>CM058239.1:108209198-108617051 GCA_030180135.1 Orychophragmus violaceus
AAGCCGGTCGATCTCTCCTTGGCCGATCAACAAAACCCGAGTCATATAGCTCGGTTTTGTGATTTCAAACGTTTGTTCAGGATTCAATTCAGTTTCTTAAGTGTTTTTCTTATCAGTAATGGATTCAAAACACTTCTAAACAGATTAAACAACCTAAACAATGAATCTAAACAAGAAATCCTAAGAACCAATGGCTCTGATACCACTGTAGGAATTTCGTTTGGTTGATCCTGATGTAATTCACAGATTCATCTCAACCTAAACATACAGATCTAGGTTCTCTTGGTTAGAAACATTAGATGATCTCACCTTTTACCTGTTTGTTGCAGCGGAAGGAATAGAACAGGTCTGAGATCAGATAGATGCACCGAGGGATGAATCCTCCAAAGGTTCACACACGCGATCACAGGAATGGCTGCTAGACCACGAGGAGAGAGGCGCAGAGTGAGAGAGGATTCGCGGCTAGGGTTCGGGTTCAGGAGAAAGAGATTTGGCTTTTGATCATTAAAAGCCTTCTCTTTCCCTTTTGGGCTTATGGGCCCAAAACACCAATCTGATTAAATCCCATTTAATCAGACCCATTAATCTTTCTCTCTTAGTACGACAAATGCCTGGCACTTTTGTCGTACTTCTGCTAAGCCGTTCCAACACATTTTCCTGTTAGCTTATGCGTGTGACCCATATGGGATCATATAATAAAGGCAATAAGTCCAAGACTTATAGATCATGAGCGGACTCTAGCAAGCCATCATGATCCCCAGTATTATATGACTTATGTCTGATCTTTGACATACTCTTACTTTCTAGAGACAGTACCGAGATTACTGGACACAATTCCAACAAGTGTGTCGGTCGACACAAGGCCAAAACCGAAACTGATGTTTCGGTTTACGTCGAGGTCGTATATAAGTGATCTTATAATTCGACCTAGTTGATAGAGAGCCGCCCAGACAGTGTTTTCTCAGAGAGAAAAACACAGAAACCTCGAGAAACTCAGTTCCTAGGAGATCTGAGCCCCGGTACTAGCATCCCGGCGGATTCCAGCTTGTGTGCGTGTGGACTCCAGTAGAGGCGCAGCATCTGAGGCGCTCCACAAATCTCGTTTATCTGACCATCTTCCGCTGCCAATCTCCAGGTAAACAGAGATCAGATCCTTGATTCAATTAACTAGACCCTAGATCCTAGGCTATCGGGAACCTGACAGCAATTCTGAATATGGTAGAATTGGCTCGAAGTTCCATCATCTCTCTCTCTCTCCTCTCTCTCTCTCTCTCTCTCTCTCTCTCTCTCCTCTCCTCTCTCTCTCTCTCTCTCTCTCTCTCTCCTCTCTCTCTCTCTCTCTCTCTCTCTCTCTCTCTCTCTCTCTCTCTCTCTCTCTCTCTCTCTCTCTCTCTCTCTCTCTCTCTCTCTCTCTTCGAAGCCATAGATTCTCGCCGTCACCTCAGTACCCAGCGTCATTTTCCACATCTTGCAATTTATCCTAAAAAGCTTCACATTATTTATTCATCTTCTTGAACCAATGGCTCTTCCATTGCCATTAATCTCTCTCCTCTCTCTCTCTCTCTCTCTCTCTCTCTCTCTCTCTCTCTCTCTCTCCCTCTCTCTCTCTCTCTCTCTCTCTCTCTCTCTCTCCTCCTCTCTCTCTCTCTCTCTCTCTCTCTCCCTCTCCCTCCCTCCGAAGCCATAGATTCTCGCTTTCAGCTCATTACCCATCGTCATCTTCCACATCTTGCAATTTATCCTAAAAAGCTTCACATTATTAATTCATCTTCTTGAACCAATGGCTCTTCCATTGCCATTAATCTTCATCTTATTCTCCATTTTCCTCGTTCTGGTAAGAATCTCCTTTTTCTCACCAATATATCTAATTGAATACTACAATGTGTAATGATTTGAAGATTTTTTTGTTATCTAAACAAGGGTTAAATCGACGAGTTTCGTTATGGAGAAAAATGTTGGAATTATGTCCAGTAATCTCTGTACTGTCTCTAGAAAGTAAGAGTATGTCAATGATCAGACATAAGTCATATAATACTGGGGGTCATGATGGCTTGCTAGAGTCCGCTCATGATCTATAAGTCTCGGATTTATTGCCTTTATTATATGATCCCATATGGGTCACACGCCTAAGCTAACAGGAAACTATAAGGGAATGGTTCAGCAGAAGTACAGTAAAAGTGCCAGGCATTTACTGTACTTAGAGAGATTAAAGGGCCTGATTAAATCTAAGGGATTTAATCAGACTGGGACTTGGGCCCAAAAGCCCAAGAAGAACTAGACAAAAGTTTTATAAATAAAACTAAACCTAGCTGCTCTCTCTCTAACTCTCTCTGCGCCTCCTCCCTCTCTGGTCTAGCAGCCATCTTCCTGAAGTGTGCGTGTGTGAACCTCTGGAGGAGCTGTCCCTTGGCGGTTCTATTGATCTCTGACGATACCTCTCTAATCCGCTGCATAAACAAGGTATTTACTGAGATCCCTTTATGATTCTGCTTGAGAACCTAGATCCAATATGTTTAGTAGGGTTTAATCTGACAGAATTAAACCAGGATAAACACTAAACAATCCTTCAGTGGTATCAGAGCCATTGGTTCTATTAGGGTTTCTTGTTAGAATCATGTTTATGTTGTTTAGAAGTGTATGAATCAATCATTGCTTGAAATAATTGATAAGAAAAACACTTAAGAAACAAAAGTAAAAACCTATAAAAACCCTAATCTAAAATCGCATGAACCGATCCAATAGGATTGGTATGCGTCGGAGTGTGGATCGGCAAAGGATCACACGTCCGGATCGGTACATGACGCACGGACCGATCGCTTGACCGGATCGTGTCGCGTCGTCGTTCCAATCGGCGATAAGGCGCGAGAGATGGACCGATCCCGTGTCCCGCCTCTCTCGACCTGCGCTTGCCCGATCGCACGTCCCGCTCTCGTCCCGCCTTGCTGCATCGATCGCGTGAAGTTTGCGCTGTCCGGATCGATGGTCACAGCATGTGCCGGTCCGGTTTGGTTTGTGGTTCGGTTTAAAATTATTAAAAATTTAAACGTCACGGTTTACAGACTTAATAAATATTAAGAAAATCTGGTTAAACCGTGATAAGAAATCCAATGTCGTTTAAATTGGATTTAGTGCCTAAACCAATGGTTTTCTAATTTGATTTGGTTGGACCAAATAAATTGAGAAAATCCGGTTTAGTAAATAACCGGTTAACAATTGTGGTTATCGTAGTAATTAATCTTGGTTAGACCAATTTTAATGAACCAGACCGGTTATGTCATTTAATTGGGCAATTGGGTTATGTCTTGGACATAGACCAATTCTTGGGCCTTGGGCCAAGAAGTTAAAATAATTGGGTCAGTTATTTGAGTCTTTTCTTCAGATTTAATTTAAAATTTTATTTAATAATTAAAATCGATTTTTAATTAATTAGTTTCCAAATTTTTAAATTAGAAAGTTTCTTAGAATTGAAGTTTCTAGATTTGCATGTTTTGGATATTTAGGAAATTTCTATAGTTAGAAAGTTTCCAATTTTAAGGAAGTTTCCAATTATGAAAGTTTCCAAAACCAGTAGGTTTCCCAAAATGGAAAGTTTCCCAAAATAGTAATCTTCTATTTTGGGATGAAACTTTAAGAAAACCTATAAACCTCAAATAATATCAAGCGTTGGATGTCTTGTCCAGTCTATGTCAGCTGTTGAAGCCCATTCAATTGTACACATGGCCTTACAGTGTGAGGGTGTCTATTTTTTGCGTGGGTAAGACAGTTTGTGATTCATTAATGTCATTGGGAGTCCCAGACATTAGTGATTACATGACTGTATAGTCTGGTTTTCTTGACTGGGCCATCGGGAGTCCCGGACCTTGAGACATCAGAGTGGATTGGGCTTCGGGCCCAGATTCACAACCAAGAGTTATATCACGGATATAATTAGCCGAGATAGGGCTTACCGATATAAGCTAAGGTTGGGTGACGGCCAGTGGCCCACTTTGATCTTAGTTATATGTGGATCTTGGAATCATTATATTCTATTGAGGGTAACTAATGTTATTGAATATAATGCGAGATTACTCATGTTGAACATATTAACTAAAATCCTTTTTATCTTAAATTTCAGCAATGACTACAACAAGCACACAAAACACATTCTCAATCCGGTCAGTTCTCGACAAAGAGAAGCTGACTGGAACGAACTTCCTGACGTGGTCGAGGAACTTGAGGCTGGTCCTCAAGCAGGAGAAGAAGGAATATGTCCTTCGTGATCCCCTCCCCGAGAGGCCTCCAAACAATGCCGCCAGGAATCTGCAGAATGCTTGGGAAAAGCATTCGTCAGATGAAAATGATGTCTATTGCCTGATGTTGGCAACCATGACTCCTGAACTGCAAATGCAGTTCGAGAGTGTTCTGTCGCCCATCGAGATACTGGCAAGCCTGAAATCGCTTTTTCAGGAGCAGGCAAGAACTGAGAGGTTCCAGACAGTTAAGAACCTCTTAGACTGCAAGATGGCTGCAAGTGCGGTAGTGAGTCCTCATGTCCTGAAGATGATGGGTTATCTCGATCATCTTCAGAAACTCGACTGCCCTATCAGCCACGAACTTGCCTGTGACATCATTCTGCAGTCTTTGCCTGCAAGCTATGATCAGTTCATCCTGAACTTCAATATGCATGGCTTGACTAAGACATTGCCTGAGCTTCACGGAATGCTCAAGACTGCAGAGCCCAACTTGAGGAAAGCCAAGGACCCCAACGTGCTTATGGTGCAAAAGGGCAAGGGCTTTAAGAAATTCTCTGCCAAGGACAAAGGAAAGGGTAAGACTGTTCAAGTCTCGGACAAGGACACGTCCAAGCCCAAGCCCAAGTCCAAGGCCGGGCCTACTGACATCTGCAGGTTCTGCAAAGAACCGGGGCATTGGAGGAGAGAATGTAAGAAATTCCTGGAAGGTCTAAAGGAATTGAAGAAGAAGACTCTGGAGACTTCTTCATCAGGTATTTTTGTTATAGAAGTTAATACAACTACTTCTGATAATACCTCATGGGTTATGGATACTGGTTGTGGGGCTCATATTTGCACTAATATGCAGGCACTCAGCAACAGTAGGAGGCTGAAGCAAGGACAAGTGGAGCTACGAGTTGGAAATGGAGCGAAAGTTCCTGCACTAGCTGTAGGCACATACTTGTTGTCTTTACCTTCGGGATTGGTTTTAGAACTTAATAACTGCTATTTTGTACCTGCGATAAGCAGAAATATTATTTCAGTTTCTTTGTTGGATTTGGAAGGTTATGATTTTTCAGTTAAGAATAAATTATGTTCCTTCAATCGCAATAATTTGTTCTATGGTTGTGCCCCTCTTACGAATGGGCTTTACATACTTGATCAATCCGCGCCAATTTATAACATTAATACCAAACGGTTCAAACCTAATGAGGAGAACCAAACGTTTCTATGGCATTGTCGTTTAGGGCACATCAGTGAGAAACGCATTAAGAGGCTCCATTCGAATGGACTTCTTGGCTCATTTGACTTTGAGTCATGTGAGAAATGCGAATCCTGCCTGATGGGCAAAATGACGCGGGCCCCCTTTAATAAACCCAACGAGAGGGCCAGTGACTTATTGGGCCTGATACACACTGATGTGTGTGGCCCAATGTCCACAAATGCAAGAGGAAACTATCAGTACTTCATTACCTTCACTGATGATTTCAGCAGGTATGGATATGTTTATTTAATGAAACATAAGTCTGAATCGTTTGAGAGATTCAGAGAATTCCAAAATGAAGTACAGAACCAACTTGGCAAAAGCATTAAAGCTCTTCGGTCCGACCGAGGAGGAGAATACTTGAGCCAAGAGTTCAGTGTGTAGGAACTGTTTAGTTGATCCTGATGTAATTCACAGATTCATATCAACCTAAACATACAGATCTAGGTTCTCTTGATTAGAAACATTTGATGATCTCACCTTTTACCTGTTTGTTGCAGCGGAAGGAATAGAACAGGTCAGAGATCAGAGAGATACACCGAGGGATGAATCCTCCAAAGGTTCACACACGCGATCACAGAAAACGGCTGCTAGACCGAGCTGATGGGAGGCGCAGGGAGAGAGGATTTTCGGCGCTGGGGGCTAGGGTTGGGGAGAAAAGACTTGGCTTTTAGTTTATAAAAGCCTTCTCTTTCCCTTTTGGGCTTATGGGCCCAAAACACCAATCTGATTAAATCCCATTTAATCAGACCCATTAATCTTTCTCTCTTAGTACGACAAATGCCTGGCACTTTTGTCGTACTTCTGCTAAGCCGTTCCAACACATTTTCCTGTTAGCTTAGGCGTGTGACCCATATGGGATCATATAATAAAGGCAATAAGTCCAAGACTTATAGATCATGAGCGGACTCTAGCAAGCCATCATGACCCCCAGTATTATATGACTTATGTCTGATCATTGACATACTCTTACTTTCTAGAGACAGTACCGAGATTACTGGACACAATTCCAACAATCTCCCACTTGTACTGGAATCTCTCTGTATTCATAATCCTTTTGTCACAATATCTCGATTAGTCATAAGGCAAGATTAGTGTCATCCTTATAAAGCCTAATCTTGTTCATCGGACTCTGATTTGATACTGACAATCCAAACGACTCGGGAAAGTCCGTTTGAGCATGGCCATGCATTTTCCAGTATTCAAATCTCCGATTGGCCTAGAGATATTCACTCCATTTATATTGGAGGGACAAATCCCATCTTGTTCCATCACTGTAAACTACTCATTTCATGATGTACCCAAACAAGGTCCTTATAGCTATCGCAGAACGATAGCGTTAGACAATGATCAAAGTACATCAGTCCATGTGCAGTCACATGCATGTGAACTCAGGTCTAAGGACTATACTCTATAGTCGTAGTAAGAATCTCTTATGACACAGATATAAATATCCTGAAGAGTTCTTATAAGCGGGTCTTGTCCGGTCATATGTTCCCAACATACACCTATGTACTGACTTTGATGCCGCGCATCTATGACACACTGAGACTTCGTCATAAGTCACGTACCAATCCAATCTCACACGGTTGTTGGTGTTCCAATTTCAACAACCTTCGACTAGGGACAGGATGATATAAAACATTTATCAAATATAGAGTCTCATAATCAAGCTAAATGACTTTGATGACTCAAGATCAAGTCACTTACTTCGATGACCTATAAAATGGTTCATATCATTTTGGAACGATTATTTCATCACAGTTAAAGTAATCTTGAAATAATAATTTCATTAAAACATAAAATAATGTTTTACAAGAACATATCAAATAACTAAAATAAAGCTCACAAAACTCCCACTCAAATTTAGATTACATTTCAATGTTTCTAATGCCTACAGCTTCAGTCAGGAACTCGAGCTTAGGCCTTGGGAGTGGCTTTGTCAACGGATCAGCGACATTCTCATCTGTCGGAACTCGGCTGATCTTGACTTCCTTTCTATTAACGATGTCACGTATCAAGTGAAATCTTCTTTGAACATGCTTGGATTTCTGGTGTGATCTTGGTTCCTTTGCCTGAGCTATAGCACCATTGTTGTCACAAAACAGTGCCAGAGGCTCAGCCGCATCTGGTATCACACCTAGTTCCATAATGAACTTTCGTATCCAAACAGCTTCCTTCGCTGCTTCTGAGGCGGCGATATATTCAGCTTCTGTAGTGGAATCAGCAACGGTGTCCTGCTTGGAGCTTCTCCAACTTACTGCACCGCCATTCAGACAAAAGACATAACCGGACTGTGACCGGAAATCATCTGTGTCTGTCTGGAAACTTGCGTCCGTGAATCCACTGACTTTAAGCACATCACTTCCACCGTACACCAAGAACTTATCCTTAGTATGTCTTAGATACTTCAAGATATTCTTTACGGCAATCCAATGGTTTTCACCTGGATTTGACTGGTATCTACTCGTCATGCTCAATGCATAAGCAACATCAGGACGAGTACAGATCATGGCATACATGACAGATCCTATTGCAGATGCATAAGGAATATTCTTCATGCGCTCAAGCTCAGCAGCCGACGTAGGGCTCTGCTTCTTGCTTAGCGTTGTGCCATGCACCATTGGCGTGAAGCCCTTCTTGGAATCTTTCATGCTGAATCTTTGCAGGACTTTGTCAATGTATGAGTCTTGACACAAGCCTATCAGCCTCTTAGGTCTATCCCGATAGATCCTAATTCCAAGAACGTATGCGGCTTCACCCATGTCTTTCATGGAAAAACAACTTCCAAGCCAGTCCTTTACAGACTTCAGCATTGGAACGTCGTTTCCGAGAAGCAGTATGTCATCGACATACAGAATAAGAAACACTATCTTGCTCCCACTAGTTTTCTTATACACGCATTGTTCTTCTTCGTTTCTGATGAAGTCAAATTGCTTGATCGCTTCATCAAAACGAAGATTCCAGCTCCTCGATGCTTGCTTCAATCCATAAATGGATTTATGAAGCTTGCATACTTTCCCAGCATTCTTTGGATCTATGTAACCGTCAGGTTGTGTCATATACACATCCTCTTCCAGAATACCATTCAGGAAGGCGGTTTTCACGTCCATCTGCCAAATTTCATAATCATGAAAAGCTGCAGTTGCTAGTAGAATCCGAATAGATTTCATCATAGCCACTGGTGAATAGGTTTCATCGTAATCCACACCGTGAACTTGTCTGAAACCTTTTGCCACCAACCTGGCTTTATAAATCTGGACATTTCCATCCACGTCAATCTTCTTCTTGAAGATCCATTTGCACTCGATGGCTTTTACACCAGCGGGTAAGTCAACCAACGAAAACACTTGGTTGACCGACATGGAGTCCATTTCGGAATCAGTGGCCTTGCGCCACTTAGAGGAATCTGGGCCCATCATTGCTTGATTGAAGTTCGATGGTTCATCACCATCAATGATCAAAAGATCATGACAGTCAGTCACGAGGAATCCTTGATATCTCTCGGGTTCGTGACGGATCCTCCCGGATCTTCGAACTTCAGGTACCACAGGTTCAGGCTCTACAATTTCTTGTAGGTCCTCCTGCTGCTCTTCCTCATTAGGTTGAGCAGTATCCTGTTCATCTTGAATTTCTTCAAGCAGTACCTTACTCCCACTGTCTTTCTTAGAGAGAAATTCCCTCTCAAGAAAGTTACAATCCCGGGCAACAAAAATCTTGTTCTCAGAACGTAGATAGAAGTAATAAGCCTTGGTTTCCCGTGGATAACCAATGAAGTAGCATTTGTCAGATTTTGGTGTAAGCTTGTCTGAGATCAATCTCTTGACGTAGGCTTCACAACCCCAAATTCTGAGATAAGACAGCACTGGAACTTCTCCAGTCCATAATTCATATGGTGTCTTTGCTACTGCTTTTGATGGCGCTCTGTTTAGAGTGAACACTGCTGTTAGCAGAGCATATCCCCAAAGGGATATTGGAAGGTCTGTGTGACTCATCATAGATCGAACCATATCCAATAAGGTCCGATTTCTCCTCTCAGACACACCATTCCATTGAGGTGTTCCAGGAGGAGTGAGTTGGGATACGATCCCACACTCTCTCAGATGATCACTGAATTCCTGGCTTAAGTATTCTCCTCCTCGGTCGGACCGAAGAGCCTTAATGCTTTTGCCAAGTTGGTTCTGTACTTCATTTTGGAATTCTCTGAACTTTTCAAAAGATTCAGACTTATGTTTCATCAAATAAACATATCCATACCTACTGAAATCATCAGTGAAGGTAATGAAGTACTGATAGTTTCCTCTTGCATTTGTGGACATTGGGCCACACACATCAGTGTGTATCAGGCCCAATAAGTCACTGGCCCTCTCGTTAGGTTTATTAAAGGGGGCCCGTGTCATTTTGCCCATCATGCAGGATTCGCATTTCTCACATGACTCAAAGTCAAATGAGCCAAGAAGTCCATTCGAATGGAGCCTCTTGATGCGTTTCTCGCTGATGTGCCCTAAACGACAATGCCATAGAAACGTTCGGTTTTCCTCATTAGGTTTAAACCGTTTTGTATTAATGTTATATATTGGCGCGGATTGATCGAGTATGTAAAGCCCATTCGAAAGAGGGGCAGAACCATAGAACAAATTGTTGCGATTGAAGGAACATAATTTATTCTTAACTGAAAAATCATAACCTTCCAAATCCAACAAAGAAATTGAAATAATATTTCTGCTTATAGCAGGTACAAAATAACAATTATTCAGTTCTAAAATCAATCCCGAAGGTAAAGACAACAAGTATGTGCCTACAGCTAGTGCTGAAACTTTCGCTCCATTCCCAACTCGTAGCTCCACTTGTCCTTGCTTCAGCCTTCTACTGTTGCTGAGTGCCTGCATATTAGTACAAATATGAGCCCCACAACCAGTATCCATGACCCATGAGGTATTATCAGAAGTAGTTGTATTAACTTCTATAACAAAAATACCTGATGAAGAAGTCTCGAAAGTCTTCTTCTTCAATTCCTTTAGACCTTCCTGGAATTTCTTACAATCTCTTCTCCAATGCCCCAGTTCTTTGCAGAACCTGCACATGTCAGTTGGCCCAGCCTTTGACTTGGGCTTGGGCTTTGGCGTGTCCTTGTCCGCGACTTGGACGGCCTTGGCCTTTCCCTTATCCTTAGCAGAGGATTTCTTAAACCCCTTGCCCTTTTGCACCATAAGCACACTGGGGTCCTTGGCGGTTTTCCTCAAGTTGGGCTCTGCAGTCTTGAGCATTCCGTGAAGCTCAGGTAGTGTCTTACTCAAGCCATGCATGTTAAAGTTCAGAATGAACTGATCATAGCTTGCAGGTAAAGACTGCAGAATGATGTCGCAGGCAAGTTCCTGGCTGATTGGGCAGTCGAGTTTCTGAAGATGATCGAGATAACCCATCATCTTCAAGACATGAGGACTCACTGCCGCATTCGCAGCCAACTTACAGTCCAAGAGGTTCTTAACTGTCTGGAACCTCTCAGTCCTAGCCTGCTCCTGAAAAAGCGATTTCAGGCTTGCCATTATCTCGATGGGAGACAATACACTTTCGAACTGTTTTTGCAGCTCAGGAGTCATTGTCACCAACATCAGGCAATAGACATCATTTTCATCTGACGAATGCTTTTCCCAAGCATTGTGCAGAGTCCTGGCAGCATTGGCAAGAGGCCTCTCGGGGAGGGGATCACGAAGGACATAATCCTTCTTCTCCTGCTTGAGGACCAGCCTCAAGTTCCTTGACCATGTCAGGAAGTTCGTTCCAGTCAGCTTCTCCTTCTCGAGAACAGACCGGATCGAGAATGTGTTTTGTGTGCTTGTAGTAGTCATATCTGAAATATATAAATAAAAAGGTTATTAGTTATTATGTTCAAAATGACTAATCTCGTATTAAAATTTAATATGATTAATCACGCATTATATTCAATAACATCTGTTACCCTCAATAGAATATAATGATTCCAAGATCCACATATAACTAAGATTAAAGTGGGCCACTGGCCGTCACCCAACCTTAGCTTATATCGGTAAGCCCTATATCGGCTAGTTATATCCGTGATATAACTCTTGGTTGTGAATCTGGGCCCGAGGCCCAATTCACTCTGATGTCTCAAGGCCCGGGACTCCCGATGGCCTAGTCAAGAAAACCAGACTATACAGTCATGTAATCATTAATGTCTGGGACTCCCAATGACATTTATGAATCACAAACTGTCTTACCCACGCAAAAGCAGACATCCTCACACTGTAAGGCCATGAATGCAATTGAATGGGCTTTGACAGCTGACATAGCCTGGACAAGACATCCAACGCTTGATATTATTTGAGGTTCGTAGGTTTATTAAAATTCATTCCCAAAATAGAAGATTACTATTTCGGGAAACTTTCTATTTCAGGAAACCTACTATTTTTTGGAAACTTTCTAAAATTGGAAACTTTCTAAAAACGGAAACTTTCTAACTTTAGAAATTTCTTAAAATCCAAAACCCGCAAATTCAGAAATTTCTATTTTAAGAAACTTTCTAATTTCAAAATTTCGGAAACTTTAATTTAAAATCGATTTTTATAAATTTATAAAATAAATTTTAAAATGATCTGAAGAAAGACTCAAATAATTGGCCCAATTGTTTTAACTTCTTGGCCCGAGGCCCAAGAATTTGTCCATGTCCAAGACATGACCCAATTGTCCAATTATTTGACATAACCGGTCTGGTTCATTAAAATTGGTCTAACCAAATTTTAATTACTACGATGACCACAATTGTCAACCGGTCATTTACTAAACCGGAATTTCTCAATTTATTTGGTCCAACCAAATCAAATTAGAAATTCCTGGTTTAGGCACTAAATCCAATATTTCTTTCGACATTGGATTTCTTATCCCGGTTTAACCAGATTTAATAAAATTATTAAAATCTGTTTATTAAACCAGAACGAATCAATTTTAATTAAGTTTTGAACCGAACCATCTAACCGAAATCGAACCGGTCCATCACACCCAAAACCCTAACCGGTCGAAACTTGTCCAAGCCGCAAGCCATCATGCTTGGCCGAGACGTGGTCGGGACGGTTTGGCTGCGTGATCGGGACGATCGTTCGGTATGCTCGGGACAGTGGCGGGACGATTCAGGCCGAGACGCGATCGAGACGATGCTCGGCTCTCGGCAGACAACGCGTGTGGCTTCGATCCATGCGGTCGGGCCGATTGGATCCTTGCGATCGATCACGGCCGAGCCATGCGATCGGTTTGCGCCTGCCCCTCACGGTCGAGTGATGCAACCGGCCAACGCGCGTTCCATACGAACGGCTTGGCCATCGGTTCATCATCTCGGCCGATCGCAAAACTCGAGTCATATAGCTCGGTTTGCGATTTCTTTAGTGTGTTTAGGATTCAAATTTGTTTCTTAAGTGATTTTTCTTATCAGTATATGATTCAAAACACTTCTAAACAGATTAAAACAACCTAAACATGAATCTAAAACAAGAAATCCTAAGAACCAATGGCTCTGATACCACTGTAGGAACTGTTTAGTTGATCCTGATGTAATTCACAGATTCATATCAACCTAAACATACAGATCTAGGTTCTCTTGATTAGAAACATTAGATGATCTCACCTTTTACCTGTTTGTTGCAGCGGAAGGAATAGAACAGGTCAGAGATCAGAGAGATACACCGAGGGATGAATCCTCCAAAGGTTCACACACGCGATCACAGAAAACGGCTGCTAGACCGAGCTGATGGGAGGCGCAGGGAGAGAGGATTTTCGGCGCTGGGGGCTAGGGTTGGGGAGAAAAGACTTGGCTTTTAGTTTATAAAAGCCTTCTCTTTCCCTTTTGGGCTTATGGGCCCAAAACACCAATCTGATTAAATCCCATTTAATCAGACCCATTAATCTTTCTCTCTTAGTACGACAAATGCCTGGCACTTTTGTCGTACTTCTGCTAAGCCGTTCCAACACATTTTCCTGTTAGCTTAGGCGTGTGACCCATATGGGATCATATAATAAAGGCAATAAGTCCAAGACTTATAGATCATGAGCGGACTCTAGCAAGCCATCATGACCCCCAGTATTATATGACTTATGTCTGATCATTGACATACTCTTACTTTCTAGAGACAGTACCGAGATTACTGGACACAATTCCAACACAGTGATCATTTGAGAGAGTGCGGGATAGTTTCCCAACTCACTCCTCCTGGAACACCTCAATGGAATGGTGTGTCTGAAAGGAGGAATCGAACCTTATTGGATATGGTTCGGTCTATCATGAGTCACACAGACCTTCCAATATCCCTTTGGGGATATGCCCTGCTAACAGCAGCGTTCACTCTAAATAGAGCGCCATCAAAAGCAGTAGCTAAGACACCATATGAATTGTGGACTGGAGAAACTCCAGTGCTGTCTTATCTTAGAATTTGGGGTTGTGAAGCCTATGTCAAGAGATTGATCTCTGACAAGCTTACACCAAAATCTGATAAATGCTACTTCATTGGTTATCCGAAGGAGACCAAGGCTTATTACTTCTACCTACGATCCGAGAACAAGATTTTTGTTGCCCGGGATTGTAATTTTCTTGAGAGGGAGTTTCTCTCTAAGAAAAACAGTGGGAGTAAGGTACTGCTTGAAGAAATTCAAGATGAACAGGATACTGCTCAACCTAATGAGGAAGAGCAGCAGGAGGACCTACAAGAAATTGTAGAGCCTGAACCAAAAGTACCTGAAGTTCGAAGATCCGGGAGGATCCGTCACGAACCTGAGAGATATCAGGGATTCCTCGTGACTGACTGTCATGATCTTCTGATCATTGATGGTGATGAACCATCGAACTTCAATCAAGCCATGATGGGCCCAGATTCCTCTAAGTGGCGTAAGGCCACTGATTCCGAAATGGACTCCATGTCGGTCAACCAAGTGTTTTCATTGGTTGACTTACCCGCTGGTGTAAAAGCCATCGAGTGTAAATGGATCTTCAAGAAGAAGATCGACGTGGATGGAAATGTCCAGATTTATAAAGCCAGGTTGGTGGCAAAAGGTTTCAGGCAAGTTCACGGTGTGGATTATGATGAAACCTATTCCCCAGTGGCTATGATGAAATCTATTCGGATTCTACTAGCAACTGCAGCTTTTCATGATTATGAAATTTGGCAGATGGACGTGAAAACCGCCTTCCTGAATGGAATTCTGGAAGAGGATGTGTATATGACACAACCTGACGGTTACATAGATCCAAAGAATGCTGGGAAAGTATTCAAGCTTCATAAATCCATTTATGGATTGAAGCAAGCATCGAGGAGCTGGAATCTTCGTTTTGTTGAAGCGATCAAGCAATTTGACTTCATCAGAAACGAAGAAGAACAATGCGTATATAAGAAGACTAGTGGGAGCAAGATAGTATTTCTTATTCTGTATGTCGATGACATACTGCTTCTCGGAAACGACGTACCAATGCTGTGGTCGGTAAAGGACTGGCTTGGAAGTTGTTTTTCCATGAAAGACATGGGTGAAGCCGCATACGTTCTTGGAATCCGGATCTACCGGGATAGATCTAAAAGGCTGATAGGCTTGTGTCAAGATTCATACATTAACAAAGTCCTGCATAGATTCAGCATGGCAGGTTCCAAAAAGGGCTTCACGCCAATGGTACATGGCACAACGCTAAGCAAGAAGCAGAGCCCTACGACGGCTGCTGAGCTTGAGCGCATGAAGAATATTCCTTATGCATCTGCAATAGGATCTATCATGTATGCCATGATCTGTACTCGTCCTGATGTTGCTTATGCATTGAGCATGACGAGTAGATACCAGTCAAATCCAGGTGAAAGCCACTGGATTTCCGTCAAGAATATCCTGAAGTATCTGAGACATACTAAGGATAATTTCTTGGTATACGGTGGAAGTGATGTGCTTGAAGTCAGTGGATTCACGGACGCAAGTTTCCAGACAGACAAAGATGATTTCCGGTCACAGTCCGGTTATATCTTTTGTCTGAATGGCGGTGCAGTTAGTTGGAGAAGCTCCAAGCAAGACACCGTTGCTGATTCCACTACAAAAGCTGAATATGTCGCCGCCTCAGAAGCAGCGAAGGAAGCTGTTTGGATACGAAAGTTCATTATTGAACTAGGTGTGATGCCAAATGCAGCTGAGCCTCTGGCACTGTTCTGTGATAACAATGGTGTTATACCTCAGGCAAAGGAACCTAGATCACATCAGAAATCCAAGCATGTACAAAGAAGATTTCACTTGATACGTGATATCATTGATAGAAAGGAAGTCAAGATCAGCCGAGTTCCGACAGATGATAATGTCGCTGATCCGTTGACAAAGCCACTCCCAAGGCCTAAGCTCGAGTACCTGACTGAAGCTGTAGGCATTAGAGACATTGAAATGTAATCTAAATTTGAGTGGGAGTTTGAGGGCTTTGTTTAGTTATTGATATGTTCTTGTAAAACATTTTTTTATGTTTAATGAAATTATTATTTCAAGATTATTTTAACTGTGATGAAATAATCGTTCCAAAATGATATAAACCATTTTATAGGTCATCGAAGTAAGTGACTTGATCTTGAGTCATCAAAGTCATTTGGCTTGATCATGAAACCCTATATTTAATAGATGGCTTATATCATCTTGTCCCTAGTCGAAGGTTGTTGAAATTGGAACACCAACAACCGCGTGAGACTAGATTGGTATGTGACTTATGACCAAGTTTCATGGTGTCATAGATGCGCGGCATCGAAGTCAGTACATAGGTGTATGTTGGGGTACATACGACCGGACATGACCCGCTTATAAGAACTCTTCAGGATATTTATATCTGTGTCATAAGAGATTCTCACTACGACTATAGAGTATAGTCCTTAGACCTGAGTTCGCATGCATGTGACTGCACATGAACTGATGCGCTTTGATCATTGTCTAACGCTGTCGTTAAGCGATAGTTATAAGGACCTTGTTTGGGTGTATTATGAAGTGAGTAGTTTACAGTGATGGAACAAGACGGGATTTGTCCCTCCAATATAAATGAAGTGAATATCTCTAGGCCAATCGGAGATTTGAATACTGGAAAATGCATGGCCATGCTCAAACGGACTGTCCCGAGTCGTTTGGATTGTCAGTGTCAAATCAGAGTCCGATGAACATGATTAGGCTTTATAAGGATGACACTCATCTTGCCTTATGACTAATCGAGATATTGAGAAAAAAGGATTATGAATACAGAGATTCCAGTACAAGTGGGAGATTGTTAGAATTATGTTCAGTAATCTCTGTACTGTCTCTAGAAAGTAAGAGTATGTCAATGATCAGACATAAGTCATATAATACAGGGGGTCATGATGGCTTGCTAGAGTCCGCTCATGATCTATAAATCTTGGATTTATTGCCTATATTATGTGATCCCATATGGGTCACACGCCTAAGCTAACAGGAAACTATAAGGGAATGGTTCAGCAGAAGTACAGTAAAAGTGCCAGGCATTTACTGTACTTAGAGAGATTAAAGAGCCTGATTAAATCAAATGGATTTAATCAGATTGGGACTTGGGCCCAAAAGCCCAAAAAGAACTAGACATAAGTTTTATAATTAAAAACTTAACCTAGCTCTCTCTCTCTCAACTCTCTCTGCGCCTCCTCCCTCTCTGGTCTAGCAGCCATCTTCCTGAAGTGTGCGTGTGTGAACCTCTGGAGGAGCTGTCCCTTGACGGTTCTACTGATCTCTGACAATACCTCATCAATCCGCTGCATAAACAAGGTATTTACTGAGATCTCTTTATGATTCTGCAAGAGAACCTAGATCCAATATGTTTAGTAGGGTTTAATCTGAATGAATTGAACCAGGATAAACACTAAACAATCCTTCAAAAAAATGCTAATACAAAGTTTGGTCGGGATTTTTATCCAACACTGGATTTCCTCCTCTTTCGACCACCAGATTCGTCCTTCAAAAGGGTGAAGAGCGTAAAATAAACTCTCATATTGCTCGAAGCAAGCCTTGATAAGAGCATGCGGCTTTGACTAATGGTTACATATTCAAGTCACACTTGAGGAACCCAAAGCAATGGGAGAGATATCATCTGTTTGGAATTAGCTATCATCTTTCCTCCATGACTTGTTTGAAATCCAACAACTCACCCATCGCGACAATCAACTCATTCCCTCTAACTCCTCCTTGGAATTCAGGAATATCCAGCTTAATTCCTGCCTCCCATCGATGATTGTCCCTTTGGGCGAAAACCCTTTAAGAAAAAAAGATTGGATTGCTGCAACAAAGTCTTTGTTAGCTATTGACCAAACTGATTTGTAGAATTCACTTGTGTAGCCATCTGGGCCTGAAGACTTGTCATTTGGCATGGCAAAGAGAGTTTTCCTAATCTATTCTTCAATTATTTCATGTAACAGAAGCTGACCTTCCCTTTGTCTACATCAAAATTACAAAAGTTCTTCCAGCTCCTCCGGAGTCATTCCCTTATATTCAGGTGGTTTAGCAGTTAGAAATTATGTAAGGATTCTATCTGCTTCCAGCTTAATATCCTCCCTTCTTGTTTTGGTTTCACCTTTTGATGTTTGAATTTATCGAATTGAATTCTTAGACATGCGAGCCCATATCGATTTGTAGAAAGAGTTGTTACTCTTATCTCCCACTGAAAGTTGGTTATTCATATAATTGGGATAATGTATTGTTTACAATTGGGTATTTTGATTCAAAATGGACGATCTAAAATTTTATGTTAACTAAAATCTATAATGTAAAATAAAATAAAAACAAAAGAAAAGAAAGAAAAAAATAATATTGGAGAAGGAACCTTTGTTGTAATATGAAGTAGTGAACTTGAACCTTTGAGGTCACCCATATCACCGTTTGAACCTAAAAATAATATCAAGAATTTAAATCTCTTTGAACGAGATCTAATTAGCATTTCACCGGATCCAAATGTCTTTTGGGTATGTATTCGAACACTAAAAGAAAACAGGGACACTACCGACAGAATTACCGATGGCAAAAAATTCGTCGAAAATTCATGAAGATAAACTGACGGATTGTCTATAGGAGGTTTTCTGGCGGTATATCGTCGCAAAATTCGGACGGTTTCTAAAACCGTTGGAAATTCCCGACGATAGACCGACTGACAAAACTTCCGTTGGTTTTCCGTCAGTTTCAGTCAGTTTAGCGTCGATTCAATGTTTCCGTTAATATATACGTTAATGTGGCCATTAATGTAACTGTTGTACCGACATGAAACCGACGGATTTCTGACGGATAACGGCTATTTCCGTTGGTTTTCTGTCGGTTTTCCGTTGGTCTTCCGTCGCTTATTGTCCTACAAATACCTCACGCCTCCTCTCTTCCCCTTCCTACATATCCCTCCATAACTCTCTCTTAACTTCTGGTAACCGAGAAAAATGTCTTCTTCTAACTATTACAGATCGTGGATGGACATAGTTAGGATTGATGAGGCGACGACCCTAGTGAGCATTGAATATGCACTAGGTATTGTGGAATTCATGTCGTTAGATTGCAATCAACCACATACGCAGAAAACCGGTAAATTAAAATGTCCATGTACTGATTGCCAAAATTTTAGAAATCTAACGATTGGCGAAGTATGGCATCACTTGTATTCAGTTGGGTTTATGGCGGATTATAAGATTTGGTATCTTCATGGGAAACTTGGATTATGCAAGTAGTAGAGAATCTTATGGTAGATCTAGTAGTTGGGAACCTAATGTTAGTTCTAGCAAACCTTATAGTGCCCATGTAGATTTTGGTGTAGGTACCATTCAAATGGTTAATGATGCATATAGAGAAAATATTCTTGAAGTAGGTGAATATTAAATTTCTAGGGTAGATAAGGAACCTAATGTAGAACCTAGGAGATTTTTGATATGTTAGATCCAACGAACCGGCCGCTTTACGATGGTTGCAAAGCAGGCCATTCGCAATTATCATCTGCTATAAGACTAATGGGCATAAAGACAGACTACAATATGGCGGAGGGATGTATGGATGCGATTTGCGATTTTGTGAAAGATATCCTGAAGACAACCTTGCGCCAGGTTCATACAACGAGGTCGAGAAACTTGTTAAAGGGATTGAATTACCGTATGAGATGATAGATGTGTGCATCGACAACTGTATGACATATTGGCGAGAAGATGAATATGGTCTGTAATGCAAATTTTGTAAGAAGCCGCGCTATGAGGATACAAGGGGAAGAGCTAAGGTTCCGTTCAAGTGAATGTGGTATATGCCGTTAACCGATAAGCTGAGGCGCTTATACCAATCGGAGCGAACTGCGGGGGAAATGAGATGGCATGCTGAGCATATAAGAGGAGCAGAGATTGCACATCCGTCGGATGCTGTAGCGTGGCAACATTTTCAGAGAGTATTTCCAGATTTTGCATAAGAGCCACGTAACGTGTACCTCGGATTATGCACATATGGTTTCAACCCGTTTGGAAGGCATTAGAGACAATATTCGTTGTGGCCAGTGATTTTAACTCCTTATAACCTACCTCTATCTATATGCATGCGCCGAGAGTTTCTTTTCCTCTCCGTACTCGTTCCCGGTCCAGAGCATCCAAGAAGTTCACTTGATGTATTCTTGCAGCCATTGATATAAGAGTTGAAAATGTTATGGCTGCCCGGTGTTGTAGCATATGATGTCTCATCCAAGGAAAATTTTATGATGAGGGCTGCACTAATGTGGACCATTAGCGATTTTCTGGCTTATGGTATGTTATCAAGATGGAAAACGCATGGGAGGTTAGCATGTACGTATTGTCAAGAAAAGACCGATGCATTCCAGTTGAAGATTGGACGCAAATCGTGTTGGTTTGATTGTCATAGAAGATTTCTACCGCATGATCATCCATATCAGAAAACAGTAAACTTTTTACGAAAAAGAGGAAAGTGTTTGATGATCCTTTCTCCAAAATGATGGATCGACTACTATGAGCCTCTTAGAAGGATTTGGTGCACTAAGAACTCGTGAATGTGGTGGGAACGGGCATGAGGATGTATATGGAGCTGGTGTAGTCCATAACTGGCACAAGCTAAGCATCTTTTGGGATTTACCATATTGGAAGGAACAGCTACTAAGGCATAATCTTGATGTCATGCACATAGAGAAAATTTTCTTCGATAACATCATGAACACTGTTCTCAACGTGCAAAGAATATGAAAGATAATGTGAAGTTTGGGCTTGATTTGCCTGAAATTTGTGCTCGGCATGAACTTCATCTTCAAAAAAAGGAAAACTGCCAATTCCAGCGTACTGGGTAGACCCGAAGTCGAAGGAAGAGTTCTTTAAGTGGATTATGCTACGAGTTAAATTCCTTGAAGGTTACTCATCAAACTTTCCTAATTGTGTGGACAATGGTGGAAGAAAGTTTATCGGAATGAAGAGTCATGATTGTCATGTGATAATGCAGCGACCCTACCGTTTGTATTTGCTCATCTCCTTCCTCGAGAAGTCTAAAAAGCAATTGCAGCAGTCAGAGTTTTTCAGGTATATATCCACCAGGTCACTTACTATTGAATGCATCAGAAATTTAGACCAAAACATTCCTAAGATCGAATTCATTCTGGAGAAGATAATCCCACTATCTTTCTTCGATGTTATGTAACTTTTTCCTATTCATCTCCCGAGTGAAGCTAGACTTGGTGGTCTGATACAATATCGGTGGATGTATCCTTCTGAGCGCTATATGTTCCACCTTTAAAAGAAGGTGAAGAATCCCGCTTGAGAGGAGGGTTCTGTTGCCTCTCTATATAACAACGAAGAGACTGCGACCTTTGCTAGCTATTAATTCCCTTCGCAAGTGCGCACATGAAGCAGGCGCCCAGCGAGAAACGATGCTAGGGGAGAGAGGCATATTTATTTGTCACTCGTTTCTGACATTTTTAACAAGTTGGGCGGTTAAGTGGAAAATCAGCAAATAACAACCCAAGAGCATACACATCTCCATAAGTATATTCTGACCAACTGCGAAAAATTATTTCAATATGAGAGGTATATATGTTCAATTTATGATTTTTATTGCACTTGGTTTAAAACCATAAATCTAATTGTTTTACTAATGTATATATATATATCTATATATATATTTTTTTTTTTTTGTTGGATATATATGGAAGCTCTCTAGTTTCATCATCAAGAATTGAAAGAGGCCCAACGTGAGGCTCAGAAACAAAGAGACTTCAGCCGTTGGTTAACCTTTTATGTAAGATTTTGTTTCTAAAATATTACAAAACACTTGAGAAACTGAGTAACTTTATAACTTTTTGTAATCATACTCTTAGGTCCAGAGTGAACTCAAAGGTGGACGCACCCCCGATGATTGGTTAGTTGACATAATAGAGGGCCTCCACTACACTGCAAAGTCTTATCCAAGATATTAAACTATGGGGTACACACTTAAGGGGCATGTAGAAGAGTCATCAAGAATTACCGCCGATCAAGGATTTTCATATGCATCTGGCGAAGTTTTCTAATATGGTGTTCTCAAAGAAATACTAGAAGTAAAGTACATCGGGAAGCTTTGCATGATATTTTTGGTTTTCTATGTGATTGGTGTAACCGATCCTAGGCAAGGTGTTGCCATTGATGAGTTTGGAATGACGTCTATTAATCCGAGTAAGAAACTCAGAAACTTTTATCGCTCATTATTGCTTCACAAGCAGATCAGGTTAGTAATTGACAATAAGTAGGTTCATTAGTTAGCATTTAAATAAAGTTTTTTTATAATATACCATCTACCTTATGCAGGTGTGTTACATTCTTTACCCTCATAACCCTTACAAGAACGATCCATAGATCACAGTTAAGAAAATAAACCTGCTAGGGAGGGTGTACGGAGTTGAAGAACGCGAAGTAGAGCCTTTACAAGCAAACATAAGTGATTATATAGCTCCTGTAAAAGAATCCCTAGAAGTTGATCTAGTTGTTGCCTTCGGACATTTTGGGGACATTGTTCTTCATTCGATTCCGAATAAGAGAGAGGCGAATTTGATGATGACACCGACTCAATTTCAACTTACTACGACTCAGAGAGCGACAGAGAATGATAGATAAATTACATTTATTAAAGTTGTAAAAGAATCAAAATGCATTTGAAATAATTATTGAGTTGATGTGTTTTTTAGATGTGTTACAATTACTTGGTAATATGTACAAATAATTGTATGAAAGGTGCAACGTAACACTTAGCTCAACTGGTCATACTACACTACTTGAACTCTCTCCAACCCACGTTCGAACCCACGAGTGTCGAATTTTAAAAAAAAAAATAATAATATTTACGAGGGAAATACAATGGAAAAACGTCACTCAAACCAACGGAATACCGACGGATTCAAATGACATGTTTTGTATGATTAAAAGAAATTACAACATGTCGGACTAAAACACATCGTATTATACAATAGCGGTTAAGAAGAGGTTAAAATAAAACGTTGTTTAAGTTACCATTTTCGAATTTTCTCTAATCCAGAGGAGTAGAATCAAGATCTTCAAGGTTAGTGTTACATATAAATGTGGAGATTGTAAAATGCCAAAATCGAAACCCTAAATGAAACCCTAAACCCTATTCCCTCGAATTTCCGTCGGAAATTTACGAGGGATTTCCGAGGGTAGATTTTTTTAAAGGTAAACATTATATGTAATTGTGTGCAAGCAATAAACATCTTCCACAAACAGCACACTGGTTACCGAGCATAACTTGTATACTAAGGACCCAGGTTCGAGTCACGCTGAACCTGAGTTTATGGGATTATTTAAAAACCGACGGTCATACGGTCGGTTTTCCATCGGTAAAAGTTAGTAAACGGTCCAAAGGTGCAGTAACTCCTTTCTCTTCCCTATGCGACGTATTGGTAAATGTCATTTCGGGAATTAATCCATTTTTTGACGGATGTGCGTCGGTTTACCGTCGTAAGTTTTTATATAAATAAAGTACGAACTTAACATCTTTTTCATCAACAAACATACACACTATCACCCAAAAATGGACTTTGTCTATTTCTCTCCTGAAGCCCCTGCTTCCGCCGTGCGAGAAATAGCACTTCCGGGTCAGGAGCAGCTTCCCAATCTCGACCCATCCCGCCAAGCTCACCGGGTCGTTTGGTTCGGGTACAATGCGGTTATTCCGTCCGTCATCTCCGACATCATTGAGACGTGTTGGTCCGGGAGCTATCTTACCTACTACAGTGTGCCGACCGCCCTTAAGGAGGCATGGTTCGACCGCCCTCTAGTCGAACCCTATTAATTTTAATTCCTTTTTCAACGGAAAACGACTGATTCTTATTTACCGTCGGTTTTTATGCCTCCTATTTTCCTGAAAATTTGGCGTAACCCCCAAAAATTTGGCCAAATTAATTAGATCGCCAAAATTTCTGACAGAAAACCGACCGTAAATGAAATTTTGACGGTTTTCCGTCGGAAATCGATTTTTATTGAATCGAATCATCTCCTTCTTCCCCATTTCTCTGTAACCTCTCTCTCTCTCTCTCTCTCTCTCTCTCTCTCTCTCTCTCTCTCTCTCTCTCTCTCTCTCTCTCTCTCTCTCTCTCTCTCTCTCTCTCTCTCTCTCTCTCTCTCTCTCTCTCTCTCTCTCTCTCTCTCTCTCTCTCTCTCTATTCTCACTTGCTCTCAACCTTCTCCGATTTTTATACATACTGTTCTTCATATTAAACGGATTAAACCCATCTGTTGAAAGTCCAAGTCGAAGGTTCCTTTCTTCTGCAGCAAAAGCAGGATACCTATCATTCATCTGCTCCCATGTCTCAGAATCTACTGGATGTCTGAGTTTCCCATCCCTGCTCTTGTTAGTAAAATGCCACCTAAGATTTTTGGCCATTTCCTCAGACCTAAACATCCTCTTCAGCCTTGGGATTACTGGGAAGTACCTTAGAACTTTCTGTGGGACACCATTCTTCACCTCACCAGTGCTCATATTGACTTTCCACCTAGAAGCTTTGCACTTAGGACAGTTGTCAAGCTTCTTCAATGTCTTCCTGAATAAATAGCAATCATTGATACATGCGTGAATCTTTTCATAACCCATGTCAAAGGACTTTAAAAACTTCTTCACATCATATAAGGAGGTATGTAGTACGTTATCCTGTGGTAACATCTTCGGAAAAGTCTCTAGGAGATCATTGAAACTCTTATCAGACCATCCATTATGGGTCTTCAATCTGAATAATGACACAATGGCAGACAGCTTGCTATGGTGTGTGCAGTTTGGATACAGTGGTGTCTCTGCATCTGCTAGCTTAGCTAAGAACTCATCTTCTTCCCTGTCCTCCCCCTCTGCCATCTCACAGAAGTCAGGCGGACTAACCAAGTCTCCATCTAGATACTCCGCAGCTCTATATAACCCAATAATCTCTTCATTCCATACATTTGATCTCCTTTCACCTTCAGCTACTGAGATGAATTCTCCATGATGGTACAAGTCTTTACGCAGCTTATAATCCTCATCCATCCCTCTTGTTATAAGGTGGTCTACTACATCACTCCCTAAATGACGATCTACATTGCGGCAGTCCTTGCAAGGGCAAATTACCAGCTGTCTTTCTCCTCTATCCGCAGCCACAGAGTTTACAAAATCCCATGCACCTCTCTCGTATGCAGGATCCAGTCTTAAGATAAAGGATTGTTTAAAATCTTAAAAGTCTAAAATCCACAAACAAAAACTTAGTAATTTGTTTATGTTAGATCAGTACCTGCATAGATGAACCCATTTCTTCTCCAACATTTAAATGATCTAACCTTATCTAAGTTGTAAGAACAAGAATTCAAACCGTTGACACAAAGAAATCAGTTGGGTATACACTATGTAAAGGGTTAGTATACACTATGCCACATAAACTCATGCTCATACAAATCATTCAGAACATACACTATGTCAGACAGAACAAAAATCAGCACAAACATAATAAATCATGCTCAACATCAGTTTCATTAGTCTACTATCCATAAGAAATCACATAAACCATAGCAGTAAAACCAAAGAACAAAATCAACCACAGTTTCAATAATCTACGGTTGCATATAAATCAGCACAAAACAAAACATCTCACACAGAATCAAGAAGACAATAGCAGAAGCATAAGAAATGTGCATCAAACAAAGTATATCAACAGGAGTCGAACCTGAACTTTGGCCTGAACAAATGTGAAGCTTTTAGATGTGGAAAAACCTGTCACCAACACTCAGAAAACAAATAAAGAGTCAGAACACAGTACAAATTTGTACTTCTCGGGTTGAAAGGGTAAAGAGATGAGCAAAAACACATTATAAACTGCGACAATACAAGTTGTTGATGACAAACCGATTGGTAATTTAAGATTTAGAAAGCACAACAAGAGTACAAATCTGTAAATCGGTGTTTAAGAACCCTAAATCTAATTGATTTACAAAAAATACAAAAGCAACGAAATTATGCATGCAAGGAAGTAAAGATTTGTAAGACGAAACAAATATCGATTCTTTGCAATCGATGTGTAAGAACCCTAAGTCAGATAGATCTTCACGAAAACCACAAAATTTCAAAACGAAATTGATAGTACCGACTAATAAAAGAAGAATCTTTGGCTAAATACCTTCGATTTTGTTGACCGAAATCAAGCAACACTACTACGAGCTGCTTGAATGTGTATGCGGAAGTAGTTGGTGAGCTCTGGGTTTTTTAGAGAGAGAGAGATTGAGCTGGTTTGATTTTGAGCTGGGAGTGTCTGCCTGAGAGAGACAGTGAGACAATGTGAGATTGAGCTAATTGGTTTGGGGGGGGGGGAACTTTTTTAGGGTTTCGCGGTCATAAATTTTGTCTCAATTTTAGCTAAGTGTAGCTCGAAGAGAAGGAGGGTAAAGTTCGCGGGTTGTAAAAAATTGGCCTAAGTTTTGGCGGATTGGGCTAATTTTAGTTCCCGCTTATTAAAACCTTATCTTAGCGTTTAACCATTGCTATTAAAAGTTAAAAAATCTGAAAATTCTCTACAATAGCAGATTGGAAATCCGTGCTATTGTATAATGCTATCAATAAGGATAATTTTTGTAGTGATTCCCCGGATTCCTTGCTGTAAAACTCCAATTCTGACCGCCACCAACCTCATGAACATGTAAGTTTTCATTCTAACCGATTGATTTTGGTTTAAATCAATTTATTAGGTCGTCTGATTCTAGGACATGGAATGCATGTGTTGATTGAAAGGTAATTTAAGTTGATTATGATGAAATGAAAATTAGTTTAGGATGTTGGATTGTTTGTGTATGAAGTTTTGATTTATAATTTTTTAAGCGGTTCAAACAATTTTAAACATGTAAAACGATTGAGATTTTTTGGATCATGAAATATATTTTTGATATTTTTTGGAAAAAATTGCCTTGAATTTAAAAACGTTTTTTGATAACAGTACTATTTTCTAAAACGTTTTTCATTTATTTATATTTAATAAAATTTAAAATGTTTTTTTAAAATTTTAATCTTTAAACCTTTTAAAAATTTTGAAAACATATTCAAAAATTTTGAAAACGTTTTTTTTTTTTTTGAAAACGTTTTATAAATTTTTGGAAACATTTTAGGATAAAATGAAAACAAATTTTGTTTTTCCCAAAGTTTTTTAAAAAATTTTTTGGTATAATTTTATAATTTTTATATAGAATTGTTTACTTAAGTTTTCGTTTATGGTTTGTAGAGACAATATTTTGGACTTTGAAGATCTTATGGGATCTCCAGCGAATGACTTACAGGAAGAGCCGGTCCAACAACAACCACCGAGACCCCGACGGTCTCGGTCGACTTAGGTGAGACGCTTTAACCCGATATCGTCTCAGCAGAACCAGACACTGCCAGGACTGTAACACCCTTTTCCCATTATCCGCTGACCGTCGAGCTGACCGGTCAACAATCAAACAAGAACACGACCAAGTGGAGCATGAGAAAATTAAACGGGAAAAGTTCTTCACAAGACAAAGCCAGAGACAGATCGGTTTCAGACAAAAGGCTCGCACTGACCTGTCCTTGACTCCGCAATCCTCACTTCCACAGCACAAAGCTTCGCAACCTGTACTGCTTCCGTGAGTTGTGTCGGTTTGGACTAAACCACTATATCTGGAAAGCATGTTCATTACTGAGCAAATAAACGTTTACATAACTTTTACACATTTACAAAAAAGTTTTGCCATTAAAATCAAATATCCAATTTCTGCAATAAAATGACGCCAAAGCCGAACCGAGGAAAACAACAAAATCATCGAATAGAAACCCCGCCACAAGCGATCCCGAACCTACACCGAGGACATCCCGCGTCTGTCGCTGCTAAACCTGAAATATTCTAATGAGCGATCTAAGATCACCCAACGAGACGGCTCCCCACTAAAGGCTTCTAGTCTATCTAATAATTTCAAATTCCCGAACCAAAACCCCAAAATAACAAACAACAAATAAAATGGCCGATCACGTACTACCACGACGTGATAAACCCACAACACACAAGCACTTGCCAAAAGAAGAGAAGCGATTCAATGGATCAAAGGCACTGCGGCGTGTGCTCTCGATTGGACTCGATCTATCTATCGCGCGAAACGAAAACATCACACACTGGCTCTTAAGAGATCTCGGTGACTTCCACGGGTTTACATAGCCACCGGCAAGGTAAATAACCCACGACTCCTAGATGTAAACACGAATTCTCATGACCTAGGACAGTGCTCTCAGTCCATCGATACACATTGACTCGGACTACCCCACAGTAACCTAAGTTTCTATGCAATGCGGCCCTAGGACATGATCCCGTATTCTACGAACCGTAAACCTATCGGCTTCACTAAGTAGGTTAACACCATAATCATAATCCCCACCGAGGGCTCACGATCCGGATAGGCAGCTACCCGAGGATCCATTCGGGTCGGAAGTACCAGAACGCATTTAAAACATAGGCTTGCGGGATCTAACTCACACTAAAGTCCTAGTGCAGTAACTAAACACACGGAATCGCTGGGACTCTAACACCAATCACACAATCAACCACATCAACTAAATAACGAGCTATCTCGTAAGCCTAACACACACCAACACCTCCACTCTGAACTCGGTGCTATATCGAGCCAGCGTCTACGAACTTAACCGGCCCCATAATCGGATTAATTGTCCACATGGACCGCTCGGACAACACCGAGACGGTCTAAAATAGGACTGTACACAAAGCTCAACAACATGAAAGCATCAACACAATCATCCACACAAGCAAGCCTATTAGGGTTTTCTAAAGTCTTTTAATTCATTCTTGCCCGCTACCTTGGATTAGCAGATTGCTAATCCGTAGACGGATCATCGACCACACAATTCTTTAGTTACTCTTCCCTAAATGTCTTTTAATAGCTCATCGATCCATTGGTTTAGAGTTAGTAAACTTACTAACTCCCCGACGTCTCATGATTAACTTAATTTTATTCATTCATTATCCCGCAACCCGCTATTTAACCTTGTCCCCAAACCCTTTATATATTCTATATGTTTGTTAGGGTTTACTTCTGTATTTTAATATCGTCTTAATTCCTGTATATAGATTCATTCAATATCGTTCTTTAATATATATATATGCATATACGGTCCTATCATGCAACGTATTTATGAATGCATCTATCAATTATTACTAATAACATAGGGCAAACAACGGTTAAATCCTAAGTTCCTAGCATGCTTCTCAAAATCCTATCCGGTTTACAGTTAACCAATCAATTCCAACCATCAATCAATTCATTCAAGTAACGGGTATGAAATCCTAAACTATGGCTTGGGTTCCCGGTTTACATGCATTATATATACTACGAGATGAGCTGAATCACAATGATTAGTGCGGACTAACGGAACTGATGATGCGGTACAGATCACGAGACTACTGAACTGAACCCTAACCTTCCCGAACACTCTGAACCCTAGAATTTCCCCAAGAAAGATCCGGCCGGAGTCAACGCGTTGACCGGCGTTGACCATGGCGTTGACCGGATGACCGGGGTGTTGACCGGATGACCGGGGTGTTGACCGGATGACCGGGGTGTTGACCGTTGACCTTGACCTAACTTGACCGATTGAACCACTGAACGAACTATACCAGCTTCCAATTGATCGGTTTAGTTAAATTGGCCTTAGTCAAATCGTTGACCACAGTTTGACCGGTTTAGCCTAAAACGATTCTAATGCTTAACCAATCCTCAAAACAGATCAAACAAACACTGAACCACCCTTAAAGAACCAGCTGAATAATGGTGACAAAAAGGAGTTCTCCGGCGGCGGCTTTGGCGTAGACCGGTGGTGGCGGAGCGTTGACCGGCTGGAAAAGTGTTTCTCCGGTAACTAACAAGATGCTCCGGCGATCTAAAATGGTTTTAGGGGTCATATGAAGTTTCCATGGGAGGAGAGTAGACTTATGATATATCATGGTTTTTACCGGTTTTAGACCAGATATAAGCATGTTTTAGAGTCTTTTGGTGTTTCTTTAGAGTCTTTTACAGGCATTATTAGATATATGCACGTTTGGAGCGGAATTGGAGATTATGGAGCTTTATGGAGCATTTTGGTGTTTTGACCCGAGAGATAGAGTTCATTGTCCCTAACAGAGATCTGCATCGATCGACAAACATTGTGCATCGATCGACACACAAGCAAGATGGGCTTATCTTCGGCGGTTTAATGAAGTTTGGATATTGCACTTTGGCCCAGAAGTTCCTGATATTTACAAAGAAGCCCCAAGACGTGATTAGCTTATATAATTAGGTTCTTACATCAGTTTTTAGATACGCTTTGACAGACTTTTTACTTAGGCTTTTATACTTTGAGCATAGAGATTTCAAGAGCTTTGGGGCTGATCTAATCATGTACTGAAGATTTCGAACCCCTTTAATCTTTACTCTTTATTTATGCAATCTATTAATTCATTGATTATGTTTTCATTCTCTATGTCTGAGTAGATTCATAGTTAGGTTTAGGGTTCTCATAGGGATTTCATGACTTGCTAGATTTATTTATATCAGTTAAGGACAAGAACAAGGACAAGAGGTCAAGGTCAAGGTCAGAGGCAGATGGTTATTCATGAGAGGACTCTTGCTGACTATAACCGACCGGATGAGTTTCATGCTAACCGGTCAGCAATTGTACCTCCTGGTTTTGAGAGGAATGACTTCGAGATCAAGACCATCTACTACTCTATTCTGAGGCATAATGCATTCCATGGTTTCCCTAATGAGCAGCCTATGGATCATATTGATGAGTTTGAGGACATAGTCACCGGGATGAAGTATGATGGAGTGAACTATGACTATCTGTTTCTCAAACTCTTCCCTTACTCTCTCGCTGGAGATGCTGCTGCCTGGTTGAAACAACTCCCACCTGGGAAGTTTACTACTTGGGATGCTGTGAAGAGTGAGTTTCTGAGACACTTCTATGATGATGCTCGCTCTGATCAGTTGAGACAGGACATTCTCACTTTCTCCCAAGGTCCTATAGAGCCCCTTAAGACTGCCTGGATGAGATTTAAGAAGTATCAACGTGACTGTCCACATCATGGATTCACTGAGGTAACATTACTGGGCATTTTCTTTAGAGGTATAGACCTCCCTTACCAGACTGCGCTGGAAAAATTTCAACAATGGAAATTTCAACACTAGGACTCCCGAGCAAGCTAAGCAATTGATAGATAACTTGGTAAGCAGTAATAGCTGCAAGACTGCTGATAGGAGAAGGAAAGAGTCTACTGGAAAGATAGATAATCAGGAGATAGCTGATATTAGGAGTAAGTTGGACACTGTCTGTAATTTGTTGGTTGGGAAGAAAGCTGTCCATTTTGCTCAAGATGTTGAAGTGATCCAAGCTGAAGAAGACACTCAGGAAGAGGATGTGAACTACATTGGTGGCTCTGGATTTCAAGGGAACAGGTTTGGTAATCAGCAAGGTAATAGGTTCTTCAATGGTGGACAGAAGAGTTCTTTCAAAAGCATTCAAAACTCTTCTGGCTTTGGACAGAATGCTGGTTTCCAGAAACCTTTTCAGCAAGGTAATCAGAGGACTTATGGATCTTCTTCTTATCAAACGCCTCCTGCTGCTAATGCTCATGAGAGTAAGATGGAGACCATGATGGAGAAGTTGCTGGAAGGACAAACTAAGACTGTTGTGGACTTCAACACGAAGTTAGATGCTGTGTATGAGGACCTTAATGGGAAGTTTGAGTCTCTAAGTACACATGTGAAGCAATTGGACACTCAGGTGAGCCAAATTTCAAGCTCTGTTAAGGGAAAGAATGTAATGGACACTCACATCAAGGCCTGGTCAGTGTATATTGATGATGGATCACACCAACGTGAAAGGTTTGAGCTAAATACAGCTGGACTGGTGGAAGAAGCTGAAAAATCCGAAACTGAGAAAAATCTCTCGGGTGGAATCTGTGAAAATTTTGCTGCATCGATCGATGCACCATGTGCGACGATCGTTACATGTCGTGGACAAACAGATTCACTTGATTCTCATAGCATTGATGAGGAAACGGACCAAGAGCTTAATAGACTATTCCCTGGAGTGTCTGAGGTAACTCAACATGAGATTAATATGGCCAGACAGTTAGGAGAGATGGATGAGAAGTTTGAAGAAGAGCCACAGTCTGACGATCCACCATATCACCCTTGTGTGCAGAGATACTTGGATAAGATGCTGCCAATGGACAAGATGCTGAAGGATTGGGTGATAGTGGTCCCTCAACAGATAAGTGATGTGCTGCTGACTCAGATTCCTAAGAAGCTACCTGATCCTGGGATATTTGTGCTAAGTTGTTCTATTTTTGAGGATGGTTTCAAGCGCTCTTTGTGTGATTTAGGAGCTGCTGGAAGTCTCATGCCATACTCTGTTGCAGAGAAGCTGAGGATGATGGATTTTTCACCCACTAGGACCTCTCTTGTCTTAGCTGATCAGTCAATAAGGATTCCGGAAGGAGTTCTTGAGGACGTCCCAGTGAGAGTTGTAAACTACTTTGTTCCGACAGACTTCTTGGTGCTTAAGTACGACAGTGAGCAGGATGATGCTCTGATATTGGGAAGACTATTCTTAGCCACAGCTGGAGCAGTGATTGATGTGAGGCACAGTCTGATTGATCTCCACCTGGGAGATGAGCCTCTACACTTTGAGATGGATATGTTGCGTAAGCCACATATTGATGGTCAGACCTTCACCATTGAGCATGGATATGTAGAGAAGACGAGTGACACTATGGTTTTAGATCCTGGAGAACATTTCATTCCTTATTTTCTTGGACGAGCTCACACTGAGACATCTTACTCTCCACCTTGGATGAGGATACTTGCGCAGAGGCAATCACAGTCTCTGTCGAGATCTCCAGGAACTTGATCTTGTTCGTCCGGTCAAGCTAATGACCTTAAACAAGCGTTGAGTGGGAGGCAACCCCCTTTTAGGTTTAGATATATTATTTTTGGTGTTTTGTTAGGATTTTACGTTTGTTTTTGGCTTTGGTGAGTTTTTTCTGCAGGTCTCGGAAAATCGCAATGCAACGATCGACACGGTCCTGTGTGTCGATCGTCACAACACGAAAATCGCATTGCAGCGATCGTTGCGGTCCTTAGCAACGATCGACCCATGACGCAAATCGCCTTGCAATGATAGTCGCATTTATGCGTAACGATCGATGCATGTGAGAGACATGTGAAAACCAGAGAGAACTTAACACATCCCTTTAACATTTTTACTTTCTTTTTACCAATCCTTAGCTTGACACTACTGGGGACATTGTATTTCAAGTTTGGGGGAGGTGGTACTGACTTCTATCTTTCTGTTTTCTTAGAGCCAGTCCTAGTTTTAAAAATTTGTTTTATTGAGTCAAAATGGTTTAAGTAAGAAACAGTGAATTTTTGAGAAGTTAACAACCACTTGCAGGAACTTAAGTGACCATTGGGATGAGCTTGCAGATGCATCTATAACTATTAGAAAACCCAACACGGTTCAGCCTACTAAGGACACCAACATCACTTCAGGTATCAGAGGATCCTTTACTGACTTCACCATTAATTTGACTTAATTTTCTCACCTAAGGGCTTGGTATACGATATACCATGGATTTTAGGGCTTTTAACCATGGTATATATCTTATTTATCGAGTCATTTACTATGTTTTAGAGTCTTTTCAGGTATTTATTAGGCACAAACACATTTGGAGCAGATTTGGTGATTATGGCACTTTCTGGAGCTTTTTGGAGTGTTTGGCCGAGAGATAGAGTTCTCTTGGACATTTGAGGAATGCATCGATCGACACACCTTTGGTGTCGATCGTTGCATATGCGAGATGGGCCAGACTCGGCGGTTTAATGAAGAATTCTGATATTGCAGAAAAGCCCATATATTTACACAGAAGCCCAAAACGTGTTTTAGACTATATATTAGGGTTTTTAGCCACTTGTTTAGGCTACGCTTTTCTTAAGTCTTATTTTATTTTCAGAGAGAGTTAGGGGCTGATCCTGCTCTCGAAAGAGAGAGGATTTCGAACCCCAGTTCTTTATTTGATTTTATAATATTTGGTTTTCTATTCATGATGTCTTCTGTCTTAATGATTATGTCTGAGTATATTTCCTGTTAAGTTTAGGGATTCTTATTAGGGATTTCATGGAATTATAGGTTAATCAATCTGTAGGGATTCATATCTGCTAGTTCTTTGTCTAGGATTATTCTTAATGCTTGATCTGAATTGGCAACTTAGATTATTGATGTTAGGTTGATAGATGCAACGGCAGTTGGTTAATTAGCTAGAAAGAACCTAGATGAGCAATTGAATTACTCGCAAAGGAATTTGGTTTAATTAGATTGTGAACATATCAAACTCGATCTTAAAGCTGGTTTAATCTGTTAGTAATTGCAAAGGAATTTGGATTGCTGCACTTAGACTTAGCGAATTCTCGCAACAACAGTTGGTTAATTCTATATCTGTGTTTGAGTTCTAGAACAGTTCCTAATTAGATCCTGCTTGATTGATTGCCTGTGTTCCTGATTTCCTGAGAACTCCCTAGACTTAACGCTTCGCTTCCTTGCTCACAAACTCGCTGCTATTTACTTTCTGTTTGATTTACTGCTTTCTCAATATTGATTTCTCCTAGTTTAATCTTTACTGTTCTTAATCTATCGTTGACCGGAGTCCCTGTGGATTCGATACCCTAAGTACTACAACTAAATCACTGTGCACTTGCAGTTAGAATAGGGATTAATTCTTGACCTATCAGTATACCTTGAGTCGGACTCTTCTGTTAGTTCTGACACAGCTTGTAAACCTGTCCGAGTAAGGTTCCCTTCTCCCCTTCTCTAAAAGTAAAGTAAAAAAAAAAGAGAATAATAAACTGAGGATGAGCTAGTAGCTCCGAAGTGGTCGCGGGAGTGGTAGAGACCCATATTACCTCATGTGCATCCATGGAAACATGTCCAAAGTACACCCCATAACGGGAAGAGCACTGATAAAAAAAATAAAATGATCCCCAATGGGGAAAAATCAGTTGCTAAGGAAGGGAAAAGAGAAGAAAGGAACCAGAAAACGATAGTATGGTGGTCTAGAGCTAACAGAGTAAGAATCCATGTGCCCTTTGATCGATAATCCTTAGGTGAGACCGCACTTAATATACTTAAAAAGTCAGTAGGGTGAATTTGAATGCTTGAATGTGATTGTGGAGTTTACTTAGGACAGTTGCTAAGTGTGGGGGAAGTATATGTTGGTCTTGATGTCTGCAGGTGAATCTTTCATGTGGCTTACTAAGGGGAATTTGAGTGTTGTTGCTTCTAGGATGAAAAGAGTTTCTGAAAGTTTTCAAACCTCTTCACCATGTTTTAGTTCTCTGTTTTGCTTGAGGGCAAGCAAAGGTTAAGTGTGGGGGAGTTGATATATCATCAGTTTTTAGATACGCTTTGACAGACTTTTTACTTAGGCTTTTATACTTTGAGCATAGAGATTTCTAGAGCTTTGGGGCTGATCTAATCCTGTACTGCTTCCTGCTTTTTGGAGAAGATTTCGAACCCCTTTAATCTTTACTCTTTATTTTGCAATCTATTAATTCATTGATTATGTTTTCATTCTCTATGTCTGAGTAGATTCATAGTTAGGTTTAGGGATTCTCATAGGGATTTCATGACTTGCTAGATTTATTTATATCAGTTAAGGATTCATATCATAATTGTTCTTTAATCTAAATTGTGCTTAATAGTAGTTTCTAACTTGATCACTTAGAATCTAGACCTTAGGTTGTTAAATTGACACGAAAGTGTGATTTAGAATCTGAACTATTTAGGTTGAGCAATTGAATTACTCGCAAAAAAAATTTGGTTTAATTGAATTGTGAACATATCAAACTTAATCTTAAAGCTAGTTTAATCTGTTAGGAATTACAAAGAAATTTGGATTTCTGCTAGTAGACTTAGAGAATTCTCACTACGAAAGTTGTTTAATTCTATATCCGTGTTTGAGTTCTAGAACTGAGCTTAATTTGATCCTGACTGACTTTCTGATCTGCTTGTCGGATTTCCTGAGAACTCCCTAGACTTAGCGCTTTTAGTTAATTGTTTTCAAACCAATCTTGCTGCTTGATTTACTTTTATGTTTTGCTTTTTAGTTTCTCACTACTTTCACCTAGTTTAACTCGACTGTTCTAAATCTATCGTTGCCTAGAGTCCTTGTGGATTCGATACCCTACATACTATAATTGCATTGACTGTGCACTTGCAGTAGAATAGGATTAAAACTTATACACCTATCAACTTAGAACACCAAGAAGAGGAGAGTGAGGAAGAGGAATCTCGCCGGCGGTGAGATTCTGGCGACCTCCGGCGAAGGCTGAGGGACGGCGGTTGTAGAGGAGAGGATGGTGAATCCAATGGTACAAATGGTTTAACGATTAGTGTCTTAGTTTGGGAGTTATGGTCTTCCTTGTGGCACAAATTATGAAGAACACTTATTGTTCTTGAGAAGTTCTTGAAGATTCAAAGAAGTTGCATGAGTTTTATGGGTTTGTAGAGAGAGTGAGAGAGAGAGAGAGAGAGAGAGAGAGAGAGAGAGAGAGAGAGAGAGAGAGAGAGAGAGAGGGGGGGGCTCGGTAGAGATGTGAGACAATGATATTGAGTGAAATGAATCTTGGGTTAGATGAGTGAAGGGTGATGGGATGTAAGATACCATGCAAAATCCACAATCCATGCACCAAAAATATTCTTTGAATGTTAAGAATTGAGGTGGAGGCTACACTTGTCACTAGTGGGTTTATTCTGAGAAGAAATGGCACCAATCATCCCAAATCCTTCTGTAACTTCGTTCGCTCTCGTTGCTTCGGTTTAGCCATTCTTGTGTTTAATATTTTATAAACCCCTTAGCTGCTCCCATAAATCATTCAAACCCCAAAAATTGATTCTCCATGATTTTAGATGAGTTTATAAACTTGAATCACTCTATTTTGACTTGCGTAGCTCCGGTTTGGATTTTACAAGATTTCTCGGTTTTATCGGTTTCCATTCCTGATAGTCAAAAAATCTTTTTAAACTCTGTTTCTTCCACTTCTGGCATTCTAAATGTTTTTTTTTGTTGAAAAAGAAGAACACTTGGCCCGTCTCGGCTTCTGTCTTATATTTTGACAAAATTACAATTTTGCCCATGAACTTTTTCTGCCAGTTGATCCCATTTTTGGAAACATGATGTTACATTCTTCTTCACTTACAGGAATTTGGTCCCCGAATTCTCCGTCATTGACATACTTTGAATCGGTGACAAAACCCAGTAAGTCGCCTCGTTATACTAACTCTAATGCCTTCTTGTTCAAACACTGGTACACCGAATCAACTTCTGATAGTTACTAACACTCCTCTGTTTCACAAATACAATCTTACTGGTCCTCACGCTGCTTACTCAACTACTGCTCCAATTCTCGATTCCCGAACTCGTCTGCATTCTTTTACTTTGCTCTGATTCTCATCTCTTGATTTCCCACTTTGCTTTGATCTCCATGATTACTCCATACGAACTCACCTTCCTGGGACACTCTTCAAGAATCTAATTTTTAAGCTTGATTTCGTAAAGAATCCAATATACTCCGTTTGGCCTGCTTCACTCTTTTCCCATCACTGATACATACGCTTTTCCTACGCTCTTTGCTAATTCATCATACTAGAGACTTCACTCCGTCTGTTGTTTTCGGGTTCTTGTCGGTCTCGTATCCATATCGAATCGTTTATCCGTCCTGTACTAATTTAACAACTTTCCAATGAAACGGTTATAGTCATTCTAACCTATGCTCGACGTCACTTCCTCATAGGAGTATGGTTACTTAATCATGTACCCAACGGTTACCCATGATTAAATAACAATACTCTAGAATTCCGCTTCTTCGTGAATTGACGGCCGAACATAACCATTCTCGAGTTGGCTCATATACTTAATTAAAGACTTCCAACTATTTCTATTCTAGAAACCTAACAATTTCAACCAAGAACAACTAGCAACATAACGGTGCTACCATGTCAACAACGTACAAACCCTAATCGTCTAATGCACCAATCAAGCATTAATTTAAATCACACAAGCAAGGAATGATATCAAGAAATTACCACCCAAAATCAAGCAACCAATAGATCGGTCTGGATATGTCGGCGGTCGGGTTTTAGGTTATGATGAGTGATCGCTCGTTCCGCTCATCATTTGGTTTCACATTGTAATTTAATTGCATTCATAACCATTACACGCATGCAAATAGTCGCTACGCTACTCAAAATGATAAGCCGAACATTCTGCATCCACCACATACATAAAACATCATATCACATATATAAAAGTTTTAGTACATAAGTATGATCAGAGTTACTACATAGGTGGTCGCTTCCATAACCAAAAACCAAAAATGCGCCGCTGCATACCGAGACTCGTCAAAGACGATAATAAACCGATCTATATACACAAAACAAGGTTAGTGCCCGTACTTACCTGGCCTAATCTAAGCTTAACCTAACGTCTCTAGCAATACCGAAATTCCTAGCACAAGCGGCAATACGGCTTGCAAAAAAAACAGCTGGCAGGTGTGTCAGGAGGGTGCGGTGGGTCCGCGATGCAGGATGGTGCAGCGACATGGTGCGGCTCAGCCATCGGACAAAAACGAGCGGTGTTACCCTCGCGCTCAAATAACTGGCAGACAGTGGAAGGCGCTGGGGATGGACTACTGGGATAGGCAGGTGCTAGATGACCCTCGGCCCCGCAAAGCTGGCAAACGACAGATGATCAGGTCGGCTGGGTTCGGCTCCATAGGGTCCTGGTACTGGTGCACGGTTAGGTTCGGGGTTTGACATGCGAGGTCCTGGTCCGGCGATCGGACAGATAGGTGTGAGGTGGCCATCATTGCCACGGACCTAGAAGAAATCTGGTGTTGGGACTGGCTGGTAAGGCTCCCGGTGGCGCAGGTCAACTGGACGGGAACTCCAGTGAAAGTGAAAACCCCGCGCTCTGCAAGTACTGTATTGGGGGTACTCTGACATCTCTGGGGGCAGTGACTCTGACAGCTCGGATGGCTCAGACGGCTCAGATGGTGGCTCAGATGGTGGCTCAGACTCGGATGGTGGTTCTGAAGACTCCAACGATGAAGAAATCTCAAGCGGCGTACACGGTAACTGGGACTGTCGGCGCGGCTGGTGATGCGACCCGACTCGCTGATCTAGTGCGTCGGCGAACATAGCAGTCTGCTCAGAGACATGGAGCTCTGACTCCTGGCGCTGATTTGGGTCAATCGGCTCCATATCAAGATCAAAGCCCGAAGGAAAGGAGCTCATATAGTCTGCCAAGATGAATGGTTTGGGAACCTCGGGTGCCTCCAAGATAGGCTCATGTGGCACCTGCAGAGCGACTGACTCTGTTATCTCCGGTAGTAGCGGCGGTAGCTCTATATCTGCCAATCCGAACCACTCCAACATCCCATCATATGGATCTTCGGTATCAGCATCATCCTCCAATGTTGCTGGTAACGGTACTGGCAACATTGTCCAGTCAACCTCTACTGCTCTAAAGCCCACTAGTGCCTGTAGTGGAATCGGGGGACGGTTCGACATAAGCGAACCCCATAAGTACCCTGAAGTTGTGGCCCTGGCTGACCCTGATAAGGCCCTGTAGACCACTGACTACTCATGATGTTGATGCTGAAATATCTTCGCACCACACTCACCTCCACGCAACCTGCCTTGGGACACTATGCAGTATGACTGCAATAAAGAAAATAGAAAATGTTAGTACAAATAATACAAAAATCCTAGTTCCCATCCCACCCCGGGTTTGACAAACGTGGCTCGGTTTCTTAAAGGATGCTTGGGTGACACAATTTGACTCGATAAAACATGGAAAAATACTCAGAAAAGAACTATTTCGGAACTATAACGAACCGTCGAGCTGACCAGTCAACAATCAAACAAGAACATGAGCAAGTCAAACAGGAAACGTTCGTCACAAGACAAAGCCAGAGACAGATCGGTTTGAGACAAAAGGATCGCACTGACCCGTCCTTAACTTGGCTATCCTCACTTCCAGAGTACAAAGCTTCGCAACCTGTACGGCTTCCGTGAGTTGTGTGGGTTTGGACTAAACCACTATACCAGGGAAGCATGTTCATTACTGAGCAAATAAACGTTTACATAATGTTTACACATTTACAAAACACTTTTCCCATTAAAATAAAATATCCCATTTTTGCAATAAAATGGCGCCAAAGCCGAACAGAGGAAAACAACAAAATCATCGAATCAAAACCCCCGCCAGAAGCGATCCCGAACCTACACCGAGGACCTCCCGCGTCCGTCCCGGCTAAACCCGAAAACAAAAAAAGATTCTAATGAGGGATCTAAGATCACCCAACGAGACGGCTCCCCACTAAAGGCTTCTAGTCTATCTAATAGCTTCTAATTCTCGCCCCAAAACCCAAAATAACAAACAAAAAAATAAAATGGTCAATCACGTACTACCACGACATGATAAACCCACAACACACAAGCAATTGCAAAAAGAAGAGATGCAAATCAGGGGATCGAAGGCACTACGGCACGTGCTCTCGATTGGACTCGATCTATCTATCGCACGAAACGAAAACAACAGACATTGGGCCCTTAAGCGATCTAAATGACTTCCATGGGTTTACATAGCCACCGGAAAGGTAACTAGCCCACGACTCCTAGATGTAAACACGAAGTCTCACGACCCAGGACACTGCTTATTGGGATTATATCCTGAAATCACATTGTACTTACTCTAAAGATTGTTGTATTGTCGAGATCGGACAATTTATGTGATACTGGGTAGTCATAATGTTTTGCTAGAAACCGCTTATGACAAATGAGTTGTAACTCATTTCTAGTATCGGGTGAACATAAAGGGTCACACACCTGAGCAAGTTGGATACGCTTCTGTAGGGATTGATCATATGCATATGGTCCGATCAATGTGTATTGGATACACATTGAATTCGTGTTTTAAGAGGTGTGTCGATCGATGCCATTGGTGCGTCGCCAGGTTACACGACCTAAAATTAGAGCTGTCGCAGACAGTTTTCCTTGACAGAAAACACACCCTCTTCCTCGAGAAACACGTAGAGAATCCCAGGAGATCCGATCACCGGTACTAGCATCCTGGCGGATTCCAGCTTGTGTGCGTGTGGACTACGATAGAGGCACAGCGATTGAGGCGCTCTAGATCTCGTTTACCTGCTCCAATTTCCACTGCCTATCTCCAGGTAATCACGAGGTCAGTTCTTAGATTCAATCACCTAGACCCAGTATCCTAGGGATTCCAACAGTGGTATCAGAGCCATAGGGTTTAATCGATTGAATCAGTAGCCTAGAATTCGATTAAAATGGTACTTGATTGAATTGATGCTAGCTAGGATTCGTTTTGATAATAAGAATCTCGGATTTGTTAATATCGAAAACGAAGAACTGTGTTTTCGCACAGTGTCGATCGACACAAGTTTGTGTCGATCGACACACTGATATATCATGGTTTTTACTAGTTTTAGACCATGATATAAATGTGTTTTATTGTCTTTTTGTGTTCTTTTAGAGTCTTCTACAGGTATAATCAGGTTTGGAGCATACTTGGTGATTATGGCACTTTTTGGAGATTTTTGGAGTGTTTGGCCGAGAGATAGAGTTCACTGTCCGAAACAGAGGAATGCGTCGATCGTTGCACTCTAGCATCGATCGTTGCACCAGCGAGATGGGCCAAAACTCGGCGGTTTATGAAGAGTCAAGATATTGCACTCTGATCCAGAAGTTCGTGATATTTACAAAGAAGCCCCTGGCCGAGATTAGACCTATATAATTAAGTTTTTGGTGTTTTATTTACATACACATTCATAATTAAGAGCAGAGGATTTTTAGAGCTTTTGGGGCTGATCTGAAGCTTACTTCATCTGTATTTGGAGAAGATTTCGAACCCCTATTATTCTTTATCTTCTATGCAATTTATTCATCATATGATTATGTTTTCATTATCTATGTCTGAGTAGATTCCTTGTTAGGTTTAGGGTTTCTCACATAGGATCTCATGACTTGCTAGACTTGTTAAATTCAGTTAAGGATTCATAACTATATCTGTTCTTCAATCTAATTGTGCTTAAAGCTAGTTCTAACCTGATCAATTAGAATCTAGATCTTAGGTTGCTAAATACGTCACGGAAGTGGGGTTTAGGAATCTGAACTAATTAGGTTGAGCAATTAAACTTCTCGCAAACGAAAGTTTGGTTTAGGATAATTGTGAACATATCAAACTTGGGATTAATGCTAGTTTAATATGTTAGTTCTCGCAAACGAAAGTTTGGTTTGCTGCACTTAGACTTAGAGAATTATCGCAAAGGAATTTGGTTAATTCTATATCTGTGCTTTGAGTTCTAGAACTGTGCTTAATTAGATCCTTACTGAATGAACTGTCTGCTTGTCTGATTTCCTGAGAACGCCCCAGACTTAGCGCTTTTAATAACTTGCTTTCACAACCAACAATCTCTGCTTTCTGTTTACTTTCTTGCATTGCTTTTAATTCAATCACATTGCTTTCTTCCTAGTTTAATTTCCTGTTCTTGAGCTATTAAATACGGAGTCCCTGTGGATTCGATACCTATATACTACGACTACTGAACTATGCACTTGCAATTAGATATAGGATAAAACCTGACACCTATCAAGTTTTTGGCGCCGTTGCCGGGGACTCTTAGAGTCTTCAATAGCTTAGAACTTAGGGTTTTACTAGGATTTTTCGTTTTCTTTTCGTTTTTGTTTTTATTTTTTTTTATTTTTTTATTTATTTTTGCTGATTTATTTTTCTGTTTTCTCTGATTTCGCATTGCATCGATCGATGCCCTTCTTGCATCGATCGACACACTTCGCTGAATCACCAAGGACACTAAGAGATCATCAGGACGATGTGTCGGAATTATATTTTCAGCTCAGGATTGATAGTTCACAGATAGCTGGAACTGGATTCTATAGTCACGGATCTGCTTTTCAGAAACCCTTTACAAAGAACTGTGGTGTTTCTTCTTTCCAAACACCGCCTGCACCTACACATAAGAGCAGATTGGAAATCATGATGGAACAATTTCTTGAGAGGGAACAACAAATCACTGTGTCTTTCAACTCGAGGTTAGATGCTTTGCATGAAGATTTGAATGAAAAGCTTGAATCTTTGAGCACACATATGGAGGAGCTGGATATAAAAATTCAACGAACAGATGCAGAAATAGAGAGGCAGAATGAAGCTAGGGAAGCTGGACAGAAGCTGCACATCAAAGCTGTGACCTTAGGGGATGAGATTGAGTTGCTAGGTGAAGAAGAGAGCATAATCTCGGATTTTCTGGATGAATATTGTCTGCCTGATACATGCATCGATCGACACCCCCTATGTGTCGGTCGACACGCCGTTCTGACGGCAATTTCGAGTTCTTTCGAGAAACAGAATCGCCTTGCATCGATCGACACACATCATGCAACGATCGACACAGAACGCAGACATGACCAGAAAACTGCAACAGTGCCAGAACGAGTCTACAAGCCCCCAGTGCCATATCCTAAGGTTCCCAAACCTTCCAAACAAGAGCTAGAAGTGGCTAACTGCATAAAAGTGAGGGATAAGAAGGTGAATAAAACACCACCAGTTGAAACTTCGCGAGTTCGTGCAAAGAAGATGATCTCCACTGATGGTCATCTGAAAGAAGAAGTTCAGATTGGTGGAACTACAGTATCTGATAGTGGAAAGAAGAAGATGGCAGTTCCTCTTAAACCTGCTCTAACATCTTCAGTACCTGCAACTGCTCATAAGCAGAAAGCCCCAGACATCAGATATACGTCAAAGGTAAGGTACAAATCACCTAAGCTTAAACCTTCTGATCACATTGTTTTGAATGTAGGAAAATGCAGTAGACCGCCCAAGCTTCGCTCCCGCCCTGATTCTGATTTCTCCTTCCTTGGGAAGCCTCATGATCCAACAGCTTACACACCTCCTTGGATGAAGAGATATTCACAGAGACATTCAAAGTCTCTGTTGAAACCACCATGAATCCAATCTCTTTCCAATAGTCAAGCTAATGACTAAAAACAAGCGCTGAGTGGGAGGCAACCCACTAGTAGGTTCATTTTTATTTTCATTTTTCGTTTTGATTTTGGTGTTTTGATTTTTCTTTTAAGTGTGTTCAGAGCCGTGAGAAACAGGCAGAATCGCACTGCATCGATCGACACATATAGTGCATCGGTCGATGCAGTCACGATTTGTGGTTTACCGATTCAATTGCGGTTCAGACATCGGTTATCTACATAACCGCGAGCATATGCGCCTTGCATCGATCGACACCCTTGTGGCATCGATCGACACAGGGCGACAAGAGGTAAGTAATCTGCAATTTTTCGGTTTGTTCTTCAATTTGATTATTCTTTCACCGAGCTCAGGCTTTGATTACACTGCGGACAGTGTAGTTTAAGTGTGGGGGAGGAGCTACTGACGCACGCTTTTGTTTTCTTAGTTTTTGCAAAAAAAAAAATAATTTGTTTTATTGAGTCAAAATTGTTTAAGTAAGAAACTATGATTTTCTGAGAAGATTTACAAGACTTGCAGGAACTTAAGTAACCACTGGGATGAAGTTGCAGGATCTATCTATGACTATTAGAAAACCCCATCACAGATCAACCTACTGGGAACACCCACATCACTTCAGGTATCAGAGGATCCTTTTACTGACTTCAACTTAATAATGACTTAGATTTCTCACCTAAGGGCTTGGTCTACTCTGTGTCGGATTCCATGTTAGTTCTGACACAGCCTGTCAACCTATCCTATTTAGTTCCCTTCTCCCCTTCTATAAAGTAAAAAAAAAAGAGATAATAAACTGAGGATGAGTTAGTAACTCCGAAGTGGTCACAGGAGTGGTAGAGACCCCTATTATCTCCTGTGCTATCCATGGAATGTGTCCAAAGTACACCCCATAACGGGAAGAACACTGATAAAAAAATAAAATGATACCCAATGTGGGAAAAATTAGTTGTTAAAGAAGGGAAAGAGAAGAAAGGGACTACAGAAAGATAGTATGGTGGTCTAGAGCTGATAAGGTAAGAATCCATGTGCCCTTTGATCGATACTCCTTAGGTGATACCGCACTTAAATACTTGCAGAAGTCAGTAGGGAGAATTTGAATGCTTGAATGTGATTGTGGAGTTTACCTAGGACAGTTGCTAAGTGTGGGGGAAGTACATGTTGGTCTTGATATCCTGTGATTGATTCTTTCAGTGGTTTACTAAGGGGAATCTGAGTATTGTAGCTTCTAGGATGAAATGAGTTTCTGAAGAGTTTTCAAACCTCTTCACCAAGCTTTAGTTCTCTGTTTTGCTTGAGGGCAAGCAAAGGCTAAGTGTGGGGGAGTTGATATATCATGGTTTTTACTAGTTTTAGACCATGATATAAGTGTGTTTTAGTGTCTTTTGTGTTCTTTTAGAGTCTTTTACAGGTATAATCAGGTTTGGAGCATACTTGGTGATTATGGCACTTTTTGGAGATTTTTGGAGTGTTTAGCCGAGATATAGAGTTAACTGTCCGAAACAGAGGAATGCGTCGATCGTTGCACTCTAGCATCGATCGTTGCACCAGCGAGATGGGCCAAAACTCGGCGGTTTATGAAGAGTCAAGATATTGCACTCTGATCCAGAAGTTCGTGATATTTACAAAGAAGCCCCTGGCCGAGATTAGACCTATATAATTAAGTTTTTGGTGTTTTATTTACATACGCTTTCATAATTAAGAGCAGAGGATTTTTAGAGCTTTTGGGGCTGATCTGAACCTTTACTTCATCTGTATTTGGAGAAGATTTCGAACCCCTATTATTCTTTATCTTCTATGCAATTTATTCATCATATGATTATGTTTTCATTATCTATGTCTGAGTAGATTCCTTGTTAGGTTTAGGGTTTCTCACATAGGATCTCATGACTTGCTAGACTTGTTAAATTCAGTTAAGGATTCATAACTATATCTGTTCTTCAATCTAATTGTGCTTAAAGCTAGTTCTAACCTGATCAATTAGAATCTAGATCTTAGGTTGCTAAATACGTCACGGAAGTGGGGTTTAGGAATCTGAACTAATTAGGTTGAGCAATTAAACTTCTCGCAAACGAAAGTTTGGTTTAGGATAATTGTGAACATATCAAACTTGGGATTAATGCTAGTTTAATCTGTTAGTTCTCGCAAACGAAAGTTTGGTTTGCTGCACTTAGACTTAGAGAATTATCGCAAAGGAATTTGGTTAATTCTATATCTGTGCTTTGAGTTCTAGAACTGTGCTTAATTAGATCCTTACTGAATGAACTGTCTGCTTGTCTGATTTCCTGAGAACGCCCCAGACTTAGCGCTTTTAATAACTTGCTTTCACAACCAACAATCTCTGCTTTCTGTTTACTTTCTTGCATTGCTTTTAATTCAATCACATTGCTTTCTTCCTAGTTTATTTTCCTGTTCTTGAGCTATTGAATACGGAGTCCCTGTGGATTCGATACCTATATACTACGACTACTGAACTGTGCACTTGCAGTTAGATATAGGATAAAACCTGACACCTATCAAGTTTTTGGCGCCGTTGCCGGGGACTCTTAGAGTCTTCAATAGCTTAGAACTTAGGGTTTTACTAGGATTTTTCGTTTTCTTTTCGTTTTTGTTTTTATTTTTTTTTATTTTTTTAATTTATTTTTGCTGATTTATTTTTCTGTTTTCTCTGATTTCGCATTGCATCGATCGACGCCCTTCTTGCATCGATCGACACACTTCGCTGAATCACCAAGAACACTAAGAGATCATCAGGACGATGTGTCGGAATGATATTTTCAGCTCAGGGATTGATAGTTCACAGATAGCTAGAACTGGATTCTATAGTCACGGATCTGCTTTTCAGAAACCCTTTACAAAGAATTGTGGTGTTTCTTCTCTCCAAACACCGCCTGCACCTACACATAAGAGCAGATTGGAAATCATGATGGAACAATTTCTTGAGAGGGAACAACAAATCACTGTGTCTTTCAACTCGAGGTTAGATGCTTTGCATGAAGATTTGAATGAAAAGCTTGAATCTTTGAGCACACATATGGAGGAGCTGGATATAAAAATTCAACGAACAGATGCAGAAATAGAGAGGCAGAATGAAGCTAGGGAAGCTGGACAGAAGCTGCACATCAAAGCTGTGACCTTAGGGGATGAGATTGAGTTGCTAGGTGAAGAAGAGAGCATAATCTCGGATTTTCTGGATGAATATTGTCTGCCTGATACATGCATCGATCGACACCCCCTATGTGTCGGTCGACACGCCGTTCTGACGGCAATTTCGAGTTCTTTCGAGAAACAGAATCGCCTTGCATCGATCGACACACATCATGCAACGATCGACACAGAACGCAGACATGACCAGAAAACTGCAACAGTGCCAGAACGAGTCTACAAGCCCCCAGTGCCATATCCTAAGGTTCCCAAACCTTCCAAACAAGATAGAAGTGGCTAACTGCATAAAAGTGAGGGATAAGAAGGTGAATAAAACACCACCGGTTGAAACTTCGCGAGTTCGTCCAAAGAAGATGATCTCCACTGATGGTCATCTGAAAGAAGAAGTTCAGATTGGTGGAACTACAGTATCTGATAGTGGAAAGAAGAAGATGGCAGTTCCTCTTAAACCTGCTCTAACATCTTCAGTACCTGCAACTGCTCATAAGCAGAAAGCCCCAGACATCAGATATACGTCAAAGGTAAGGTACAAATCACCTAAGCTTAAACCTTCTGATCACATTGTTTTTGAATGCAGGAAAATGCAGTAGACCGCCCAAGCTTCGCTCCCGCCCTGATTCTGATTTCTCCTTCCTTGGGAAGCCTCATGATCCAACAGCATACACACCTCCTTGGATGAAGAGATATTCACAGAGACATTCAAAGTCTCTGTTGAAACCACCATGAATCCAATCTCTTTCCAATAGTCAAGCTAATGACTAAAAACAAGCGCTGAGTGGGAGGCAACCCACTAGTAGGTTCATTTTTATTTTCATTTTTCGTTTTGATTTTGGTGTTTTGATTTTTCTTTTAAGTGTGTTCAGAGCCGTGAGAAACAGGCAGAATCGCACTGCATCGATCGACACATATAGTGCATTGGTCGATGCAGTCATGATTTGTGGTTTACCGATTCAATTGCGTTTCAGACATCGGTTATCTACATAACCGCGAGCATATGCGCCTTGCATCGATCGACACCCTTGTGGCATCGATCGACACAGGGCGACAAGAGGTAAGTAATCTGCAATTTTTCGGTTTGTTCTTCAATTTGATTATTCTTTCACCGAGCTCATGCTTTGATTACACTGCGGACAGTGTAGTTTAAGTGTTGGGGAGGAGCTACTGACGCACGCTTTTGTTTTCTTAGTTTTTCAAAAAAAAAAAAATTTGTTTTATTGAGTCAAAATTGTTTAAGTAAGAAACTATGATTTTCTGAGAAGATTTACAAGACTTGCAGGAACTTAAGTAACCACTGGGATGAAGTTGCAGGATCTATCTATGACTATTAGAAAACCCCATCACAGATCAACCTACTGGGAACACCCACATCACTTCAGGTATCAGAGGATCCTTTTACTGACTTCAACTTAATAATGACTTAGATTTCTCACCAAAGGGCTTGGTATACTCTGTGTCGGATTCCATGTTAGTTCTGACACAGCCTATCAACCTATCCTATTTAGTTCCCTTCTCCCCTTCTATAAAGTAAAAAAAAAAGAGATAATAAACTGAGGATGAGTTAGTAACTCCGAAGTGGTCACAGGAGTGGTAGAGATCCCTATTATCTCCTGTGCTATCCATGGAATGTGTCCAAAGTACACCCCATAACGGGAAGAACACTGATAAAAAAAATAAAATGATACCCAATGTGGGAAAAATCAGTTGTTAAAGAAGGGAAAGAGAAGAAAGGGACTAGAGAAAGATAGTATGGTGGTCTAGAGCTGATAAGGTAAGAATCCCTGTGCCCTTTGATCGATACTCCTTAGGTGAGACCGCACTTAAATACTTGCAGAAGTCAGTAGGGAGAATTTGAATGCTTGAATGTGATTGTGGAGTTTACCTAGGACAGTTGCTAAGTGTGGGGGAAGTACATGTTGGTCTTGATATCCTGTGACTGATTCTTTCAGTGGTTTACTAAGGGGAATCTGAGTATTGTAGCTTCTAGGATGAAATGAGTTTCTGAAGAGTTTTCAAACCTCTTCACCAAGCTTTAGTTCTCTGTTTTGCTTGAGGGCAAGCAAAGGCTAAGTGTGGGGGAGTTGATATATCATGGTTTTTACTAGTTTTAGACCATGATATAAGTGTGTTTTAGTGTCTTTTGTGTTCTTTTAGAGTCTTTTACAGGTATAATCAGGTTTGGAGCATACTTGGTGATTATGGCACTTTTTGGAGATTTTTGGAGTGTTTGGCCGAGATATAGAGTTCACTGTCCGAAACAGAGGAATGCGTCGATCGTTGCACTCTAGCATCGATCGTTGCACCAGCGATATGGGCCAAAACTCGGCGGTTTATGAAGAGTCAAGATATTGCACTCTGATCCAGAAGTTCGTGATATTTACAAAGAAGCCCCTGGCCGAGATTAGACCTATATAATTAAGTTTTTGGTGTTTTATTTACATACGCTTTCATAATTAAGAGCAGAGGATTTTTAGAGCCTTTGGGGCTGATCTGAACCTTTACTTCATCTGTATTTGGAGAAGATTTCGAACCCCTAATATTCTTTATCTTCTATGCAATTTATTCATCATATGATTATGTTTTCATTATCTATGTCTGAGTAGATTCCTTGTTAGGTTTAGGGTTTCTCACATAGGATCTCATGACTTGCTAGACTTGTTAAATTCGGTTAAGGATTCATAACTATATCTGTTCTTCAATCTAATTGTGCTTAAAGCTAGTTCTAACCTGATCAATTAGAATCTAGATCTTAGGTTGCTAAATACGTCACGGAAGTGGGGTTTAGGAATCTGAACTAATTAGGTTGAGCAATTAAACTTCTCGCAAACGAAAGTTTGGTTTAGGATAATTGTGAACATATCAAACTTGGGATTAATGCTAGTTTAATCTGTTAGTTCTCGCAAACGAAAGTTTGGTTTGCTGCACTTAGACTTAGAGAATTATCGCAAAGGAATTTGGTTAATTCTATATCTGTGCTTTGAGTTCTAGAACTGTGCTTAATTAGATCCTTACTGAATGAACTGTCTGCTTGTCTGATTTCCTGAGAACGCCTCAGACTTAGCGCTTTTAATAACTTGCTTTCACAACCAACAATCTCTGCTTTCTGTTTACTTTCTTGCATTGCTTTTAATTCAATCACATTGCTTTCTTCCTAGTTTAATTTCCTGTTCTTGAGCTATTGAATACGGAGTCCCTGTGGATTCGATACCTATATACTACGACTACTGAACTGTGCACTTGCAGTTAGATATAGGATAAAACCTGACACCTATCACACACCGCGAAAACGATGAAAATATTTTAGGGTTTTCGCACAGCATCAATCGATGCACTGGGTGTGTCGATCGATGCAGCGCGAAAATACAAAAGGATATTGTGTTTTCGCATAGCGTCGATCGACACAAACTTGTGTCGATCGATGCATCGCGAATTCGCCTATTAAAACAATGGGTTTCGATTTAGAAATCGCACTGTGTCGATTGACACACTGGGTGCATCGATCGACACAGGCTGTGCGAAAGGATAGATCGGTTCAATTGGATTGAACCGGTTATCTCGCATGGTTATTACGGTTTAATTCGATTAAAATTCCCTGATACCCTACTGTGTCGATCGACACAGGTTTAGTGTCGGTCGACACATGCCTTGCGATTGGTTAATCGGTTCAATTGGATTGAATTGGTTATCATGCTTGGTTAAGGTAGATCAGATCGGTTTAAATTGGATTAATTGATTCAATTGGATTGAATTAGTTATCTCAATTGGTATAAACCGATTTAATTGGTTAAGATCAGTTTGATTGGATAAGTCGGTTCAATTAGATTGGACCGGTTATCGCAATTAGTCTAAGACCGGTTATAGGGTTGGTAAAGGTTGCATATCAAATGTCGACCAAGTGTGTCAGTTGGTGCGCAAGGTGACGATGCGGACCGTAATCGTTTGGTTTTGAACCAGGTGATTGAAAAACCGAACCAAATGACCTAACCCACTTGAATTAGAACAAGCAAAAATTAATTGAAATAAAAGTATAACATGTTCTAAATCTATCTGGTACACATTGGATGTGTATTAGATAAAAAAAGGTCATTTTTCAACATGATCAACTGTCAAGACTCGTTTGGTTGTTGTGATAGTCTTGCCAAGAGCTTGGTGTCCACAATTACGTGAGTAAGGCAGGTAGTAGTGCTGATGATCTTGCAGTGCTTGACATCAAAAATTACATGACCTAAGAGATTGAATTATTAACTTTTAAGTTCCGTTTCCTAAACCAAACATCAAGTGATCTTGATGTCTTGCCCAATCTCGTCTACTGTCAAGACTCGGTTCATTGTTGGATAGTCTTGGATCCACAGTGATCTGATCAAGGCAAATGATCATTGATAGACTCGCAGTGCGACTGTCAATGACCACAAGACAGAAAGAAGATTGGTTTTACTTGACTGGGCTATCAGAAGTTCTGAGCCCAGAGACATCATAGTGGATTAGACATAGTTTGTCTCATCTACGATCAGGAGTTGTACTGAGTACAATTAGCAATGATTTGCTTACCTAGATTACTAAAATTTGGATGACGGCGAGTCGCCCACTCTGATTCTGGTGATCTGAGGATCTTGGTTCATTATATTCATTGAGGAAACATTGTTTGAATATAATGCGAGTTTTCTTATTGGATAAGATTCCTCATTTTCTGAAATCATAACTAAAATTTTCTTTGATTAAAATTTTTCAGCCTATGTCTAAAACTACTTTTTCGTTACGACCCGTCCTTGAGAAGGACAAGTTAAATGGGTCAGATTTCCTGGATTGGTATCGCAATTTGAGATTAATCCTCAAGCAGGAGAGTAAGGACTATGTCCTTGAGAAAGCTCTTCCAAAAAGGCTTGTGACCAATCGCTCGAATGCAGTATATGATGCTTGGAATAAGCATTATATTGATGTGGTAGATGTGCGTGGTCTGATGTTGGCTACCATGGTATCTGACTTAAAGAGTCAATACGTGAACATGGAGTCGCCAATAGAGATGATCACCAGCCTGAAACTGAAGTTTCAGGATCAGACACGAGTTGAGAGATTACAAATAGTGAAGTCTCTCACTGGGTGCAAGTGTTGGGAATGTCCTGAAATCTACCGTACTATCTCTAGAAAGTATGATAAGTGTCGAGATCAGACATAAGTCATAAATATTGGGTGATCATGATGACTTGCTAGAGCCCGCTCATGATCTATAAGTTTAGGACTTATTACCAGTATTGTATGATCCCAAAGGGTCACACACCATAGCTAACGGAAAAGTTAAAATGGAATTAATACAGTAAGATGCAAGGCATTTACTGTATTTGCACAGAGAATTGGGCCAGACAAAAGACAGTCTTTTGTCTGATTTGGGCCTTGGGTCCAAAAGCCTAATGAGCCATTAGTTTAATTACTTGGGCCCATATAAGGAAGAGGAAAGGCGCAGGAAGCCTAAATGCTTCTGGTTCTGCGATTTTTACACCTGAGCCGTCCTCTCTCTCTATGTTGATTCCGAGCTTGGTCTAGCAGCCTGATCCGTAGCTTGTAAGCGTGTGGATACCTAGGAGGAGCCGGTGATAATCAGCTCTAACTGATCTCTTCATTCCCTTGATCGATCCGCTGCAACATAAGGTAATGAATATGATCTGTTTATGATTCAACTGCAAATCACCTAGATCCTAGATGATTATGTGCTAGGTTGTAACCTGTGAATTACACCAAAGAACACACATAATCCTTCAGTGGTATCAGAGCCAGGTTGTTTGGTTTTTGCTTTTTGGATCATACTAGGTTGTTTATTAGTTTGATGAATCGATTTTAATGAGTAAAATTGATTGAAACTTGGAAAACCTAGAAATATGTGAATCGAAAGTTGACATTGTCTTATAATTAAGAAACGTTTTGATAAGGAATGTCATAATCGATGTTGACTTTAATTTGTTAATATATCAGAATCGTTTTTGTTCATAAGTGATTTGGATAAAGTCTTGGTTCAAGCAAATTGGAAAAGGTCATGATTATAAGAATCGTGTGATTTTGTCGTCATTGATTTTTGTTTTACAATCATGAGACAATCATGAGCTTTTGACTTTATTTTGTCTTTAAGTGAATGATGTTCAAACGTGTAAGGTTTGTTTATGTGATCGTGAGCAAAAGCGATTATTGAATTGGAATCATTAACCATACGATCAAATGTTGACTTTGTTTTCTAATTAAGAGAATCGATTTGTTTGATTGTTAATAAAGACAAAATCGTTTTTGTCTTCTTGTGTATAGCATGATACGATTGTTGATTGTTAATGTCATGATCGTAATTGAAGCAATTATTGAATTGGTTAACAAACGATCGCATGATTGACTTTAGGTTTGTTAATGTTCAAAATCAATTTTGTCTTTAGTGAATCGTTAACTTCGCTTGTTGACTTTGTTGTAATCGATAATAAGAATCGATTTGTTTAATCTGTTAATGTTTAAGCGATTTGTAAAAGATCATGATTTTGTCTTCAAGCTAAAAGACAAAATCGTTTTTAAGCGGTTAACCCAAATCGCGGTTTGCTGGAAATTATTTAATACAATTGGTATTATTTAATTTCTGGTTAAACCGGATTTAAATTCAAAAAAATTGAATTTTAACCTAAACCGAAGGCTGGTCTAAGTTTGATTTGGTTGGACCAAATAATTTAGAGCTGGTCTGGTTTAGTAAATAACCAGTTGGATTTAGTAGTTAATTTGGTCTTGGACCAGAATTAATGAACCGACTCGGTTATGTCAAATTATTGGGCCAATTGGAATTCTGTGGTCTTGGGCCAAGAATTGGGCCTATAATTTGTGACCCAACCGAAAACTTTAATAAAACATTAAATTAGAAGTTTCTAATTTTGGCATGTTAGGAAATTTCTAAAAATAGTATGTTTCCGATTTAGAATGTTTCTAAAATAGTAGATTTTCCTAAATAGAAAGTTTCCAAATTTAGTAAGTTACCTGAAATGGAAAGTTTCCCAAAATAGTAATCTTCTATTTTGGGAGGAAATCTATTGAAACCTAAAATCCTCAAAACCAATATCAAGCTTGGATGTCTTGCCCAATCTTTTCAGCTACCTAACGCTTATTCAATTACAGATATGGCTTACAGTGTGAGGTGTCTGTTTTTTGCGTAAGTAAAGTTGTATATAGTCACTAATTTCATTGGGAGTCCCAGACTTTAGTGATTATTTGGCTGTAAGAGATTGGTTTCCTTGACTGGGCCATCGGGAGTCCCGGGCCTTGAGACATCTGGTGAATTGGGCCTTGGGCCCAATCCACAACCGAGAGTTATATGGAAATAACTAGCTGTGTGTATGCTTACCAAGTAAAGCTAATTCTGGGTGACGGCCAGTGGCCCACTTTGGATTTAGCTGAACATGGGTCTCGGAATCATTGCATTCTTATGAGGTTAAACAAAGAAATTTTGAATGCAATGCGAGTTTTCTTATAAGTTATTAAGATTACTCTTTTATGAACTGAATAACTAAAACTCTATTTATCTCTAAATTTCAGTTATGACTAGCACAAACAATCAAAACACTTTCTCGATCCGGTCTGTCCTTGAGATGGACAAACTGAACGGATCAAATTTCTTGACTTGGTCGCGGAACCTGAGGCTAGTCCTCAGGCAGGAGAGAAAGGACTATGTCCTTGAGAGAGCTCTCCCCGAGAGGATCGGGTCCAATGCCTCTCATGCAGTATATGATGCTTGGAATAAGCATTATAATGATGCGGTAGATGTGCGTGGTCTGATATTGGCTACCATGGACTCAGATTTGCTGAAGCAATATGAGAACATGGAGTCGCCAATAGAGATGATCAGCAGCCTGAAATTGAAATTTCAGGAGCAGGTAAGAGTGGAGAGATACTAGTTGGTTAAGTCTCTCACTAGCTGCAAGCTACCAAATGATCATCCAGTGAGTCCTCATGTCAGTAAAATGATGGGTTACATTGATAACCTGAGGAAACTGGATTATCCAGTTAGCCAAGAATTGGCAACTGAGATCATTCTGCAGTCACTGCCGTCAAGCTATGATAAGTTCAAAAGGAACTATATCAAGAAAGGCTTAACGAAGACGCTGACTGAACTGCATGACATGCTCAAGACAGTTGAGCCAAACGTGAAGAGTACCCTGTATAATCTCGTAATGGAGAAGGGTAGGTTTACTAAACCTAATGCTGATAAGGGTGAAGACAAAGTTGTCCAGATTTTGAATCATGGCAAGCGTGTGTCTTCTGAGCCCGAGTCAGATACATCTTACGTTGGTAAGTGCTGCTACTGTAAAGAGACTGGGCATTGGAAGAGAGATTGCATTAAATTCATGGAAGATTATGAGGAGTTGAAGTTGATGTATGAGACTACTTCCTCAGGTATTCATGTTGTTACTTCAAGTTCTACCTTATAGGTATTGGATACTAGTTGTGGCACTGATATTTGTTATAATATGCAGAGCCTAAGCAACAGTAGAACGTTGAAGGAAGGACAAGTGGAACTGCATGTCTGGAAGGAGCTATGGATGCTGCCTCAGCAGTAGGGTTTTCACTTGTAGATGCCTTTGAGGCTTGGTTTTGTATTAAGTAATTGCTACAATGTACCTGCTTTAAGCAGAGTTGTCTTTCATTTTCTTGTAAGAATTTGAATGTTTTTCATTTTGATAAAAGACAAGTTTTGTTCTTTTGATCTTAATGAAATATTAATTGTAGCACCCTATTCAAGGAATGGGTTTTATATCTTAAACCAAAGAGTGCCTAAATGTAACATAAATACCGAATTGGTTTAAATCTGATGAATTAAACCTGATTTTTCTTGGCGTAAATATTTTGGTCACATAGAGTGAGTCGGATTCAGAAATCCCATAGTTATGGACTTTTGGGCTCATTTGATTGGATATCTTATGAGACTTGAATTCTGCTTACTGGACCAAAAGACAAAGGGCCCATCTTAGCCGAGCTAGAGAAAGGCCCAAAGGCTTATTGGACCTTGAACATACTCATGTATGTGGCCCGATGAGCAGTAATGCCAGAGAAAATTTCCTGTACTTCATTATATTTACTGATTACTTCAGTGAGTATGACTGTGTTCATTTGATGAGACACGAGTCGGGATTCTTTGAAATGGTCGAAAGAGTTCCAGAATGAGGTATAGAATCTGAGTGAGAGAAGTATTGAGACTCTGGATTAGATCACGAGTGAGAATACTTAAGTCATTGATGGTGTGATCATCTGAATGAGTGTGAAGTCCTTTCACAGCTCATTTCTCCTGAAAACCTTGAGGTGTTTCTGTGAGAAAGAATCAGATCTTATTAGAAATGATTAAAGATGAGTCACACGAATCTTCCATGATATCCTTTAAGAATAACGCTCTAGAAATATCTAAGTTTACGCTGAAATAGTTCCACCAATATCAGTTGAAAGACACCACATAAATGTGGACTGGAAATGATCCAAATTCGTCTTTACTGAGTATTTGTAGTTGAGCTACTTCGCTGGTTGTCCTAGGGAAACCAAGGCTTGTTACTTTTTACGTCCATTCCGAAAACGAAGTTAGGTTGTTCGGAATTCTGTTTTCTAAAAGGAAAGTTGCTTTCCAAGAAGAACAGTGGGAGTAAAAGTATAACTCGAAGAAATTCGAGAAATACAGGAGGCTGCTCAACCTGTTGAGGGAGAGCAGCGGATGGATTTACAGATTTCTGTAGAATCTACACCTGTAGAGCCTGAAATTCGCAGATCTGAATGAATCCGTCACTAATCCGAGAGTGATTTCTCGTGATTAGTTTCCATGATCTGATGATCATTGAAAGTGACGAACCTGCGAAATTCACAGAAGCGAAAGTGAGCCCGGACTCCGAAAAATTATACTGTGTGTAAGTTAGCTTCATCGATCCATTCATGGATGGAAGCAAACATATCGGAGTTGGAATCTTCGTTCTGTTGAAGTAGTCAAGGTTTTGACTTGAACATGAACGAAGTGGAACTGTGCGTTTACTAATAGATAAGTGGGAGCGATGTTGCATTTCTCATAGTGTATGTCGATGACATACTGATTCTCGGAAATAACGTTCCAATGCCGCAGTCGGTAAAGGACTGGCTTGGGAGTTGTTTTATGATTGACATGGGTAAAGCCACGTATGTTCTTGGATTTTGGATCTAAAGACATTTGTTATTTTAATTTTCTCTTCATTCTTTTCACTTTAATAAATGAAAAATTATAGAAACAATAAATTCCTCATAAAATTCAAAAATGAAATACAATAAAATATGTGTGAAATTAAAATAAAATAAAAGACAATTTTTTAGTTAAATTACTTAAATATTGTTTCAATAGTAAATTTGTATACAAATTAAATGAATCTTATATTTTAAAATAATACTTGGTAGATAACTGTGAAAGAGTTAATCAAATTTCATTCCTTTTATGCATTTTATTTCTTTTCATTTCAAGTTATTATCCTCCATTCTTTTTCTTCCCTATTCTTATTATTTCTGTATTGGTTACCATATTATCACTTGGAGAAAAATCCTGGCATATTAGATATATTTTCTACGGATCGTAACATAATATAAATAAGACACCAAGGATATATAAGAATCTAAAAAAACTGTCTTCATAGAACATATAGATTGAGTTACAAACTTCAAAAGACATGGCAGCATCAAACACAACACTTCTCGTTGCACCCCTTCTTTCATGTTAATCTCTCTCTCTCTCTCTCTCTCTCTCTCTCTCTCTCTCTCTCTCTCTCTCTCTCTCTCTCTCTCTCTCTCTCTCTCTCTCTCTCTCTCTCTCTCTCTCTCTCTCTCTCTCTCTCTCTCTCTCTCTCTCTCTCTCTCTCTCTCAATTAGCTTGCATATTACTTTCAAATTTGGAATGAATGAGTACGTACAACAATAATTTATGTATATGTATAAGTTTGTGGATATCAAACGCAAGAGAAGTGACAATGAAAAGCCCACGTCTCTTGCATTTGATATCCACAAACCTATACATATATACCTTGTTCGGAAACCTATACATATACTTCAAATGACATGGCAGCATAAAAGACAACATTTCGCAAGCACTCCTCGCATGTTAGTCTCTCTCTCTCTCTCTCTCTCTCTCTCTCTCTCTCTCTCTCTCTCTCTCTCTCTCTCTCTCTCTCTCTCTCTCTCTCTCTCTCTCTCTCTCTCTTCGAAGCCATGGATTCTCACATTATATATTCATCTTCTCGAACCTATGGCTCTTCCATTGCCATTAATCTTCGTGTCTGGTAAGAATCTCCCTTTTTCTCACCGATAGATCTAATACTTTAATGTGTAATGATTTGAAGATTTTTTTGTTATCTAAACATGGGTTAAATCGACGAGTTTCATTATGGAGAACAAATGCGAATACAAAGTTTGGTCGGGATTTTTATCCAACACTGGATTTCCTCCTCTTCCAAACACCAGATTCGTCCTTCAAAAAGGTGAAGAGCGTACAATAAACGCTCATATTGCTCGAAGCAAGCCTTGACAAGTGCATGCGGCTTTGACTAATGGTAACATATTCAAGTAACACTTGAGGAACCCAAAGCAATGGGAGAGATATCATCTGTTTGGAATTAGATTAAATGTTTTCTCATTTTAGTAGCCTTTTAACTGGTTATTGGTCTTTTCATTAACTTATTGTATTGAATGAACCTAAAAATTTGTAAAGACCTAAGTCTTTAAATTTTAATCTTATTTGCTGTCAAAGATTCATTGCCAATTATATCAATTTTAAGCATTTCTAGCGTCAACTACCAATTCAGTTTCAAAATTTGATTCAGAAGCAAATAACCAAATAAAGTTTGTCCAAAAGAAAGTGCCTTAAAGTAACCTTAGTTTTCAAATAATATGTCCATAGAGTCCCAAAAGGGAATTTAGAAGTCCTTCCTAGTGGAAAATTTGGATGCTCTTTTTTTTTTAGTTTTGATTTGTTTTAGAGTTTCTGTTTTTTTGCGATACTCTTTTCTATAATATAAACTATAATAAATTTTAAAAATCATTAAACAAAATAATTGGATGAGGTGAACAAAAAATATTGTTTTGGAGAAACAAAATACTTTTTGAATAATTAACTCATAAACGTTTTTATTTTCCTTAGACAATAAATCTAATTAAATATAAAAGAGATAAATATAGATTAACAATATATTGTCAACCATTTGATTGTCTGTTGGTAAACTTATTTTGTATCCATAATGAAATATAGCACATTATTGAGATCAAAATAATCTATTATGGACAAGGAAGTCTTGTATAACAATTGCAGTTATGGTGCTGTTTCTTTTGCCACATTTGGTCTGAACAGTCGCAACGCAAATATTTTTGATATGGATTCGTCATTTCGCTTAGGCATTTCTTGTTTCCATCAGGGCCACATTTTCCAGGAAAAATATTATATATTTTACATGCAGGAAGTTGTCCATTCACCTCTACAATTTTCAAGAAACCAACAAAAAAAAGAAATAAAAATTTATCTTAGATACATATTTTGGTTAAGCAATTTTGATAGGACATATCATTTTCTGTTTATATTTTTTTATCAACACCATCTTTGTTTATAGAAATAACCAATATTCTCATAACTCTCAAATATTAAAATCAAAAGAAAAAGTGAATAAAATATTACCTTTCACAATGTTCGAAACGTGGAACACAAGAACACATAAAATTATAGCTGAAATAAAACACCTCATGATTCAAGAAATGAATGAAAGGATGTTTTGTTAATTACATGAACTTCTTGTTCATACACATCCTATATATACTCAACACACACTAAAAATAGATCTTATTGCTAACATCAACCGAAGATAAAAAAAGTAATGCGTGACCAAGTCAGCGTAGTAGATGAGATCTGTAGTTTATTTTTGGAAAGACAAAACATACATTTTTATTTTATCCTACGAATCGAGGATATTTAGGATAATCAAGTTGAACAAGTCAATATAAATATATTAGAAATCAATTGTAGCGATTATATATGATTTGTAAGAATATATATTTTCTTACATTCAATTAAAAACCAATTATACATATTTAGGTATTATGGGATTGACTATTATTGAATTTTGATTATTATTGTTTCATGTGGTTTTGAACTTGGAACTTTAATTAACAATTTTACTAGTAATAAATACTATGATGTGATTTAAAAGTATGTTAGTGTGTGATAACACTATAACATTCTTTAAATGTGTATTGATTCTTCAGTTACTTGTTATCAGTCACCTTTTCTATATTTTTATTTTTTATTCCATCTTTGTGTATACATCATCGAGCGTCTTTAAATAGTCACACATTGATTTATTTTTTTTTTGGGTCAAATCTTTCTTTATAGGTTAACTTAAATGTTCACAACACAAAATAAAATGCCAAACCGACCAGCTAAAACAATAACTAAATTAAGGGAAAGCCAAAGATATGAGGCATGCAGATCACTCGAACAACCACATATGAGAAGAAGTCCTCTGTTCTTGACATCAATAGCCGTAGAAGGTACAAGACAGCCTTGGAAATTAGGAAACACATGACGTGTACTAAAATCCGCAATTGAAACAGCATCAAGTGCACAATTAACAATCGCTAGCGCGACAACAGTAGAAGAGGTGATGAAACACCCATTTACCGAGTCTTCGAATTGAGCAGAAACCGAAGTCGCTGAAATCTTCAACAAAATACTCCCTACATCAAAACCACATATAGCATGTGGTATCAGGAGACCAACAATCTCCATAAAGGAGAAGAGTGGATAGAGAAAGTCCGATAAAACTCCAACAACGGGAGAGATGGAGATGTCATGTACTAATTCTTCAAAATGCCACAAAGAACTAGAAATCAATCTCGATGCTTCATGCGCCGAATCGAACATCAAACGAGGACTGCAATCCGCAGTAAATTTATCCTCATACAAAAGTAATAGAAGTGGTCGAATCAAATGGGAAATAATTCCTAGCTTAGGACCAATCAAATTTGGGTAAGTCAAGGGGGTCATAAAAATAGTACCAATCGCAGGAAGGAAGCTCGAAGAGATTGAGAATCCAGAAAAGGATACATCCAGCCAACAAGGAGGGCCTAGTTTTGGAGGTGAGGAGTATCTGAAGTCCGACAGATTTGGCGGATCCGATGACTCCGGAGGGAATAGCGGCTTCCACGGCAGCTGCAAGGGTAGCAGCAACAGACGGAGGCCGGAAGAAGGGAGCATAGATCGACCGGGACGACGGCGGCGAACGGGACGGCGGAGGTATGAGATAATGGCGATATCAGGGCGAATCAATAAGGGAGACCCACAAGAGCTTGCCAAAGATAGAACCAGAGGCAGAACCCACCAGTCTGCTTTAACGGGCATGGAAGATGAAGTCCGAGGGGGTGATGCAACCAGAGCAGGAGATGAAGCCGGAGCAGGTGGTGGGAGCGAGGGGATAACCGGCGGAGCAGAAGCTGAAGCCGTTGGATGAGGTGACGATGCTAGATCCGGTAGAGTCTGAGAGCGAGAGGCGTCTGGTGGATCCGGTGGTGGGTTAACAGAGAAAACAACTAGCGGAGCCGGAGAAGGGGACCAGGAAATGGAGGGGGGAGGTCGATGGCGGAAGATCCGCGTTGGGCTCCTACGGCGGAGGTGAGGGCTGACCAACTTGTGTAGGAGACAAAAGCTCGCGCAGAGGAGGGAGGAGAGCGGTTTCTCGACCATGGGAGAAGGCTCGGTGAGCACGGTGAGCGAGATATGCAACGGAGCTTCAAGCGCGAGAGCAAGAGTCGGCGGGGCTGAGATAGGTGGAGGAGGAGGAGCGAGCATAAAGGACTGAGGAGGCGGGTCAGGTGGCTCCGGAGGTTCCGAAACGGGCGGAGAAACGCCGAGCGAGGTAGTCATGACGGAGAAGCGGCTCGGATTCGACGAAGGAAGGTCACCGGAGCGTGAGAGGCTAGCCGGAATAGGGATGGCGGCTGCCTCGGGGTTCGGGACAAAGAGCGTCTACATTAGGGCGAACGCACTAGTCACACATTGATTTATATATTGAATTTCTGTCATGAGGAAACCTCATGAAATTGTATTCAACTCATTCATAGTGCATGCTGCTTATTGGGGAAATTAGGTCCTATTAAGTTGTTTCAAGAACCATTTTCCGTGTAAAGTAGACATATTCGTCCATCTTATCCACTTTGGATTCTAAAGTTTCAATTTTTCTTATATAAACTTTTACTTTTCATTATATGGTAAACTAAATAAAACTAAACTATTTCGTGTTCTCCGTTAACAATCTCTAAATGGCACATACATTGATTCTATTGCTACAATCCTAGTAATAAGGAGGAGCAGGATACTAGGTAACTCGTTCAAATATCTTACATTTCAGGGCCTCTTTAGGTTCACATAAAGTTAGTTAACAAAAATCTTGTACAAGGAGCTTTGTCAATTCTTATTATTTTAGTAGTTAGATGTTATGACTTCAATCAATTCTATATGTTGCCCAAACAATTTCTTGTGGTATTTAACAGGTCATTCCAAATCAGATATGTTCATGTGGGAGAATCGTATCAGGTGTTTTTGCAGTGGCTGATGAAGTAAAAAGCAAATGAATATATATGAATCAAGAATATCAGTTGTATCATATGAACATTGAAAAATTGATCTAATGGAAAAACAAGAAGCACTAGATTATGCAATGATACCATGTGTGTTATATAGTTATGAAAGAACCTAAATGCTATTATTCATCCAAGAAGTCAAGAAGCTAGCAAGTTGTGGCGAAAAGTAAACTTGCCAACAATAAATTATTGCAAAGCTAATATGTGTGATCTGAAACACTCCAAAATTGTCAATTTTACACCTTAAAAGTATGATAATTTGTTCACAAGCGTTTTTGAAGTGTTAACTAAGCCTTTTGAATGGCCATTGTATTGTGGTTTATTGGAAAAATCCGACAGGGTTTCAAAAATTACCTGTTGAACTATAACCCCAAAAGCTAATAGAATTGCTCGGTATAACTCCAAAAATGTGAGAAGAGATAAGTGGTTACAATCTTATTTTGTGTTAGGTGGCCCAACAATTCTTTCATGATTGGATCCAGAGAAAATCTTCGAGTAGCATCTAGTATTCTTTCTTACTTAAAGAATTTTGTTGTTGTTTCTATTTTTTGCTTTGTTCTCGAGTTCCTATTTTTGATATACTCGACTATATATATTTTTATTATATAAATCAGAAGTCATCAGAGAAAATAAGAAACCTCTCCATCTGACACCTTAACTTTTTCTCTCCATCTGACACCTTAACTTTTTCTGATATGTTATCACCACAGTTTTGACATTTAAAAAAAAAACAAATATTACGGTTCTCATAAAAAAGCAACTACCATTATATTTTATTCTCATTTTAACCCAAAAATAAATTTTCAATGTTTGCTCATCAATTCCATTTCGTCTCCTGAGGTCGAATCCTTGCCTTTTTATGGTGTAATGCTACACAAATTTCATCCATTTAATTTTCTTTTTTGAGGATAGAAAAAAAGAAACAATATCAACGAGACTACAGGGATTTCCTCATCTCTGCCATCACCATCATTATCTTGCCGTCTTTTCTCTGACGCCTTTGATTCAGCAACGTTGATTTTGAGTGGCGATGAAAATAATTACACACCAAAGATGAAATTGAGTTTTGGTCCCAAACCATCGATCGCGAGTTTACATCGTCGCAAGCTTTTTCGTCACCGGAATTTCTAGCATGAGCTTCGGGATCAGACACAAAATGGAGCATGGATCTTCTTCCTCAGCTGAAGAACATAACACTCCGGAGGACAGCGGTGGCGCGTGACTCTGGCGACGGTGTATGTGGCAGCACGTGGATCTCAGTCTCCAACTTTCCATGGGTACGTGCGGGCGCGTCGTGAGGCCTATGGTGGTGCGGTTGACAGTTACGGCTTCGTCTCTTCGAGAGGAACGTGATGGTGGTCTCGGATTTCCCATATTCATTACAGATAAAAATATATAGGGATTTTAGAGTTCGAGTTAAGGATAATCAGATCTAAAATGAGTTTTTGGAATTACCTTCAACATCAAACGATTAAAGAGCTACAGATCTGTGCTTGGAGTTTGGTGGCTGTGACGGGAGAGGGGGAGGGCTTCGCTGGGAATCTCTTTTTTTTTTTGGTTTTCGTACGGGTGGCTACTCCTTTAAATAGGAGAGTGGAGAGGGAAACCTTAGAGTTTTCTGAAGGCTTTTGGGCTTAGCTGGCTTTTCTTCTTCTTTTTATAAAATTTTAAAATGAGTCAGGTGAGGGGTATTACAAACCTAATAAGCAAAACTCTTGTATCTATAATGCAAATTCTCTTACAAATTTTAAAAAGGCCGTAGAAAATTATACTATACTAGTGTTCGGCCTATGCGTTTGCACATGCTAATTTTTAAGTTTTAAATTTTTATGGGTTAAAGTTATGTCAAAAATTAATAAAACAATCGTATAAAAATAAATGTATCTTAAATAAATAATTATTAGATAAGATAACAGCAGCAACCTAGGGTGTCTCCATAATTTCCCGACCATTCTCAGTCTCCTCTAGAGATACAACATCCCCACGAGTTCCACATGTTATTAGAGAAGAATTTTTCATTCGCCTGGTGGTTTTACCAGCTTGAGGAGTATCTGTGGTGTTCTGTTCTTTAAGCTTGATGGGTTGACCAAAAAGAAACTCGAGATCCAAAAAACCATCAATCAGCAAACCCAACCATAAAATCTGAAATAAAGGTACAGCAAATTATGAAGTTTTACTTACATGGAATCAAAGGATCCCATGAACTTCTTGAGGATTCACGAGGATCCTCTAGTCTATACACAATGGCACATATGGTTTCTCTAACTGTTTTTTCCTCTTGCACTTCTGATATCTTCAGATACTCGCGGCTCCACAAGCATGTCATCTGATTTTGTATCCTCCCCATGCCGAGATGCAGTTTGGTGATCTTTCGATGATTTGTTAGACTCCAGTGGTTCTGGTTCAACGAATCTGACTGATGCTTCTCTAGTAGCATCTCTGACATTTTCCGCTTCACTACAACAAAAAATTTAACAAACAATGTTGGTCTTGTGTTTGTTGATTACATGTATATGTAGCCAAGAGATATCATACTCACTGTTTAGTATCATTATGATCGGAACGAAAGTTTCATGAAACGTAAACAGAAGGTCCTATTCCATGTCGAACTGCAACGCCACAAAATAGTCTCTTCACTACATACATGTTTTACTTAAATACCGGAATAAACACAAGTGATAAAAGAGGAATGAATTCAAGCAACAGTGTCAATATACGGTCTAGTAGAACCAAAAAGCTACACACTCGGTAGTCTATGAGGTATGAAGCCATACCCTTTCCATATCGTACTGGTCCATGTTCTCTGTTTCCCGACCTCAACAGTAGTGGTATAAATACATGAATAGTGATAAAACTAACTTGAAAAGAGTCCAATAGTAATTTACCTTCTTTAAGTGTAATATATTCATGCAGCTTAACATTTCCCCTGAGAAGAAGATACAACAACTGAGACTCTAAAAAGGATATCTACGAAAGACACTACTATACAGGATTAGCAAGCACTACCCGTGAAAATCTTCCAATCAATGGGCATTTTGATTGAACCTCCAAAATCAACTGATAGATAAAAGGAACAAATTTTATATACTCAACCTACTATTGAAAGATTAAAAGATATAAATAATTAGGGTTGAAAAATTACCTACAATCTATTGGCGGGAATCGATTCTTTCAATTTTTCTTTGTGGAGAAGATATAGACAACATTTATAATTGGGAATACTGGGTAACAGAAAGTGATTAGGGTTCACCGTTCGGGTACAATAGGTTGGAGAAGAATATGGAGAGATTGGGGATTGTAGGTTCGTGATGGAAGAAAGTTATCTGAATTTTTTTCCGATAACAACAACTAAATTAAAGGTGAGAACGGATACGAATTAAAAAAGCTAGCTTTGGTTAGTAATAGGTTTTAGAAAATAAATAAAAGCAAAAATATCCCAGAAAACTGAGAGCACGACACGTCAGCTTTGTACACGTATCAGCAGGATAGAGTTGCAGTTAACATCTTTTTTTGCTAGTGAATTATAGAGAAAAGGATAAAAGCTGCTCCTTGAAGCTCCAGAGCTTACCCACGTCAGCATTTCCAAACTCTTTAGAATTGTGCCACATCAGCAACTATAGGACCAGTTTCTTTATTAAAAAACACGTTAATAATCCTATTTTACATATTAAGAAAAAAATCCATTAAATACTTAATCAATCTATCTTCCCAGAAACGACTGATGATGCCTTTTGGTATGTTGTCACCTTAATTTGACGCTCCACTTCAATCTCTAAAGCCCCTTAAGAATCGTATACCAATAGTCAAGCTTCTTCTGATTTGATGCGTCGCGGGTGTTCTTCTAGCACTTCTTTCTGAATTGTTCGACCAGGATTGGTAGCATAAGCTACAGTGGTGGAAATTTGGTATTTCTCCAGTGAAAATTTGGTGATTTGTAGAACGATCCCAAGGAAACCGACAGATAATTGCAGTTACCTTACCCAGTAAAGTTTGAATTTCGATCATCTGGAATCTCTATAGTTATCCAAAGAGAACAAGTGATGAAGTTATAGCTGTCTGTCCATTAATTGCAGAGCGTGTGGGGAGCTTTGGTTGTTAGGGTAAGGAGGTTTGTGATTCTTTTGTTTCATGTGAATCTTTCAGATGAAATGCCTCATACATTTTGTTTCTTTCTGAATCTCAGCCAACAAGTGAAAAAGACACGAATGTCAAGCTCAAGCAGTTGCAGTACCTATTAGTCGAATTTCTTCAAGTTCTTATGGATATTTACACAGAACAGAACCGTGAACGACATACTGAAGCAAAATCAGAGGTATCTATTGTCCCTTATTCTTGAATGTTGAAATTTGAATGATGAATGTTTTGGTATTCAAGGTGCATGCTTGGACCCGAGTTTTAAGCTTTAGGAGGTTGTTGCAATCACTGCAAATGTATCTGTTGTAGTGGAGAATGTTCTCTGACGGTAAACATATGAGACCAGTGCAACGTGGCTTTATGGATCGTGGTCAGAGGTATGGAAACTGATGAGCCTTCGTGTATATTTTGTAGATAATGAGGTTTTTTGCTAATACAGTTAAAAAGGATTTGTTGATTGTTTGATCATAATGGCATGCTGACCTGCAAAACATTTTGGCCATTTCTATGCTCAACATATATACTGAAACCGAATTCAAAGAAAAGAAACTCATGTCTAAATATCAAACTATGTTCCATTTTATTTATTTGTTCAGTTTGTAAGTGGTCAAGCACGGCTGCAATGGAGGAGATGTGTCGTGAATATCGTGGTCAGTGGACTCATCAAAGACTTAAAGTAAGAATGAAATTTTATTTTATTTTATGAACTAAGTTATCTTATAAGCCTTTGATAGATCAGTAAGGCTTGCCAAAAATTTTGCAATGAAAAAATTAATTGGTAATCAATCGTTTTGCAGTGAATATGATGGTGTAATGCTAAGTTGAGAATTGTAATTAATTTGTGTTCTCGTTTCCTGAATTAACAGCCATAAGAAGCAATAAAAGAAGGGATTTCTCATTAAGGAAGGTCGATGTTGCCTCTACATCTCAGCAAAAAGACAGTTGATGAGGTTTGGAGAAACATTCAATCGGACATGAAGGGAAACATTATTAACTGATACAGGCCTAGGAATCACTCCACAACCCTAAGAACAGATGGTGATCAAAGGTGATCAGAAAGCTTGATGGGGAAGGATGAATGAAGGTAGCAATGGTGGTGATGTTGATTGACTCTCTCAACCGGTGGATTTGACTGACTCTCTCAGCCTGTGATGGGACAAAGAACTTGAATCTCACAAGTAATTTGGTCCAAGAATTCTATGAACAAAGTGAATCACACACAATGATCAAAGAAATAACACTTCTTCAAAAGACAAAACTTTGAAAGAAAATGAGATACTTGATTAATTTCTGAAAAGGTTGAAAGGTGATTATGTAGGGAATGTCCTGAAATCTATTGTACTTACTCCATGTGAAACTCGTATTGCCGAGATGAGACAATCATATGACACTAGGTAGTCATAATGCTTTGCTAGAAGCCACTTATGATCAATGAGTTTATAACTCATTGCTAGTGTTATATGATCCTACAGGGTCACACACCTAAGCAAACTGGACGTTAAAGACGAGGTTGATCATTAATGTAATGATCTAGTGAATGCATATTTGATATGCATTCGATATCAATATTCTGGGGCAGTGTCGATCGACACAAAGAGTGTGTAGATCGATGCAACTCGCGGATTACCAGATTAATTCGGTTTAATCGTTGGTTAATTCCGTTATGGTTTAAGTCGACATATATAAGATATATGGTCGACCTAAACTGATTTTTAACCCAATAGACAGCCACCAGAACTTGAATAGAAACCTCTGAAGAGATTGGATCTCAAAAGGCACTAGCATCCCTTCTGTTCAGTTTGTGTGCGTGTGGATGCCAGTAGAGGCACAACATTTGAGGAGCTTTAGATCTCGATTATCTGCAAATCTTCCGCTGCAAATCACCAGGTAAATCTGAGATCCCATAGATTCAATTACATGAACCCTAGATCCTAGGCTTGGAATTCAGACCAGGGTTGCCTAATTGGATTAGGAACTGCTAGAAATTCCTTCAGTTGTATCAGAGCTTTAGGGTTCCATTGAATCTGTAGCATGTTGATTAGATTGGTTGAATCTGGATCTCTGTATGATTGATACAAGCATGCTAAAACTCGTTTTGATCAAAGTAACCTAGTTTAGGGTTTTGTTCGAAAAACGTTTTAGGGTTTTTCGCATGGTGTCGATCGATGCCAATCCGGCATTGATCGACACAGGGCGAAAACCCGAATAAAATTTAGGGTTTTTCGTATGGTGTCGATCGATGCCAATCCGGCATCGATCGACACAGGGCGAAAACCCGAATAAAACTTAGGTTTCGCCTAGTGTCGATCGACACAAGCGTTGTGTCGGTCGACACACACCTCGCTAGATTGATGAATCGGTTCAATTGGATTGGACCGGTTATCGAGCTTGGTTAATGATGGTTAAACGCTAAGAATGGTTTATTGCGATTGGGTTGGTATCGACCGATGCTAATGTAGCATCGATCGACACTGACCGGTACTCAAAACCTGATCAATTGGATTGATCGGTTATCGCAGATTAGTTTTGGTTAATCTACATCGATCGACACTAAAGTAGTGTCGGTCGACACCAGATTCGATGATTTAGGTTATGGAACCTGAAACCACAGAACCAAACCAAGACAAATCATTTAATTAGAAGAATTAAAACATAATAAAACTGAACGTTTTAAATGGTTCCGTTCCTCAACCAAATATCAAGTGATACTTGATGTCTTTCCAATCTTGTCAACTGTCAAGACCCATTTAATTGTGCGATAGACTTGCAGTGCAAGATGTCCACAATTTCATGAGTAAGACAGAGGTAATCGTGTTGATGGATTTGCAGTGCAAGACATCGACAATTACATGACTGAAGAGATTGGTTTACTTGACTGGGCCATCAAAATCGTTTTGGGCTCAGAGACATCAGGTGGATTGGACATGAGATGTCAATCCGCAACCAAGAGTTATATTGGATATAACTAGCAAAGTTGTTGCTTACCTAGATAGCTAAATTAGGGTGATAGCCAGTGGCTCACTCAAGTTTAGTGAAATATGGGTCTTGGATCATTATATTCATCTGAGGAAACATTTTTTGAATATAATGCGAGTTTTCTTAATAGTTAAGACTTCTCATTTCTTGAACATCATAACTAAAACCTCCCTTGTTTTTCAGCTATGTCTAGCACAAACCATCGTAACAATTTCTCCCTGCGATCCGTCCTTGAGAAGGACAAGTTAAATGGATCCAACTTTCTTGAATGGTATCGGAACTTGAGAATTGTTCTCAAACAGGAGAAAAAGGACTATGTCCTTGAGAAAGTTCTCCCCAAGAAGTACCGAGCCAATGCCTGGCAGTCAGATAAGGATGCTTGGGATAAGCATTCTAATGATGCGGTTGATGTGAGTTGTCTCATGTTGGCTACCATGAACTCGGAATTGCAGAAGCAATATGAGTATGTGGAGTCGCCAATACAGATGATCACTGGCCTGAAAAGTATGTTTCAGGAGCAGACACGAATTCAGAGATACCAGACGGTTAGATCTCTGATTGAGTGCAAGCTACCAAAGGGCGAACTAGTTAGTCCTCATGTCATTAAGATGATGGGTTATATTGATAACCTGGGGAAACTGGATTGTCCCATTAGCCAAGAGTTGGCTACTGACATCATTCTACAGTCACTGCCGTCAAGCTATGATCAATTTGTTATGAAGTATAACATGAACAACTTGACGAAGACGTTGACTGAATTGCATGGGATGCTTAAGACTGCTGAACCTAACATCAAGAAGGACACCCCAAATGTCCTTATGGTACAAAAGGGTAAAAAGTTTAAGAAACTTGGTAAGAACAAAGGTGATGGCAAGACGAGCTCGATTGTGAATCCAAGCGAGTCTGGCCATGTTCCTAAGGTTAAAACCAGTCCTTCTGAAGATGTTAAGTGCCGTTATTGTAATGGTTATGGGCATTTGAAAAGAAACTGCAATAAATTCTTGGAAGATTATGAGAAGCTGAAGAAGACGTACAAGACTTCTTCTTCATGTATTATGTTATAGAAGTAAATGTTACTTCTTGTAGTCCTACTTATTGGGTATTGGATACCAGCTGTGGTACTCATATTTTGTGAAAATGTGCAGGGCCTGAGCAAAAGTAGGACTATGGAGAAAGGACAAGTGGACCTATGAGTGGGAATGGAGCAAGAGTTGCTGCATTAACCGTAGGAGTATTTCATTTGTTTTTCCTTTTATGGCATGTTTTGAACTTAAAACTGCTACTATGTACTTGCTATGAGTAGAAAGATTATTTCTATTCCTTGTTTGGATATGGAAGGATATCAGTTTTCAAGTTAAGAATAAGTGTTATTCATTTGATTACAGTGATATATTTTATAGTAGCAATCCATTAGAGAATGGACTTTATGTTCTAAACCAGAATGTGCCTAACTATAACATTAATACCAAGAGATTCAAGTCAAATGATACGAGTCAAACTTCTCTCTGGCATTGTCGTTTTGGGCTACATAAATGAGAAATAGATTCAGAAGCTCCATAGTGATGGGCTTTTGGGCTCATCTGATTGAGAATCATAATGAGTAAAGTGGATCTTGTTTATTAAGTAAAACGACAAAGGCTCCTTTCAACAGAGGTAGTGTCAATCGACACAAACGGTGTGTCGGTCGATACAGGTTTCGAACGATCAAAATGAAAGGGCCAGAAGCTTATTGGGCTTTATACATACGGATGTATATGGACCGATGAGCACTAGTGCTAGAGGAAAATTTCAGTACTTCATTACCTTTACTGATATTTTCAGAAGGTACAATTGTGCCTTATTTATAAGGCATAAGTCAGAATCTTTGAAAAGTTCAAAGAGTTCCAAAATGAAGTACATAATCAATTTGGCAAAGGTATTAAACCTCTACGATGAGATCATGGAGGTGAATACTTAGGTCAAGAATTTAGTGATCATATGAGAGATTGTGAAAGTGTTTCACAATTCACTCCTCCTGTATCGGACTTTATTAGATATTGTTCGATCAATGATGAGTCACTTAGATCTTCCATTATCCTTCTAAGAATACGCTCTAGAAATGTCTGAGTTTACTTTAAATAGAGTTCCATCAATATCAGTTACAGATATACCACATGAGATGTGGAATGTAAATGTTTCTGATTTATCCATCATGGAGATTTGGAGTTGCGAGACTTATATAAAACGTTTAATCTCTGATAAGCTCACACCCAAATCTGATAAGTGCTACTTCATTGGTTGTCCTAACAAAACCAAGGCATGTTACTTTTACAACCAGTTCGAGAACAAATTGTTTGTTGCTCGGAACTATGTTTTCTTGAGAAAGACTTTCTTTCCAAGAAGAACAGTGGGAGTAAAAGTACAACTCGAAGAAATTCGAAAATCACAGGAGACTGCTCAACCTGATGAGGAAGAGCAGCAGTTGGATCTACAAAGAGTTGTAGAACCTGCACCTGTGGTGCCTAGAGTTTATAAAGGATCTGGTGAATGTATATTCGATATACATTTAAATGGCGAGTTTCTGAAGAAGTGTCGATCGACACAAAAGTTGCATCGATCGACACAGATCGCGAACCAAATATTGATTTTGGTTTATGACTTAATTAGCTACGGTTTAAATCTTGGTTAATTAGGTCGTGGTAAAAGTATACATATGAGATATGTGTGCGCGACTTTTACAGAAAACTGAATCTCGCAGATCCGAAAGGATCCATCACGAACCCGAGAAATATGGATTTCTCGTAACCAATTGCCGTGATCTACTGATCATTGAAAGTGACGGGCCTGCGAATTTTGAAGAAGCAATGATGGGCCTTGACTCCGAAAATGGCTGAAAGCCACTGAATCCGAAATGGGATCCATGTCACAGAACCAAGTATGACTTGGGTTTGATTTACCCGATGGTGTAGAAACCATTGTGAGTAAATGGATTTTCAAGAAGAAAAGTTGACATGGATGGTTATATTCAGATGTACAAAGCTAGGTTGGTGGCAAAAGGTTTCAAGTAAATTCATGGTATTAACGGTGAAGAAACCTAATCCCAGACACCGTGCTTATGTCCATCCGGATTCTCCTAGCAACCGCCACTCACTATGATGACTGGCAGATGGATGTGAAAACAGTTTTCCTTAATGGCATTCTGGAAAAGGATGTGTACCTGACACAACCTGAAGTTTTCATTGATCCTAATGAAGCTAGGAAGATATGCAAGCTTCATCGATCCTCTTATGGATTAAAGCAAGCATCTCGGAGTTGGAATCTTCGTTTTGATGAAGTAGTCAAAAGGTTTGACTTTATCAGAAACGTAGAGGAACCGTGTGTTTACAAGAAGACTAGTGGGAGCGCAGTTGCATTTCTAGTATTGTATGTTGATAACATACTACTTCTCGGAAATGAAGTTCCATCGTTTCAGTCTGTTAAGACCTGACTCGAAAGTTATTTTTCGATAAAATTATGGGAGAAACCGTATACATTCTTGGAATAAGAATCTATAGAGATAGATTGGATAAGCTAATTGGATTGTGTCAAGATACTTATGGTGATAAGGCCTTGCACAAGTCCAATATGCAGGATTCCAAGAAGGGATTCGTGAAAATGACTCTTGGTATTACTCTTAGCAAGACGCAGTGTCTTTCGACACACGCTGAGCAAGGGCGAATGAGGGTCAGGCTACTGCTAAAGGCATTAGATGTCTTAAGATGTGATCTGAATTTTAGTGGGAGTCATTGTTATTAATTTTAGTTATGATATGATGTTCGTGTAAACATAATTTTATTATGTTATTGAAATCTGACATCTGTATTGTTTAATAATGGTTATTAAATAATAGTCCCAAAGTAATTTATGACATTTTATAGGTCATCAAGTATGTGACTTGATCATGAAACCCTATAGATAATAAATAACATAAATTATGTTGGCCCCTGGTCGAGGTTGTTAAAGTGGGACATTAACAACCGCGTGAGACTAGTATGTGAGGTGACTGATGACTAAGTTTCATGGAGTCATTAATAAGAGTATTAAAGTCAATCACATAGATATGTGTTGGAGAACACAGGATCGGACATGACCCACTGATGAGAACTCTACGGGATAGTTATATAAGTGTCATGAGAGTTTTCATTACGACTATAGAGTATAGTCCTTAGACCTGAGTTCATCATGTTTTCTTACATGTGAATTGGTCCGCTTTAACCTTGTCAAACGTCAGCCGTAACTGGTGACTATAAAGGCATTGATTGGGCGTATCATGAAGCGTGTGAAGAGACAGGGATGGAACAAGATGGGATTTGTCCCTCCTATATAACAGGAGATGAATATCTCAGGGCCCATCGAAGATTTGATACTGAGAAATGTGTGGCCACACTCAAACGAGGTGATTGTCAGTCGTTTGTCTTGTCAGTATAAATCGGATTTCGATGAACATGATCTTGGCTAAATAAGGGTGACACAGATCTTGCCTTATGCCAGATCGAGATATAGTGACGAAGGGATTGAAGGAATAGATGATTCCAGTACAAGTGGGAGATTGTTGGGAATGTCCGGAAATATATTGTACTTACTCCATGTGAAAGTCGTATTGTCGAGATGAGACAATCATATGACACTAGGTAGTCATAATGCTTTGCTAGAAGCCAATTATGATCAATGAGTTTAGAACTCATTGCTAGTGTTATATGATCCTACATGTCACACACCTAAGCAAACTGGACGTTAAAGACGAGGTTGATCATTAATGTAATGATCTAGTGAATGCATATTTGATATGCATTCGATATCAATATTCTGGGGCAGTGTCGATCGACACAAAGAGTGTGTCGATCGATGCAACTCGCGGATTACCAGATTAATTCGGTTTAATCGTTGGTTAATTCCGTTATGGTTTAAGTCGACATATATAAGATATATGGTCTAAACTGATTTTTAACCCAATAGACAACCACCAGAACTTGAATAGAAACCTCTGAAGAGATTGGATCTCAAAAGGCACTAGCATCCCTTCTGTTCAGTTTGTGTGTGTGTGGATGCCAGTAGAGGCGCAGCATTTGAGGCGCTTTAGATCTCGATTATCTGCAAATCTTCCGCTGTAAATCACCAGGTAAATCTGAGATCCCATAGATTCAATTACATGAACCCTAGATCCTAGGCTTGGAATTCAGACCAGGGTTGCCTAATTGGATTAGGAACTGCTAGAAATTCCTTCAGATTACAAATGAAAGTCTAAATGAGCTTATATAATGCTCAGTACACGTTCTATAACTTAAAGAAAGAAACATAAGAAGTGAACAATAAAAGAAACTAGCCGTTGGACAATTAATTGGAAAATCCAGCCAAATAAGGGAAGCTCTTCATCTTTGTATCTTGTGAGTTTGGTAAGGATTTTAGACACCTTTGGAAGCTTATCTTTAGTGCAGAAGGTATTCAAGTCGTTGCCAAACTCAAAGAAAAGTAGCTGTTGGGGTTTAATGCCTTTCGGGTCCAAATATGGTAAGTTGAGCTCCTTATGATTTTGTGTGTTCTGGTGTGATATGGAGCAGCTTAGGACGTCTAGACACGATGAAAATGATCCCAAAACATTGCAGCTTTGATAGGAAAAGGTTTGGTTCTGATTTGATCCCTTTAGTGTGAATGCATCCAAATAAGGCAAGTGTAGCATCTCCTTGTTTAGAAGTTTAATAACTTTAAACCATAATTCCTTTTGAACCGAATCCAACTCTCCCTGAACCTCTGTTGAGTAAGGTTTCCAAAACAAGTTGGTTTACAACTTGATTCATCCCGGTCTGATCGAAACTCTTCAATAAGTGGCAGTTGGTCTCCAGCGGGTTTCTTGGAAATCTTCTGAGTTGTAACTTGCATATCTTCTTCATCTGGAAAGCTTTTGAAACACTTCCACTTCGTGATGATTCCTTGATGAGTTAAGTTTCTGGAACAGGTTGATTTGTAGCTTAACTCCTCCTTGTTTGATAGATATGCTCCAAGATATGCACATATATCTATGTTGCGCTCAAACTGCTTCTCTCCAAGGGTCTTAGTTGGTTGACTTATGCCCTCTCCATGCTCCTTGGTTGATGATGACTTGATGTCCTCATCATACTCTCTCTCTTGAAAAGGTTTCGACCTCGAATCCGAATAATCTGCACCAAGAGAAAGCAAGTTAGCTTTCATTCTCCTTTGGGAGTTTAGGGTCTTACCTTGATGTGTATATGGTCTGGAGGTGAGTGGAGTGTCTGGTGGTTCCTCTTTGAGCAGATCGGATATTATTACTCCTCTTCTTTGGTCTGGTATGGCGTCTCCTTTGTATATCTTGCTCCTGCTCTCATTATGACCTGAAAAATGATCAACACTTTGGCAAAGAGACAAGTGCCTTATGGGCTCTTTATCACATAATAAATAACTTGAATCCTTCTCCTTACAACCAATTTCATGTGCTAGTGATATCTCATCTTCTTGTAAGCTTACCAAGTTCTTTAAGACAGCTGTTGAATCATTGGAAATGAAATGTATCAAAGAAAGACTTAGCTTGTTAATAGATGTTGTGTCCTTGCTTGGGCCTGGTGGTTTCTCCTTGATGTTCTCCTTTTCTCTACTGCCTTGATCAGTCTGATCACTTATTGTAAGGGCTATTTCTGAGCTTCTCTTCACATTCTCTTCTCCCTTGTGCTTTATATCTGTAGAGATGCTCATTGGGAAGAACAAGTGCATTATATCCGTTCTTGGAGTTATAAAAACAGATTGTATGATGCTTGTACTTACATTGTCAGTTTCAGGGGGGTTGTATGATGGTTTGGACCTGGTCATCTTCTTTTCTGATCACCAAAATATGTTTCTCTGGTCTTTAATCTTCTCTACTGACTTTGGTTTGCTCATGCTCTTTACTGCTCAGTTCTTCTTTCCCTGTTTCAAATCCTCTCGACAAAGACAAATTCATGACACTAGAATTGGGACATAACAAATCATAATGAGCTAAACGATCACTGGTTTTAGTTACTGCAGTTTTATGTCCTAGTGATGTTTCTTTCAACAATCTCTTAAGGGGACAATTTGCAGCAAAATGTCCATTCCTATGGCACTTATAGCATGTTGGTTCCTTGATACTCAAACGACTCTGGCTTGCTACTGCCAGTTCACTCAAGGTTTTGATCTTGGTCTTAGAATTATCAAGAACTAGATTGGGTAAAGATGTACTTATGTGATAAAAACTCGGATTGAGTGCTGCCTCCTTTGATGACATGGTTTGTGAAATTATTGTCTGATTTGGTGGCTCCTCTTGGGCCAGAATGTTGTTGCTAGTGAGCTCTTCCCTGTTATGAACAGAACCTGCACTTTTAACCTTTGGCAAAGACAAGCACATTAATCTTGCATTCGAAATTTCAAGACTAGGCTGTGATAAACATTTTCTTGACTTCGGTGAATTCAATTTCAGTTCAAGTGATGCTAAATCAGTAACTAGTCTTTCCGGGCATGAAGCAGCAAAATGACCTCTCTTATGACATCTATAACATACTGGACTTGATTTAAGAGAGATTAAATTCTTACTTTGGGGTTTTCCTTGTAGCTCACGTTGTGGTACTGAAATATGTGTAAGAGTTGTTGCTGGTGGCTTCTTCTGCGTATGGTGCTGCTTAGGCTGAGCTAAGTGAGGCTGAGGTGTGATCATCACTCTCTTTTGTTGGCTGTGAGTTTGGTTCTTCTTCACAAACGCCTTATACATTCTGGATTTGAGATCTCCCCAATCTAACACTGGTCTGTGGGTGTGAGTGTTTTCTTTCAACCACAATTCATAAGCTCTTCCTGTGAATGCTGAAACAGCTTGTGTTAGCTTCTGATCATTTGTGATTTTGTTGTCTTGTAACCACTGCTCCATGTTGCTTTCCCACTGCAAGTATACTTCAGGATTATTGCTAGTTCCTGAGAATACTAGAGATCCTCTCCTTTTGTTGGCTGGTTTCCTTGTGCTAGTTGGTTGTGATTGATCCTTCTTTGCGCCAGTGGTTTTATAATGAGCTGGTATTCTGTATGGAGTAACTCCATAGCTAATAAGCTTTTCTGCTTTCTTGTAAGGATTATATCCTTCATATGATTCTATCTCTTCCTCTTCATGGAAGCTTCTGTTTTTGGATTCTTCATTCCATGAGTGCACCTCGGCTTCTTCATAATCAGGTTCATGATCTCCTTCATGGTTTTCTTCAAAGTCAGAGCTTAGATAGTAATCTTGCACAAACAAAGAAGAAAAATGTTTCAGAATTTCGAATTATATCAGAATGGTTTAGCAAATCAACTTTCCTTTTCTTTAAACTCTTGGTTAAAACAGGAAAATGTAAATCTTCCAATTTCTTTTTTTGGTTTAAAATTCAAAATTCTAGGCTAAATATGGATACCAAATAATAAATAAAAGGAAACAACTACTTTTGATAAGGGAAAAGAGAAAAAAATGAATTCAAACAAGCAAATCTCTTCTTTTGGGTTTTCTGGTTCTTAAGAACAAATATGAACTTCTGAAAATACTAAACACTAATAGAAACACAAAACTGATGCAAATCTTTTGGTTTTTGGGTTTAAAGATGCAAGGGATGAATGAAGAACAAAGTTAACTAGATAACTAATGCAAAACAGAACCTTTTTGTATTTTTCGATTTGGAAAACTAAGATAAACTAAGAACATAAACTAGATGCAATGAAACACTTTTTTGTTTTTTATGGATGCAAAATCAAATGAAAAACTAAACAAAATAGATGGACCTAAATTACAGAAGTATGGATGCAAAACAGAATGAGAACATAAACAAATTTTTATGGATTTTTTCGATTTATAAAAGAGCAAAGAACAAAAGCAGAAACGAAAAGAGGCAAAGATGAGATGTAACCAGATTGGTGTCACGAGCCTAAGCTCTGATACCAGATGATGTAAGACGCGAGGCGGGTGGTCGAGTGGTCGAGAAGCAACGAGAAGCTGAGAGCCGTCTCATGTTCTGTTGGCAATGGGAAACTAGCATGGTTCATGTTTGACGTTTGGACGCCTCTATGGCCTCTTATTAAGTTGCTAGGATTGGAAGGTCCGACCAACACATGTATTCCGATGCTTTCAAGAGTGGCAGATGCTTGCAACCTGAGTGGTTGGACATTAGCTGCTCCGAGATCAGGCTCTGCGCTCAATATCCACGCGCACCTTACAACCATCGACCTGCCAAGTAACTCTGACTTGAATGATAGCTTTCCTTGGACAATTAATAATGTAAATTCCAGTGACTTTAGTTCAAAGAAAACTTGGGAAGTTTTCTGACCTAGAGATGAGCCTAAATATTGGCACAAGGCTGTGTGGTTTTGAGGAGCCATTCCTGACTGCAAATTTAGATAGGCTACCAACGAGATGAGAGTAGCACCATGGGGAATCAACATTCTGGTAACCTGATGTCTTTGATATGTATATGATGAAAACATGAACATCTCTTTCTTTGGTGTGAGTACATGGGTAGTCTGTGAAATGAAATCCAACTAAAGCTCGGAATGGACAGCTTCACGTTCTCTTATGATTTGGATTAGGCAGGTATCAAAATCTTCGCCCTTCTACTATGACGAAACTAGCAACTCAAGCAATGCTTTATCATGTTTGGAGGGAGAGAAACAACATGTTCTTTAATCTAACAGCTGTCTTCTGCTCAGCTACTCAGGGACTTGGATAGAGTAATACCTAACTGTATTACGGCTAGAAGCCAACGAAGACAATTTCGAGAGTTAATGTATGTTTGGCTTAGTTGGGTGTCAAGTTCTTCTACTTCACAAAATCTTTTGTTGCTATGTTTTTTACATCTTTTTTTGCCGTGGTAACAAATTTCTTGGATTAGACATTTGTAAAACTCAATATTCATTTATATGATATTAACAGCTTAGAAAAAAAAACTATCAAATTCCTATGACTGTATTACTCATGGGAGTGACGCCATAACCTTAAAAAATGTTAAAACAAAAAAAAAATCTTTATTCGATAAATTCCCAACAAAAATTAAGATGGAGTTTATATCATTAGACATATAACCATTTTAAATTTGAGTTAAATTATTGATGTAGATATTAATGCATAAATATAAGCTGCACAATCAAATTATAAAACCTATCTTAATAGGTAATACTAAAATTTAGCATTTTATAATGCTAACACAAAGGAAACATATAAAATAAAAATGATTATAACTTCAAAATTGAATACAACTTAGGTCACACTAATTATAATGTGTTAAATTGGTAGGAAAAGAAACTGTTTTAGTTATTAATTGTGTGATTGGAATACAAAAAGATATTCTCTCCGTTTTAAATTAGTTGACGTTTTAGATATTTTAACAAATTAGATGACATTTTCAAATTCCAATGCAAAATTTATTATCTTTTTATGTTTTATAAAAGTTTGCATTCTGCATTTTATTTTTTGATTTGTTGAATTATGTTTAGGCAAGTTCATTAATGATATTTTTTTTAAAAAGGATAAAAGATTAAATGTTTTCTTAATTTGTTTCCTAACACCTAAAACGTTAAGTAATAAAAAAACGGAGGGAGTATATAAAGTGCAATATCAGTGAGAAAAATAAAAAATCTTTAAGGTTTTAAAAGTTTATGTGTTTAAGTCATGGAATAAATACTCTAAACATCATCATAGTCCAATTAGTAAGTTGGTTATATCTTTGAAAAAATATATTCACTATTATTAATATTAATTCATTGATTATAGTTAAAAATGTCTAAACAAATATACTACATGAACTTTTAATTTTGCTTGATACGCACAAGTTGATGAATCAAAGTATTACTGACAAAACAAAATATGCAAACAATATATATAATATTTAAATTAGTTAGAAAATAACTTCAAATATATTTGATCTCACCAAAAATTAGGTTAAATTTTGGACATAAATAATTTCTAAATTTAAAAAACTCAAACTTAAATCAACATTATCAATGATTAATTTTAATATTTAACGAACATATTCTTTAGTTCCATAAAATTATAAACATTATCATGATAGCATTTTTTTAAAAATCAAAACAGTAAACAAACTTATAAATAAAAGCAGCACGATAAAAAAACCTATTTGAGGTCTGACACATGACACAGAGTCCACACAAGATAATTTTTTCTTCAAATTTCTGTATCATAAGTCTTTAAGAAAACAACAACTCATATTAACCCATTACTATATATGTGTTATGTTTCCAAATTTATTTTAGTCTTCTTAAATCAAATGGAGCCCGACTAAGGGATACATTCACTATAATAACACAAAAGGATTATTCAACGACTCCAATTAGTTATATGGGGCCTCAAATAATTTTAGCATTAACGACTAAATTGAATGTGTATTTATTTGGACGGGTGGGGCATGTGACCTGCAAAACTTGATTATTACCGAGAATCACTAACGTTTGAAAAAACATTGACAAACAAAGATTCAAAAAACATTTCCACCTGAGTTATTTTATAGGTTTTTTACAAATATATAAAACTATACACAGAATGGAATAATGTATTATGATTTTCATTTAGGCAACTATTATTGATATTAGTTTGCTAAAATTTACAACAAAAAAGACAAACAAGAATAATATTTTATGAACTAATATATGACCTACAAAATAAATATAATATATATTAGCAAGTTAGTCAACAACCTAAAACAAAACTAAAATGTAAAGTCGGCACGTAGCGCAGAATTATCACTAGTCTATTATATAATTAGAGCTCATTCTCTCCTCTTAGAGTCCCACGTCATCAGGCTTTTTTTTATATTTTAGATGGGCCATCCGAACAAACAATCGACCCAAACAATGAGCCCAATTCCCTAACTATTGTCGACTTTACGCGACTAACCTACCCCTATCCCTTCGTCTTCTTCCTCATTGATCCTTCCTCACCATGAAGCTGAAGAGACTCCTAGCCATCTTCACAAAGCTACAAGCTTTACCAATCTCCCTTCTAATCACTCAAATTTGAAACCCTATCATGGCTCCAGTTGATGTCATCGCGATCCCTGCCACTTCGATGTATGCTGCTTTCGACGATCTGCACCTTGAGCGTTCTTCCCAACAGGTTCTAGGTAGCCTCTTACGATACTGGGATACGCGGAATCTGAAAAAATAATGGCGAGTTCCTGGGCAAGTTGTACAAGATAACCGACCTCCGTTATCTCAGTCCACAGAGCAGGTAAGTTAGAAAGACAACTTACAACTTCTGAATATACTGTCTTACTAATACTTTGAATGGGAACACCTTTTTCGGGGAACATGTCAATGGGAATCTCTCACTTATCCAGAACATCTCTCCCAATGACAAGCCCTTATTCATGCCGGACAATAACCAGAAATTTCGGACATTGGTGTTGGAGGATTTCGTCCAACAGCTTACACTCCACGACGAGACTCCGAACAAAAGCTCTTCTAACTGAAGTTTCTGATCAGAAGCATCATCCCAGAATCGGCGCCAAAACCACCGGACCTATATCGCCGGCACAGCTCCTCCAAGTCGTCGAAGCCGCCGCTAAAACCGGTGCAGAGGTTCATATTTCCATACAATACAATTATCCAATTTTTTTGTTTATTGGAAGATTGATTTGAAAAAGAAACTTACGATGAGAGCTGAGGTTCATAGAATAAAATACCAAACAAAAATTGATGCATTTCACTTATTTATATGTGTTTTATTGTGTTATTTGCTTGTCAGGTGGTAATGGAAGCTGTAAGGGCTCAGGGACAGAGTAAGTACTTCACATATGAATCTTTGGCTTTTAAAATTTCTTACTTAACTTAGGTAGTTTGAGGTTTTATCAATGTTTATGTTTACTTGATTGCCTGAAAAATCTTTAAAAGTCTTTACTATCTGCTGAATTCGCAGTATTGATAAAGCAAGCGAAGCTGCTATTTTGGAAGTAGTGAAAAAGCATTTCAGTGATCATCGTATTCTTGGTGAGGAAGTAGGTATTATCGGCGATACCTCTTCTGATTACCTATGGTGCATCGATCCTCTACGTTCTGGTCGCTTTACAAATCTCATTGCTTTCTTTATGTTATGTTTTTTTACTTGAAGAGAAGCATATAATCTCTGAGAATTGAGTAATATTCTCTTCCTCTTCTTATGCATAGCTGGAACAACCAACTTTGCTCATGGATATCTCAGTTTTGCTGTCTCTGTTGGTGTTCTGTATCGAGGAAATCCCGCTACTGCTTTTGTGGTAGATCCAATGTATTGCACAAACTAGCTGTTACTGTAATCCTAGTTCTTCGTTGCTAATTATTTGGTCAATAGGATACGTAAATTAAAGTCTCATGATATAGGTAGAGCTTGTTGGTGGTCCGATGTGCTGGAACACTCGAACCTTTTCTGCTACTGCAGTTACAATACAATGTGACAAGTTTATGTTTCTTATATTCATAGGTTCTTTATTTAAGCTTTGTCGAGCTGTGAATTTGAGTGGCGGCAGCTTAAAACTTCGGTTTTACCTTTGCGGAGACGTAATGGTCAGGCTTGCCTAGATACGAAAGCGTTCAATATTTTGAGCAACATGATGTAAGTTGTTAATGAAGAGCAATATGATGAAGCTGGTAAGTTTTATTGTTTGATAAGTGACCTTGATCCCTATTTCCATGTAGCTTTTAATAGTTTTTGGTCTGAAATCAATACATTGTTGTTTTATGATTTGCAGATGAGTGGAGAGACAAGGTTGGACAGTTTCAGGCCAATCGTAACCTTAGGAAATACACATAAGAGGTACCAAATATGAAACGAAAGTTCATGTAAATGACTGTATAATCTTCTTATTGATCTTTAGTATTTCATTATGTGAGCAGATTTCTTAGTCAACGTGACTTATGGATATGGTTAGCATAAAAATAGAAAGAAAGAAAAACGAGATAGCGTTGCAGACACAACTGCATCGTCTTAGAACTAATGTTTGAAATAAAACTCAATACTTTGTGTTTGGCTGAATTCCAATATTTTTTATTAAATGTTAACCTTAATACAAATTAGACAACTGGACTTGAACCTGAAAAATTGTTCTGATTGAGTTAGGATATAAAGGTCAACTATAAATTTATAATCTCAATAACTAAAAGCCTCAGTCTAATCTCTGCAGAGTTTGCAAGGGCCCGCATCCACGGCAGTTTATGCAGGTCAGGTTACTACGACAGAATGTACTCAAACAAGTTATATGGTCAGTATGGTAGCACGGTTGAATCTGGTGCGGGTTATGGTTCTTCTGGCTATGATATAAGAACAAACGAAAGAGGATGGGTGAGTACGGACAACAAATATAGAAGCCGGGGAAAGGGCAACAATAACTTCTATGGAAATGGGAACGTTGATGGCTTGAATGAAATCAACAGGGGCCCTAGATTCAAGGGAACGATTTACCAGAAGGACACCTTAGAAGCTAGCTTAGAGAAGCTGAAGGATCGGACGGGTGATGAATCAAACATACCAAACGACATTGTAACATGCGTTGTTCCAGATAGATAAGACTGCAACAGAGAAGATTTCCCAGTTCAGCATAAAGAGGCTATGTTCTTAATCATTAAGTCCTACAGTGAAGATGATGTGAATAAGCGCATCAAATATAATGCTTGGGCTACCACTCCAAGTGGAAACAAGAGGCTCCATGCTGCATATCAGGCGGCTCCGCAGAAACCTGGTGGTTGTCCTGTGTTTCTTTTCTTCTCGGTGTGTGCCTAACCCATTTATAAGAGTTGTGGCTTCCTCTAGCTGGTCATATTGTTATTTTGAGAATAACTCCGTCACGATTACATCCGTAATTGTTTTGATGTTAATGTCAATTTAAACTACATACGTGTTTAAGTCGTGGGACATATTTACATGTGCACAAAAATACACTTAACTCAGATATTGCAAGTAATAATGGCTGATGGAGACAGAGATAACAGGATCCAAATCAAATGAAAGAGTGCCTTTCGACACAAGTAACAGTGTTACTTTCTTATTTCAGACGCAATACGTGTGCACAAAAAAACATTTACATACGTTCTCTTACTCACCCAACTTCTGATAGTTGCAAATATGACCTTGAAATAAGAAATCAACAAACCCCCATAACAGAGACGCCTCACTTCAACGTACGGTAACAGAGACACCTAAAACATGCACCAATGGAAATATAATAAATAGAAGAACTGATAAAACATGGACCCCCGCGCGTGCGCGGAGGCTTGAGATCACTAGTTTATATAATGAAAGGATCTTCACTCCGTGGTCCACGTGTCCTTTCCCTATTATATTGTCGGGCCTCAAAATTTTATTCTGAAAAATATTCGTTAGTCCATGATCTAAATGAAACCCAAATGTTTAGCCCTAAGATCTGTATATGTGTCGTATCTTCTTCTACTTTACCCTCATCTGTCGCATCCTCCACACAGAAATCGCGAAACCGCAGCTCCATTAAAACCTTGTTCCTTTCTCCTTCCTTCCTTCTCCATCACTGTAAAGTGTAAACACATCTCCATTGAATTCATTTAATTATCAATATCCATCAAAATCCCAACCGCTTCAAATAAATCTCTTCTCCCATATAAATATCGATGCCCAAACAAAAAGCCATCAACACCGCCTCCTTCTTCATCCTCACCAGAAAATTATCCCCTTCCATTCTTGAATACAATTTTGTCTGAAAGAAAAAACAACGGCGACTGTTCAATTATTCAGCCAATTTCCCTGCAAATCCCAAGTTTCGAGCTCATCAAACTCGGAATCCATCTCCAAGCCTTTGAGTTTGGCGCCCATAAACTCCATTACTTTCAAATTTGGAATGAATGAGTACGTACAATAATAATTTATGTATATGTATAAGTTTGTGGATATCAAATGCAAGAGAAGTGACAATGAAAAGCCCACGTCTCTTGCATTTTACATCCACAAACCTATACATATACACCTTGTTCGGAAACCTATACATATACTTCAAATGACATGGCAGCATAAAAGACAAATTTCGCATAGCACTCCTCCTCGCATGTTAGTCTCTCTCTCTCTCTCTCTCTCTCTCTCTCTCTCTCTCTCTCTCTCTCTCTCTCTCTCTCTCTCTCTCTCTCTCTCTCTCTCTCTCTCTCTCTCTCTCTCTCTCTCTCTACCCAGCGTCATCTTCCACATCTGGCGATATAATCCTAAAAGCGTCACATTATTTATTCATCTTCTCGAACCTATGGCTCTTCCATTGCCATTAATATTCTTGTCTGGTAAGAATCTCCCTTTTCTCGCTGATAGATCTAATAATACAATGTGTGATGATTTAAAGATTTTTTTGTTATCTAAACAGGGGTTAAATCGACGAGTTCATTATGGAGAACAAATGCGAATACAAAGTTTGGTCGGGATTTTTATCCAGCACTGGATTTCCTCCTCTTCCGACCACCAGATTCGTCCTTCAAAAAGGTGAAGGGCGTACAATAAACACTCATATTGCTCGAAGCAAGCCTTGAAAAGTGCATGCGGCTTTGACTAATGGTAACATATTCTAGTAACACTTGAGGAACCCAAAGCAATGGGAGAGATATCATCTGTTTGGAATTAGATTAAATGTTTTCTCATTTTAGTAGCCTTTTAACTGGTTATTGGTCTTTTCATTAACTTATTGTATTGAATGAACCTAAAAATTTGTATAGACCTAAGTATTTAAATTTTAATCTTATTTGCTGTCAAAGATTCATTGCAAATTATATCAATTTTAAGCATTTCTAGCGTCTACTATTAATTCAGTGTCAAAATTTGATTCAGAAGCAAATAACCAAATAAAGTTTCACCAATATGGTAAAGAAAGAGTCTTAAGGTCACCTTAGTTTTCAAATAATATGTCCAGAGAGTCCCAAAAGGGAATTTAGAAGTCTTTCCTAGTGGAAAATTTGGATGCTCTTTTTTTCTTTAAATTTGATTTGTTTAAGAGTTTATGTTTTTGCGATACTCTTTTCTATAATATAAATTATAATAAAATTTAAAAATAATTAAACAAAATAATTTGATGAAGTGAACAAAAAATATTGTTTTGGAGAAACAAACTACTTTTTGAATAATTAACTCATAAACGTTTTTATTTTCCTTAGACAATAAATCTATTTAAATATAAAAGAGATAAATATAGATTAACAATATATTGTCAACCATTTGATTGTTTGTTAGTAAACTTATTTTGTATCCATAATGAAATATATCACATTATTGAGATCACAATAATCTATTATGGACAAGGAAGTCTTGTATAACAATTGCAGTCATGGTGCTGTTTGTTTTTCCACATTTGGTCTGAACAGTCGCAACGCAAATATTTTTGATATCGATTCGTCATTTCGCTTAGGCATTTCTTGTTTCCATCAGGGCCACATTTTCCAGGAAAAATATTATATACTTTACATGCAGGAAGTTGTCCATTCACCTCTACGATTTTCAAGAAACCAACAAAAAAAAAGAAATAAAAATTTATCTTAGATAAATATTTTGATTAAGCAATTTTGATAGGACATATCTTTTTCCGTTGATATTTTTTAATAACACCATCTTTGTTTATAGGAATAACCAATATTCTCATAACTCTCAGATATTAAAATCAAAAGAAAAAGTGAATAAAATATTACCTTTCACAATGTTCGAAACGTGGAACACGAGAACACATAAAATTATAGCTGAAATAAAACACCTCATGATTCGAGAAATGAATGAAAGGCTGTTTTGTTAATTACATAAACTTCTTGTTCATACACATCATATATATACTCAACACACACTAAAAATAGATCTTAATGCTAACATCAACCGAAGATAAAAAAGTAATGCGTGACCAAGTCAGCGAAGTAGATGAAATCTGTAGTTTATTTTTGGAAAGACAAAACATACATTTTCATTTTATCCTACGAATCGAGGATATTTAGGATAATCAAGTTGAACATGTCAATATAAATATATTAAAAATCGATTGTAGTGATTATATATGATTTGTAAGAATATATATTTTCTTACATTCAATTAAAAAGCAATTATACATATTTAGGTATTATGGGATTGACTATTATTGAATTTTGATTATTATTGTTTCATGTGGTTTTGAACTTAGGAACTTTAATTAACAATTTTACTAGTAATAAATACTATGATGTGATCTATAGGATGTTAGTATGTGATAACACTATAACATTCTTTAAATGTGTATTGATTCTTCAGTTACTTATTATCAGTCACCTTTTCTATATTTTTAGTTTTTATTCCATCTTTGTGTATACATTATCGAGGGTCTTTAAATAGTCACACACTGATTTATATATTGCATTTCTAAAAGATCTGGAAAAGAATTCTCTTATTTCTCTCAAAATGTTACAATGGTGGCTGCCTCTATCATATACAATATTAACGTTAAACATAATATGTACCATGGGCCCTACACACATATATAGCCCAATATTATAGCCCAATACCCCCCCCCCCAAGTTGGAGCATGGAGATTCCGAATGCCCAACTTGGACAAAATGGCTTGAAAAGGTCGTCCTCCAAGTGCTTTAGTGAAGATGTCAGCTAGCTGTTCAGTCGTAGAAACATGCTTTGTCTGAACAATCCCAGCTTGTATGTCGTCTCTGATGAAATGACAATCTAACTCCACATGTTTCGTACGCTCATGAAACACATGATTAGCAGCTATATGAAGCGCATATTGACTATCGCAGTACAAGTCCATTGCACTAGAGTGTGCAATACCCATCGTGAACAACAAGCTCTTTATCCACTTCAATTCCTTCAATCCCATAACCATGGATCTATACTCTGCTTCTGCTGAAGAACATGATACCACATCTTGCTTCTTTGACTTCCACGACACAGGAGAATTCCCTAACTATATCAACCAACCTGTCAAAGATCTCCTCGTGATTGGACATCCAGCCCAATCTGAATCACACCAACCTATAAGGTGAAAATTACAGCCAGCTTTCAATAGAATTCCCATGCCCGGACATCCTTTCAAGTAACGCACAACCCGCAATGTAGCCATCCAATGATCTTCTCTGGGTTTGTTCATAAACTGAGACAAGATATGAACCGAGTAAGCCAAGTCTGGTCTAGTCGAAGCCAGATAAATCAGTCTCCAACAAGCCGTCGATACTTTTCCAGATCATCAAGTATCTTTTCCTCCGATTTTGCCAATTGATGATTTGGTTCCATCGGAAACTCAACCGGCTTACCACCAAGCAAACCAACATCAGCAATAATATCAAGAGCATACTTTCTCTGTGATAAATAGATACCTTCCTTGTTTCTTGCAACTTCTAAGCCAAGAAAGTACTTCAATCTCCCTAAATCCTTCATATGAAAACATCCACTCAAATATGTTTTAAACTTCTGTATAACTTCAGAATCGCTCCCTGTCACCACTAGATCATCAACATACACTAGAACATGCAAGTGAACGTTTCCACGTACCAACGAGAACAGAGAGTAATCAGCTCTACTCTGTTTGAAACCATACCTCAAGAGTGCCTTGGAAAGTCTAGAAAACCATCACCTTGGAGCTTGTTTCAAACCATACAATGATTTTTTTCAGACGACATACCATTCCCTTTTTAGAAGAGCCGAAACCTTGTGGTGATCTCATAAACACTTCCTCATCCAAGTCTCCATGAAGGAACGCATTGTGCACATCCATCTGGTGCAATTCCCAATTCTTCCCAGCAGCCACTTGAAGAACTAATCTAACAGTGCTCATCTTTGCAACTGGAGCAAAAGTGTCAGAATAATCAAGTCTTTCCTTTTGTCGGTTACCACAAGCGACCAGTCTCGCTTTATACCTTTCAACTGTTACATCAACATTATACTTAATTGTATAAACCCATTTGCTTCCAATAACATGCTTACCAGGTGGCAAATGTTCAACTGCCCATGTTTTGTTTCGTTCCTGAGCCTCAATCTCCAGTCTCATCGCTTCTCTCCATCTAGGACATTTCATTGCCTCAGTGAATGATCTAGGCACTACTCCTGCAGTGATGTTACACAGAAAGACTCTATGTGATGCTGAAAATCTATCACAATTGACAAAATTCTCAATTCCATACTTATGTCCTGGCTCCTGACTCATCTGAAATGTTGTGTTACACATGTAATCACGCAACTTAGCAGGTGCTTCTTTCTTCCTCATTCCTCGTCCTAACAATTCTTCTGGTGCAGGTTGTGGCACAAGTTCTGTTTGTGGAACACTTTCTGGTTCCGCCTATGTTACTCCTTCTCTTGTCTGTGTTATTCCTTCTGTTGCACCCTCATTATACATCATTGCATCTGCTGGGCTCTCTTTTATGGCTTCGTCCAGAACATGTATTCCTGCCCCTGAGCCTCCATCTAACACAGAATAAGGTTGGACAATTGTATCTCCAACATCCTCGATTAGTGTCTCTATTTCTCTCTGTGTTACTCTTTCTGCAGGTTATGTTACTCTGCCCTGCAACAGAGAAGTTGTATCATCGTGAACAAACATGTCATCATATCTGACTCCAGTGACATCCTCCACATGTGTATCTTTCATCTCCAAATATGGGAATCGCTCCTTAACAAACGAAACATCACGAGACACAAAGATCTCATGTGTATCTAGATCAAACAATGACCAACCCTTCTTAGCATAAGGGTAACCAACAAAAACACACTTTCGACTGCGACTAGCAAACTTATCTCCATCTCGCTTCTGGTTGTGGGCATATGCAAGACACCCAAAAATCCGAATCTCATTATACAAAGGAGGTTTGCCAAATATGATTTCATAGGGACTTTTTCCTTTATGCAACTCCGATGGTGTTCTATTAATCAAATATGCAGCACTTAACACGCACTGACCCCAAAAATCCTTTGGAAGATTTGCTTGAAACATTAAGGCACGCGCCACATTCAGTATATGCCTATGCTTCCTCTCAACTCTTCCATTTTCCTGAGGTGTTCCAACACAAGAAGTCTGATGAATCATACCCTCTCTTCGAAAATACCCCTGCATTCGCATGAACTCGCTCTCATTGTCACTTCGTACTACCTTCACATGCTTGTCAAACTATCTCAAGACAAGAGAAAAGAAATCCAACATAGTTCTCTCAACCTGGGTTTTGTTGACCAGAAGAAACATCCACACATCTCGAGAGAAATCATCTACGATTGTGAGGAAATAGTAAGATCCACACAAGCTTCGTGTTCAATATGGCCCCCATAGATCACAATGTATCATCTCGAAACACTCTGTACTTTTATTTGAGCTTAAAGGAAATTCACTGCGACATTGCTTTGATCGGAAACATATGTCACACCCAGACACACCGACACTACCACGTTCAACTACCGGTAGTCTCCTAATCACCTTATCAGAAGCATGACCCATCCTCTTATGCCAAACTTCTAATGATTCCAATTTACCAACTTTCTTCACATTCAGAATCTTTTGGATACCTTGAAGAAAGTACAGCCCTTCTCTTCTTTCACCCAGTCTAATGATTATCCATTCATCATCATACGCTTTATTACTTACATGATTTGAAGATTCTGGTTTCGACTCCAACTTACTCAAAAGCCGATCCCATTCTCTTTTCTTCAACCCTGTTGTAGCATGGGTCGCTTCAGTGTGTTGTACAGACACGTCCATGCGTGACACAACATGCGTGTGTGCAACAACATTCATATTCTTCACCAAAGGAACGCCTTCTGCAATTCTCCTTTTTATCTCATCTTGAGCGCATTCCGCTGCTCCGTTTTTCTTCGTACACATCTTCGTCGCTGGAGATTTCTGTACCTCCACCTTTTTCTCAACACCAATCATCGCCATATAACAAAAGATACTTGCGTTTGAACACGTCTTCTCACGAACCAGATTTAATCCCAATCCCAAAAAATCGATGGCTCTGATACCATAAAAGATCTGGAAAAGAATTCTCTTATTTCTCTCAAAATGTTACAATGGTGGCTGCCTCTATCATATACAATATTAACGTTAAACCTAATATGTACCATGGGCCCTACACAGATATATAGCCCAATATTATAGCCCAATAATTTCTGTCATGAGGAAACCTCATGAAATTGTATTCAACTCATTCATAGTGCATGCTGCTTATTCGGAAAATTAGGTCCTATTACGTTGTTTCAAGAACCATTTTCTGTATAAAGTAGACATATTCGTCCATCTTATCCACTTTGGATTCTAAAGTTTTAATTTTTCTTATATAAACTTTTACTTTTCAGTATATGGTAAACTAAATGAAACTAAGCTATTTCGTGTTCTCCCTTAACAATCTCTAAATGGTACATACATTGATTATATTGCTAAAATCCTAGTTAGTAATAAGGAGGAGCAGGATACTAGGTAACTCATTCAAGTATCTGACATTACAGGCCTCTTTAGGTTCACATATAGTTAGTTATCAAAAATCTTGTACAAGGAGCTTTGTTAATTCTTATTATTTTAGTAGTTAGATGTTATGATTGCAATCAATTCTATATGTTGCCCAAACAATTTCTTGTGGTATTTAACAGGTCATTCCAAATCAGATATGTTCATGTGGGAGAATCGTATCAGGTGACTTGCAGTGGCTGATGAAGTACAAAACAAATGAATATATATGAATCAAGAATCTCAGTTGTATCATATGAACATTGAAAAAATTGAAGGAATTTCTAGCAGTTCCTAATCCAATTAGGCAACCCTGCTCTGAATTCCAAGCATAGGATCTAGGGTTCATGTAATTGAATCATTGGGATCTCAGAATTACCTGGTGATTAGCAGCGGAAGATTTGCAGATAATCGAGATCTAGAGCGCCTCAAATGCTGCGCCTCTACTGGTATCCACACGCACACAAACTGAACAGGAGGGATGCTAGTGCCTATAGAGATCCAATCTCTTCGGAGGTTTCTCTTCAAGTTCTGGTGGCTGTGTATTAGGTTAGAAGTCAGTTTAGGTCGACCATATATCTTATATATGTCGACTTAAACCATAACGGAATTAATCAACGATTAAACAGAATTAATCTGATTAATCCGCGAGTTGCATCGATCGATGCACTATCTGCATCGATCGACACTGCCCCAGAATATTGATATCGAATGTATATCAAATATGCATTCACTGGATCATTACATTAATGATCAACCTCGTCTTTAACGTCCAGTTTGCTTAGGTGTGTGACCCTGTAGGATCATATAACACTAGCAATGAGTTCTTAATCCATTGATCATAAGTGGCTTCTAGCAAAGCGTTATGACTACCTAGTGTCATATGATTGTCTCATCTCGACAATACGACTTTCTCTCAGAGTAAGTACAATAGATTTCAGGACATTCCCAACAATCTCCCACTTGTACTGGAATCATCTATTCCCTTAATCCCTTCGTCACTTTATCTCGATCTAGCATAAGGCAAGAACCGTGTCATCCTTATTGAGCCAAAATCATGTTCATCGAACTCCGATTTATACTGACAAGACAAACGACTGACAATCACCTCGTTTGAGTGTGGCCACACATTTCTCAGTATCAAATCTTCGATGGGCCCTGAGATATTTATCTCCTGTTATATAGGAGGGACAAATCCCATATTGTTTCATCCCTGTTTCTTCACACACTTCATGATACGCCCAATCAATGCCTTTATAGTCACCAGTTACGGCTGACGTTTGACAAGGTTAAAGCGGACCAATTCATATGTAAGAAAACATGATGAACTCAGGTCTAAGGACTGTACTCTATAGTCGTAATGAAAACTCTCATGAAACTTATATAACTACCCCGTAGAGTTCTCATCAGTGGGTCATGTCCGATCATGTGTTCTCTAACACATATCTATGTGATTGAATTTAATACTCTTATTAATGACTCCATGAAACTTAGTCATCAGTCACCTCACATACTAGTCTCACGCGGTTGTTAATGTCCCATTTTAACAACCTTGACCAGAGACCAATCATAATTTATGTCATTTATTATCTATAGGGTTTCATGATCAAGTCACATACTTGATGACCTATAAAATGTCATAAATTACTTTGGGACTATTATTTAATAACTATTATTAAATAATACAGATGTCAGATTTCAATAACATAATCAAATTATGTTTATTCGAACATCATATCATAACTAAAATTAATAACAACGACTCCCACTAAAATTAAGATCACATCTTAAGACATCTAATGCCTTTAGCAGTAGCCTGACCCTCATTCGCCCTTGCTTAGCGTGTGTCGAAAGACACTGCGTCTTGCTAAGAGTAATTCCAAGAGTCATTTGCACGAAGCCTTTCTTGGAATCCTGCATATTGGACATGTGCAAGGCCTTATCACTATAAGTTTCTTGACACAATCCAATTAGCTTATCCAATCTATCTCTATAGATTCTTATTCCAAGAATGTATACGGTTTCTCCCATAATTTTATCGAAGAACAACTTTCGAGTCAAGTCTTAACAGACTGAAATAATGGAACTTCATTTCCGAGAAGTAGTATGTTATCAACATACAATACCAGAAATGCAACTGCGCTCCCACTAGTCATCTTGTAAACATACGGTTCCTCTTCGTTCTTGACGAAGTCAAACCTTTTGACTGCTTCATCAAAACGAAGATTCCAACTCCGAGATGCTTGCTTCAGTCCATAAATGGACCGATGAAGCTTGCATATCTTCCTAGCTTCATTAGGATCAATGAAAACTTCAGGTTGTGTCAGGTACACATCCTTTGTTTTAGAATTCCATTAAGGAAAACTGTTTTCACATCCATCTGCCAGATCTCATAACTATTATGAGTGGCGGTTGCTAGGAGAATCCGGATGGACATAAGCATGGTGTCTGGGATTAGGTTTCTTCACAGTCAATACCATGAATTTACTTGAAACCTTTTCCACCAACCCAGCTTTGTACATTTGAATACTACTATCCATGTCAACTTTTCTTCTTGAAAATCCATTTACTCACAATGGTTTCTACACCATCGGGTAAATCAACCCAAGTCATACTTGGTTCTGTGACATGGAACCCATTTCGGATTCAGCGGCTTTCAGCCATTTTCGGAGTCAAGGCCCATCATTGCTTCTTCAAAATTCGCAGGCCCGTCACTTTCAATGATCAGTAGATCACGGAAATTAGTTACGAGAAATCCATATATCTCGGGTTCGTGACGGATCCTATCGAATCTGCGGGCTTCAGTTTTTCTGTAAAAGTCACGCACACATATCTCATATGTATACTTTTACCACGACCTAATTAACCAAGATTTAAACCGTAGTTAATTAAGTTGTAAACCAAAATTAATATTTGGTTCGCGATCTGTGTCGATCGATGCAACTTTTGTGTCGATCGATACTTCTTCAGAAACTCGCCATTTAAATGTGTATATTCGTTTTTCTGTAAAAGTCACGCACACATATCTCATATGTATACTTTTACCACGACCTAATTAACCAAGATTTAAACCGTAGTTAATTAAGTTGTAAACCAAAATTAATATTTGGTTCGCGATCTGTGTCGATCGATGCAACTTTTGTGTCGATCGATACTTCTTCAGAAACTCGCCATTTAAATGTATATCGAATATACATTCACCAGATCCTTTATAAACTCTAAGCACCACAGGTGCAGGTTCTACAACTCTTTGTAGATCCAACTGCTGCTCTTCCTCATCAGGTTGAGCAGTCTCCTGTGATTTTCAAATTTCTTCGATTTGTACTTTTACTCCCATTGTTCTTCTTGGAAAGAAAGTCTTTCTCAAGAAAACATAGTTCCGAGCAACAAACAATTTGTTCTCGAACTGGTTGTAAAAGTAACATGCCTTGGTTTTGTTAGGACAACCAATGAAGTAGCACTTATCAGATTTGGGTGTGTGCTTATCAGAGATTAAACATTTTATATAAGTCTCGCAACTCCAAATCTCCATGATGGATAAATCAGAAACATTTACATTCCACATCTCATGTGGTATCTCTGTAACTGATTTTGATGGAACTCTATTTAAAGTAAACTCAGACATTTCTAGAGCGTATTCTTAGAAGGATAATGGAAGATCTAAGTGACTCATCATTGATCGAACCATATTTAATAAAGTCTGATACAGGAGGAGTGAATTGTGAAACACTTCCACAGTCTATCAGATGATCACTAAATTCTTGACTTAAGTATTCACCTCCATGATCTCATCGTAGAGGTTTAATACCTTTGCCAAATTGATTATGTACTTCATTTTGGAACTCTTTGAACTTTTCAAAGATTCTGACTTATGTCTTATAAATAAGACATAACCGTACCTTCTGAAAATATCAGTAAAAGTAATGAAGTACTGAAATTTTCCTCTGGCACTAGTGCTCACCGGCCCATATACATCCGTATGTATAAAGCCCAATAAGCCTCTGGCCCATTCATTTTTATCGTTCGCAACCTCTATCGACCGACACACTGTTTGTGTCGATCGACACTACCTTTGTTGAAAGGAGCCTTTGTCATTTTATTTAATAAACAAGATTCACTTTACTCATTATGATTCATAATCAGATGAGCCCAAAAGCTCATCACTATGGAGCTTCTGAATCTACTTCTCATTTATGTGGTCTAAAACGACAATGCCAGAGAAAAGGTTTTGATTCATATCATTTGACTAGAATCTCTTGGTACTAACGTTATAGTCAGGCATGATTTGGTTTAGAACATAAAGTCCATTCTCTAATGGATTGCTACTATAAAATATATCATTGTAATCAAATGAATAACACTTATTCTTAATTTGAAAACTGATATCCTTCCATATCCAACCAAGGATTAGAAATAATCTTTCTGCTCATAGCAGTTACATAGTAGCAGTTTTAAGTTCAAAAACATGCCATAAAGAAAACAAATGAAATATTCCTACGGCAAATGCAGCAACTCTTGCTTCATTTCACACGCGTAGATCCACTTGTCCTTTATCCATAGTCCTACTTTTGCTCAGGTCCTGCACGTTTTCACAAAACATGAGTACCACACCTGGTATCCAATACCCAATAAGTAGGACTATAAGAAGTAACATTTACTTCTATAATATAATACCTGAAGAAGAAGTCTCGTACGTCTTCTTCAGCTTCTCATAATCTTCCAAGAATTTATTGCAGTTTCTTTTCAAATGCCCATAACCATTACAATAACGGCACTTAAGATCTTCAGAAGGACTGGTTTTAACCTTAGGAACACGGCCAGACTCGCTTGGATTCATAATCGAGCTCGTCTTGCCATCACCTTTGTTATTACCAAGTTTCTTAAACTTTTTACCCTTTTGTACCATAAGGACATTTGGGGTGTCCTTCTTGATGTTAGGTTCAGCAGTCTTAAGCATCCCATGCAATTCAGTCAACGTCTTCGTCAAGTTGTTCATGTTATAGTTCATAACAAATTGATCATAGCTTGACGGCAATGACTGCAGAATGATGTCAGTAGCCAACTCTTGACTAATGGGGCAATCCAGTTTCCCCAGGTTATCAATATAACCCATCATCTTAATGACATGAGGACTAACTGGTTCGCCCTTTGGTAGCTTGCACTCAATCAGAGACCTAACCCTCTGGTATCTCTGAGTTCGTGCCTGCTCCTGAAACATACTTTTCAGGCCAGTGATCATCTCTTTTGGCGACTCTACGTACACATATTGCTTCTGCAATTCCGAGTTCATGGTAGCCAACATGAGACAACTCACATCCACCGCATCATTAGAATGCTTATCCCAAGCATCCTTATCTGACTGCCAGGCATTGGCTCGGTACTTTATGGGGAGAACTTTCTCAAGGACATAGTCCTTTTTCTCCTGTTTGAGAACAATTCTCAAGTTCCGATACCATTCAAGAAAGTTGGATCCATTTAACTTGTCCTTCTCAAGGACGGATCGCAGGGAGAAATTGTTACGATGGTTTGTGCTAGACATAGCTAAAAAACAAGGGAGGTTTTAGTTATGATGTTCAAGAAATGAGAAGTCTTAACTATTAAGAAAACTCGCATTATATTCAAACAATGTTTACTCAGATGAATATAATGATCCAAGACCCATACTTCACTAAACTTGAGTGAGCCACTGGCTATCACCCAAATTTTAGCTATCTAGGTAAGCAACAACCTTGCTAGTTATATCCAATATAACTCCTGGTTGGGGATTGACATCTCATGTCAAATCCACCTGATGTCTCTGAGCCCAAAACGATTTTGATGGCCCAGTCAAGTAAACCAATCTCTTCTGTCATGTAATTGTTGATGTCTTGCACTGCAAGTCCATCAACACGATTACCTTCTATCTTACTCATGAAATTGTGGACATCTTGCACTGCAAGTCTTTCGCACAATTAGATGGGTCTTGACAGTTGACAAGATTGGAAAGACATCAAGTATCACTTGATATTTGGTTGAGGAACGTAACCATTTAAAACGTTCAGTTTTATTATGTTTTAATTCTTCTAATTAAATGATTTGTCTTGGTTTGGTTCTGTGGTTTCAGGTTCCATAACCTAAACCATCGAATCTTGTGTCGACCGACACTACTTTAGTGTCGATCGATGCTGATTAACCAAAACCAATCTGCGATAACCGATCAATCCAATTGATCCGGTTTTTAGTACCGGTCAGTGTCGATCGATGCTACATTAGCATCGGTCGATACCAACCCAATCGCAATAAACCATTCACTGTGTTCAACCATTATTAACCAAGCTCGATAACCGGTCCAATCCAATTGAACCGATTCATCAGTCTCGCGAGGTTTGTGTCGACCGACACAACTCTTGTGTCGATCGACATTAGGCGAAACATAAGTTTTATTCGGATTTTTGCCCTGTGTCGATCGATGCCGGATTGGCATCAATCGACACCATGCGAAAAAACCCTAAATTTTGTTTGGGTTTTCGCCCTGTGTCGATCGATGCCGGATTGACATCGATCGACACCATACGAAAAACCCTAAAACGTTTTTCGAACAAAACCCTAAACTAGGTTACTTTGATCAAAACGAGATTTAGCATGCTTGTATCATTCATACAGAGATCCAGATTCAACCAATCTAATCAACATGCTACAGATTCAATGGAACCCTAAAGCTCTGATACCACTGAAGGAATTTCTAGCAGTTCCTAATCCAATTAGGCAACCCTGGTCTGAATTCCAAGCCTAGGATATAGGGTTCATGTAATTGAATCATTGAGATCTCAGAATTACCTGGTGATTAGCAGCGGAAGATTTGCAGATAATCGAGATCTAGAGCGCCTCAAATGCTGCGCCTCTACTGGTATCCACACGCACACAAACTGAACAGAACGGATGCTAGTGCCTATAGAGATCCAATCTCTTTGGAGGTTTCTCTTCAAGTTCTGGTGGCTGTGTATTAGGTTAGAAGTCAGTTTAGGTCGACCATATATCTTATATATGTCGACTTAAACCATAACGGAATTAATCAACGATTAAACCGAATTAATCTGATTAATCCGGGAGTTGCATCGATCGATGCACTATCTGCATCGATCGACACTGCCCCATAATATTGATATCGAATGCATATCAAATATGCATTCACTGGATCATTACATTAATGATCAACCTCGTCTTTAACGTCCAGTTGGCTTAGGTGTGAGACCCTGTAGGATCATATAACACTAGCAATGAGTTCTTAACCCATTGATCATAAGTGGCTTCTAGCAAAGCGTTATGACTACCTAGTGTCATATGATTGTCTCATCTCGACAATACGACTTTCTCTCAGAGTAAGTACAATAGATTTCAGGACATTCCCAACAAAAATTGATCATATTTGTTTCATTGTAACACAGCTCAATACATGCTAGAGCTACCACATGTCCAATCCCCTGTAAATTGTTTTTTTCGGACTCTAATGGGGAGAACTTTGCATATATGTTTGATCTAATGGAAAAACAAGAAGCACTAGATTATGCAATGATACCATGTGTGTTATATAGTTATGAAAGAACCTAAATGCTATTATTCATCCAAGAAGTCAAGAAGCTAGCTAATTGTGGCGAAAAGTAAACTTTGTTATATATGGGTTTAGCACCCCATCCACTTAGAATGCCCAATACTTATTCTTTGATCAAGGGTCGGCCCAACAAAAACAGAACGGCCCAACAAGCGATAAAGGCCCAAACATACACGCCCGAACCAAGCTTATCACCATCGGCTTGGCTCGGCTCAACGACAACAAGCCGGCTCGGCTACGCTAACAACCAAAAGAATGTACCGCTCAGCCCATCTCGTCACCAAAGTACGGCCCAATCCGCACGAGCTCAACTAGCGGTCAACGGCCTGTAAAAAGTACGACCGTATTTTACTATAAATAGGAGTCGTCACTGTACATTAATGTAACTTTTTGGGGGATCTGTGAACTTCTTACTACTTTCTCTCTCTAGAATCCATTTCCCGAATTGTAAACCGAGCACGTCTTTCGACCTGCTCGGGAATCTGAATACAAGACACGCTCGTTACCGAGCACATCACTCTCTTCAAATAACCCCGAACGTAACCTTCTGATTGTTCATCCCGAACATACTTTCACTCTCGTTTATCTCTGAATCTAGTCGGTTCTCTTTTAAGAATAACTTAACTCCCTCGGACCGAGCACGTCAATTCTCGAGCAAGACGCGCATTTCGATCTCGTGACCATCTCGGTAATCACAATTGGCGCCGTCTGAGGGGAATCAAGTTTTTTCTTCACTAACGGACAGGTTCAGCGATGACAGGAGCACCACCGAACAAAGTTTACGTTCACATCGAAGATATAACGAGCTCAGAAACAGCTTCGAGAGCTAGGGGGCAACCCCAGCACGTTTCTCAGGTTGCATATCCAATCATCTAGCCGGCCGGCGCCGAGCAGCAACCTCAAAACACCGACCGACCTCAACAAGCCGTGGAAGCTCAGACAAACGAGCAGGACATGTCCACCTTTCTCAAAACTCTCATGACTCAAGTAACCGAACTCTCCCAGGGGAGCAACGCACGCTTCGACAAGCTCGCCACAGCACACGCAATATGCCAGGGGCAAATCAACGATCTACGGATGGCAAGCCAACAAGGATCCGTTCCCCGAACTCATCTCCACCGAGCGTTATTCGAAGAAACGCCGCCCCCAAATCCGAGAAACCGAACGGTATCGCAGCAGACCGAGGACGCACAACCTCCCAATACGGATATCCCGGGTAGCTCAGCGCTCGGCCCGAACAGAGATAGCGAAATTGAAGACTTGAAGCTGATGTTGAAAAATATGACGTCCAAAGTCCACCAAGCAATCAGCTCGGCACCAGAGATCGATCGCGTACTGGAGGAAACCCAGAACACACCCTTCACCCGTCGCCTCATGAACATCCAGGTCGAGCATCCTGCCTCTGCGGTCAAAATCAAGATGATGACCTACGATGGCAAGTCCGACCCAAGCCAATTTTTGACGGCATTTCGCATCGCGATGGGGCGAACAAAGTTCAGCATCGGAGAGCGTGATGCAGGCTACTACCAACTGTTCGTCGAGCATCTGACCGGCTCGGCCTTGGATTGGTTTTCTTGTTTAGAACCAAACTCGATCGACGGATACAACGACTTGACGCACGCTTTTCTCAAACATTACTCGATGTATATTTAGGAGGAAGTATCAAACGCCGACCTATGGGCCATCTCCCAATTACCGAAGGAAAGCCTCCGATCTTACATCACCCGCTTCAAGAGTATTCTTGCCAAAATCACGATCACTGATAGCGAAGGTCTGCTCGCACTCCGAAACGGCCTCTGGTATGAATCCAGCTTCCGAGAGGAATTAAAGAAAAACATACCAAGCTCACTGGAAGACGCTCTCCACCGAGCATCGATCTTTATCGACCTCGAGGAAGAAAAAGAGACCCTAGCCAAGAAGTTCGGGCCTAAGAATTCGACTTCAAAGGACAAAGCCGAGAAAAGCACCGAGCAATACGAACCTCGACAACACTACGACCAGGATTACAAGAAAACCAAAGAGGAAGAAACCGCACGGAAAGGAAAGTCTTATCACGTCTGTGACCAGCCACTAGAACGGCATTAGGATGCGGATTTCCTTTACCATGACCATCGGCAAGATCACCCCTATCGCTCGCAAAACCACCAGCATGAGCGACCATCGCAAGGTCACCAAGGACAAAACTCGAACAGGCCATGGAACAGATCAACTCGCGGAAGCGACAAAAGCAAGTCATTCTGCGAATACCATCAACGAGGAGGCCACAACACTGATGAGTGCAGAAACCTTCAGGCTTTGCTCTACGCTGAATATCAAAAAGACGGGAAAAAACTAATACTGGATCGCAACAAGCCTCCCCCAAAGCAAATCAATCAAGTAACACAACCAAAGAACGAGGCCGAACGCTTCAGGCTCGTCCAAGAAGAACGAAAAAAGCAAGTGGATTTTGCCGAAGAAATCGAGCAAATCAACGCGCACGCAGTCGCCGCGGACAAGCGTGCTCGCGACAAAGAGGACGAAGGGGAAAGGCATCCGCCAAGAAGGCGTATAAACATGATTATGGGAGGACTACCAATGGTAAACGACTCAGTGCGATCAATCAAGGAATACGAGCGACGGGCCACTGCTGCCCAGCATTACCGGCGAAACGCCACTGACGAGCTCAGGATCGACAACGAAATAAGCTTCACCGAGCACGACTCTGAGGGAGTAGACCGGCCGCACAATGACTCACTCGTCGTCGCCATGCGGATCGGCGACTGCGAAGTCGAGAAGATTCTGATCGATACCGGAAGCTTGGTAGATCTAATCTTCAGAGAGACGCTGCAGCGGATGGAACTCAACGATTATCGCATCAAACCAGCGACAAGACCGCTAACCGGCTTCTCGGGGGACTCGATCAACACAATCGGAACAATCAAACTTCCCGTGTACGTCGGCCGAATCACCAATCTGATCAAGTTCGTGGTCGTCGACCGACCAGCTATCTACAACGTCATCCTCGGTACGCCTTGGATTCACGAAATGAGGGCGGTCCCGTCCACATTTCATCAATGTGTCAAATTTCCAACCCCATTCGGCGTGTTTACACTACGAGGAGATCAGAGGATATCTCGCACATGCTTCCGTATCGAGCACAAGATGCGCCACAAATCACAGGCGTATTTAGTCGCAGAACCTCGAATTGAGCTACCACCGCCCGATCGACCGCAGAAAGATGCAGTAATACAAGTCAATATCGACATCAGGGATCCCGAGCGTTGCGTCGGAATAGGAGCCGATCTCCGCGCAGACTTGCGAGACAAGCTAATAGAATTCCTCAAAGAAAATGCTACAACCTTCGCCTGGACCACCAGCGATATGACCGGAGTCGACCCGACCATCGAATGCCATGAACTGCACGTCGATCCGATTTTCAAACCAGTTAAACAGAAAAGACGGAAGCTCGGCCCCGAGCGCGCTAAAGCTGTCAACGATGAAGTAGAACGGCTCTCGAAGGCAGGTTCGATCACCGAGGTCAAGAATCCTGACTGGCTGGTGAATCCCGTTGTGGTAAAAAAGAAGAACGGCAAGTGGAGAGTGTGTGTAGATTTCACCGATCTCAACAAAGCGTGCCCCAAGGATAGTTTCCCACTGCCACACATTGACCGGCACGTAGAAGCAACCACCGGTCACGAGCTGCTATCGTTCATGGACGCCTTTGCAGGGTATAATCTGATCATGATGCACCCTGATGATCGGGAAAAGACTTCCTTTATCACCGACCGCGGCACATATTGCTACAAGGTTATGCCGTTCGGGCTCAAAAACGCAGGAGCGACATACCAACGCCTCGTGAATCGCATGTTCGCTGACAAGCTTGGCGACACAATGGAAGTTTAAATTGACGATATGCTCGTCAAATCCGCCTCGGCGGACGACCATATCAATCACCTCACTACATGTTTTGCGAGTCTAAATAAGTACGGAATGAAACTGAATCCGGCGAAATGCACATTCGCGGTCACGTCGGGAGAATTCCTCGGCTACATTGTCACGAGAAGAAGAATTGAAGCAAACCCGAAGAAAATAACGGCGATCACCGAGCTGCCATCGCCGAGGAATACCAGAGAAGTCCAATGCCTAACGGGCGCGTCACAGCTTTGAATAGATTTATCTCACGATCGACGGACAAGTGTCTCCCTTTCTACAATCTCCTTCTAGGGGATAAGAAATTCGAGTGGGACGCTAAATGTGAGGACGCGTTCCAACAACTAAAAACCTACCTCTCCACCCCACCGATTCTGGCCAAGCCCGAGGAAGGAGAAACGTTGTACTTATACATCTCGGTATCATCCTCGGCAGTCAGCAGTGTACTCGTCCGCGATGACCGAGGCGACCAAAGACCGATTTTCTACATCAGCAAGATCTTCGACGACGCAGAAACACGCTACAACACACTTGAGAAACTCGCACTGGCAGTCGTCGTCTCAGCTCGGAAACTCCGCCCTTATTTTCAGTCACACTCGGTGGTCGTACTCACGAATCAACCAATCAGAACTATATTGCATAGTCCAAGCCAATCAGGAAGAATCGCCAAATGGGCAGTCGAGCTGAGCGAGTACGATATTGAGTACAAGCCTAGGACCAGCGCCAAGTCCCAAGTCCTCGCAGATTTCATCATCGAACTACCAGCCGAGCTTACCATAGCCGAAGGACAAATCTCAAACGAGAAATGGATTCTATTCGTGGATGGTTCATCATCAAGAAATGGTTCAGGAGTGGGAGTCAAGTTAACATCCCCGACCGGCGAATTAATCGAACAGTCCTTCCGCCTAGGATTTCCAGCCTCAAACAACGAAGCTGAATACGAAGCACTGCTCGCTGGACTGCGACTAGCCGAAGTGGTATGGGATAAGAAAGTAGACGCGTTCACCGACTCCCAGCTCGTGGTGAACCAATTCAACGGAGAATACGAAGCAAAAAACGAATGCATGGACGCATACCTAAAGCTCGTCCAAGAAATCGTCACACGAATCGGGTCGGTTACAATAACAAAAATTCCTAGAAGCGACAACTCCTCCGCAGACGCGTTGGCCGCCTTAGCTTCAACTTCAGATCCCGACCTCCGCCGAGTCATCCGAGTCGAATGCATAGCCCGACCAAGCATAGCACCAGACGAAGTAGTACTGCTCATTACCGAGGAAGAAGAGGGACTGGACGATGCCCACAAAAGCAACGAGGATGTCATTAAATACGCAGACCCCGAGCATACTGACATTGTTGATTGGAGAAACGAGATCAAAGACTATATACTGACCGGGAAGGTGCCCGAGGATCGTTGGGCGGCTCGCCGGCTAAAAGCCCGCTGCACGCAATACGTAATGATGAAGGACGAGCTCTTTTGATGGAGTGCGTCCAAGGCCCTCTTACGCTGCATCAGTGGGCAAGAGATCCAATGGGTCATCGAGCAAACACACGAAGGAGCTGGCGGAAACCACACAAGCGGCCGAGCATTAGCCGCAAAGATAAAGCGACACGGCCACTTCTGGCCGACCGTGATCGCCGACTACGAAAGCTATGTGGCCCGATGCGAGAAATGTCAAAGGCACGCACCAAGCATACACCAGCCAGCCGAGCTCCTCACCACCGCAGCCACACCCGACCCATTCATGCGATGGGCGATGGACATCGTCGGACCTCTCCCAGCCTCGCATCAAAAGAAGTTCATCCTAATAATGACTGATTACTTTACCAAGTGAGTCGAAGCCGAATCCTACTCGGAGATCAAAAACTTCGACGATCAAAAGTTCATTTGGAAATACATAATCTGTCGCCACGGCGTCCCCTACGAGATCGTGACCGACAACGGCTCCCAGTTTATCTCCAATCTATTCGAAGGATTCTGCGCGAGGTGGAAAATTCGCCTAAGTAAATCCACCCCGAGATACCCGCAAGGAAATGGACAGGCCGAGGCGACCAACAAAACGATCCTCGACGGGCTAAAGAAACGAATGGAAAGCAAGAAGGGCCTCTGGGCCGACGAGCTCGACGGCGTCCTCTGGTCCCATCGAACAACACCGCGAACATCAACCGGCCAGACTCCTTTCTCCCTCTCTCGCAGAATGGAGGCTATGTCTCCCGCCGAAATGTGCGTCCCGACGATACGCCTGAGCATAGCGCCCGAGAACGAAGAACTCAACAACAACATGATCATTGACAGCCTTGATCAAGCAGAAGAATTACGAGACCGAGCACTTCTATGCCTCCAGAACTATCAACAGCAAATCACCCGGCACTAGAAAAAAAAGGTCAAGGGACGCCGTTTAACGGAAGGTGACCTCGTTCTCCGGAAAGTGTTCGAGAACACACGGGAGTACCGAGCAGGGAAACTTGGCGCAAACTGGGAAGGGCCATGCATCGTCTTAAAATAGTAAAACCCGGCGTTTACGAACTCGTGACAATGAAGGTAGAAGCCATTCCACGCTCGTGGAACGCAAACAAGCTCAAGAGGTACTACTATTAAGCCGAGCATCGCGCACTAAAAAAAAAAAGAAAAAAGAACCGAGCATCTCTCGCTCACGGAAAAGCCGAGCATCGCGCTCTAAAAAAAAATAAAAAAATAAAAAATAAAGAACCGAGCATCTCTCGCTCCAAACCGAGCTCGCTATACACGAGTTCGAGTAATATGTAAAGTGAACTACGATCGGCTTGATCCCCTTTCGGGGTACGTAGGCAACCTCTCACGAGTCTCAGCTATATCAATAATAAAATTTTATTAAGTTAAAATTCTTGTTTCAATCACACCGAACAAATCGACATCCTGGCCAGATGCTCGATACATTGTAAGCCGGGCCAAGTTCCCGCACAAGGCTGATCGAAAATAAATAAGCCGAGCATAGCTTTCGCATAATGTCCCGATCAGACCTTAGGGGTAAGCCGAGCAGCACCCGCCCTGTGGTACAACGAGCATAGTCTCGAACCCCACAACTAAGTAAGCCGGGCCCAGTTCCCACACAAGGACGACTGACAGGAAAAATAAGCCGAACACAGCTTCGCATAACTGTCCAGGTCGGTCCTACGGGATAAGCCGAGCACTTTTGCTCGCTCCTTGCTAAACTCGCCTATCTAACTTAAACCGAGCACCTTCTTCCGTTGTTTGTTCCGACTTGGGCATATATATATAAAAAAAAGGGGAAGAGAAGGAAAAACAAAATTCATTAAAAGTGCACAAAGGCACGAATCCGATTACATCAGAGCATTACAAAAAGAAGGAAGAAAAACAACAACTAAGAATCTAAGAAGCCTCGGGAGCTCGATCTTCGCTCCAGGTCAGACCAGCCACCCGAAGATTGCCCACCACCGAACCTTGCGGATCCAAAACAGGCACCGAAGAGTTTCCAGCGGCCCGACCTGGACTACCTGGCGGAGTCATAGTAAAGTCCTCATCAACCAGGTCGGTGAACTGAATCGAGACGAGCTCTTCCTTGAAACGAGCAAAGTCGGAATGAGCCTTGGCTATCTTATCCGCGGGGATTGCGAATCCTTCTTTGACAAGCGCCTCCAACATAGACGCAACCGCAGCAGCCTGATTCATCAGTATCTGGGTCCTCCTCCCGAGCTCCTTCTCTTCGTTGGCTTTCTTGATCTTAGAGAGCTGACCTCGCGCCTTATCTGAAACTCGCTCCCGCTCTTTTAGGACTTCGCGCGTACAAGAGGACCTCAGCCGAGCACACTCGGATTCAAGCTTACCCTGCAGGTCGGAGACCCGAACTATCAACTCATCAGCCTCCGCCCGAACGTTCGAGCAGTTAGCCAGGCACTGTCTGTTTTCAGCGTCCAACCGAGCATTCTCGGTGGAGAGATCAGCAATCTTTGCCTCCAAGGCCGACACCTTCTCCTCTTCGACCTTGAGAGAGCAATGGAGCGCCTCCGTAGCAGCCGCCGCTTCGCGGTATCCTTCAAGCTCGGTAATGGATCTTCCGGCTTTACCGAGCTCCCTCTTCAGACTGCTAATCGCCCTCTCGAGTTTGACCTCCCTCTGCTCATACTCGTCAAGAAGCAGATTATAATTGGCAAAACCCTGGAACAGGAAAGCTAAGTCAAAACCAGATAATTATCAAAAAGAAAAATAAGCAAAAACTCACCCGAACAAAATCCTTGGCCACTGCCTGTTTACGATCGGAGAAGTGTGTGTGCGTAACAGGAGGCAACGGTCTCGGAGGACTATCTCTCATCAACCGAAGCAAATCCCCATAAGCCTCCCCATCGCGAAGGAGTGGCTTCGAACCTTCATACCTCACAGAGAAGCCATAATCTGTGAACGCGCCCTCACCAGGCCCACCAAGGAAAGTGAGCCCGGCAATCTCATCCAAGTCGGGAATATTCCGTTCGGTTCGAGGATCAGAATCTTCATTCCCCTCCCGATCATCCATTTCACCTTGGTCAGCGACCTGATAATCACCCGGACGTTCCAAAAGAGCCGCCTCATCGATACTTAGGCCCTCAACATTCCCAACCTGAGTATCCGCAGTCTCAGGAAGAATCGCCAGATCCGTCCTACCACCGTCGGTATGCTCGGTGGCATCAATCATTTGGCCCTCGGTAGCAACAGTCCTCTTTTTCTTCTTTTTCCTCACTAAGGAAGGAACATCGGAGGTCTCCTTTGTTTCCCGACCATCTTCAGGAACAAGAGGAGTCCTCGGCTCAGCGGCAGCCGTTTCCTCGGGTCGCGATCTCTTCTTCTTCTTCTTCTTCTTCTTCTTCTTCTTCTTCTTCTGAGCCTCGACCGCCTCAACCGCCTCGCACACCTGACGAAACAAATCTCGGTGATATTCGTTCACAAAAACCATTCCACGGGGGACCTCCCCAACCCATGGCGAAAATGGTCGGTTTGGATCCAGGGAAACATGATTTACCTGTGGTCCAGAAGGATTCTCCTGCTCCATGACAGGATTTTCCTGCTGACTGGTGAGATTCTCCTCAACATAGTTCACAATCTCCAGATCCATACGACCCATTTCCTTCTTCCTGCTCTTCTTCTGGACAACGGGAACGAAAGGCCTATTGTTTTACTCGGTTAGCGACTCAATCGAACGAAGATGACAACCTGCAAAACTCAATATTTTTAGAAACCCGAGCAAAAAAAAACGAGGAAGTGGAAGGGCGTACCTTCGTCCAAACACTCTACGGCTCGCCTGACTTGATTAGCATGAACGCCCGGCCACTTCTGAATTCCCCGAGCAACAAGCTTGTGAAGATCCGATAAAAAACGATCCGGCGCTGGGAGGTCAAAAGAATGACGATCTACAAAAAAAGGAAGAGCATGAGTTAGTCTATTTAGAGGAACGAGCAAAGCAGAAAGATTTACCATGGAGATGGTTCCAATGCGTCCTGTACGGCCTCTCCGGGTCGGGAACCGAGGCTGAATTAACCCGAACATAAAAATAATGATCCTGCCAATCGTCGACTTTCGACGGTTTCCCTATGATAACCTTCTCCCCGATGCGAGTCCTCATACAAAAATAGTGAGTCGCAACGGTCGTAGGGTTCGTCGAAATCGTCGTTATCTCCTCGAAAAACCGAAGAGTCATATCTACACCGCACTCCGAGGCCAAAATCATAGAACCAACCAGGTTCTGAACAGCAGCCGGACACAGCTGAGACAAGGCGATCCTCCTTTCCTCACAATAAGCCACGAGCAGCCTCGGCAAAGGAAACCTCAGATGGATATCCTTAAACCAAAAATCGTACAGGCATATCCACCCCTCCGGGAAGTCCCAAGGCTTCTCATGCGGCTCAGGTTTACGAAGCTCGAGCCGACCAGCACTCCCAGAAGCGCAATTATCCCTTATCCAATTCAAATCATCGTCCGAGCACTTCGTTGGAAGAACAGGACGAATGGGACGCGCCTTCTTTTCCGAGCCATCCACGGCCCCTCGCTGTGTTTTCCGAGCCTTCTTAGGTCTGCTCGGCTCCAGCACCATCCTGTCACACCGAGCCTGATCCACTAAGGCCACAGCTTCCGCCTTCACTGGGAGAGAACACAAATCCCGAACCGGTGGGAGGAGCCAAGGCCGAGCACCGTCGTCTTCAAGTCTATCAAGTACGGTACTCGAAAGCTCTGCACGCTACCCGAAGCTGAAGGAGTCCGAGCTCGATTATCCTCGGGATTTTGGGAAATGACCTCTGTTCGCCCCGAGCTGGATGAAGAACCCTGCTGCGCAACGGACGAACTAGGTTGAGCAGAATTACCCTCGGATAACCTTACCGAGTAAAGGTCCCGACCCGAAGACGACGCTGAACTGGAGACAATTCTCATGACTTACTAGTACAACAACAAAACTAGAGAGAGAAAGTAAATTCTAGAGAGAAGGGAGAGCGAAGTACCTGCGAAAGGAGAGGAAATCGGAGAAGAGCGGAGCGTGATATATATAAGCCAAGCGGGGGAATTTCGAGACAAGCGCAATGATGACCCCTACGCAACCCTTCAGCTTCCAGCGTTTATAGGTGTCATCATTACAACAGTGCGACTCTTCAGTATCCAGCTGCTTCCCAAGACACCTTTCGAGCTCCCCGAGAAAGAAGCGACGAAGCAAGCGGATCCAACTGCCCGACCAGTCCTACACCGAATAAGTATCGGCCCAACTAAAAAACACTGACCAAATCCGTCGACTTCAAGAACTATGAAGATCAACGAACTGGGGGGGGGGGGTTTACTGTTATATATGGGTTTAGCACCTCATCCACTTAGAAGGCCCAATACTTATTCTTTGATCAAGGGTCGGCCCAACAAAAACAGAACGGCCCAACAAGCGATAAAGGCCCGAACATACACGCCCGAACCAAGCTTATCACCATCGGCTTGGCTCGGCTCAACGACAACAAGTCGGCTCGGCTACGCTAACAGCCAAAAGAATGTACGGCTCAGCCCATCTCGTCACCAAAGTACGGCCCAATCCGCACGAGCTCAACAAGCGGTCAACGGCCTGTAAAAAGTACGACCGTATTTTACTATAAATAGGAGTCGTCACTGTACATTAATGTAACTTTTTGGGGGATCTGTGAACTTCTTACTACTTTCTCTCTCTAGAGTCAATTTCCCGAATTGTAAACCGAGCACGTCTTTCGACCTGCTCGGGAATCTGAATACAAGACACGCTCGTTACCGAGCACATCACTCTCTTCAAATAACCCCGAACGTAACCTTCCGATTGTTCATCCCGAACATACTTTCACTCTCGTTTATCTCTGAATCTAGTCGGTTCTCTTTTAAGAATAACTTAACTCCCTCGGACCGAGCACGTCAATTCTCAAGCAAGACGCGCATTTCGATCTCGTGACCATCTCGGTAATCACAAACTTGCCAACTATAAATTATTGCAAAGCTAATATGTGCGATCTGAAACACTCCAAAATTGTCAATTTTACACCTTAAAAGTATGATAATTTGTTCACAAGCGTTTTTGAAGTGTTAACTAAGCCTTTTGAATGGCCATTGTATTGTGGTTTATTGGAAAAATCCGACAGGGTTTCAAAAATTACCTGTTGAACTATAACCCCAAAAGCTAATAGAATTGCTCGGTATAACTCAAAAATGTGACAAGAGATAAGTGGTTACAATCTTATTTTGTGTTAGGTGGCCCAACATCGCTTTCATGATTGGATCCAGAGAGAATCTTCGAGTAGCATCTAGAATTCTTTCTTACTTAAAGAATTTTGTTGTTGTTTCTATTTTTTGCTTTGTTCTCGAGTTATTTTTTTTTTATATACTTGACTATACATATTTCTATTATATAAATCAGAAGTCATGAGAGAAAATAAAAAAAAACCTTTATATCTGACACCTCAACTTTTGTTGATGTGTTATCACCACAGTTTTGACATTTAAAAAAAAAATATTATGGTTCTCATAGAAAAAGCAACTACCATTATTTTTTATTCTCATTTTAACCCAAAAATAATTTTTCAACGTGTGAGATTACTTAGAGCATGTAGATCCATGAACCCCTTCTTGGGGTTTTTAAGAAAAATTTTAATTGTTTTTAATTGGTTTTAAATAGTTAAGAACTCTATGTTGTTTTGCTGATCTATTGAACCCTTATATGGGGTTCTTAACAAAAAAAAATTATTTAGTTTTTAAATATTTTAATTGAAATTCTTAAAAAAAAAATTATTTATTTATTTAAATAAAAAAAATATTTAATTAAAATTAGACAAATCAGAGTGTGACACATGGTTAAGAAACCGTATCTAAAAATCCTTAAATTAAATAAAGATCAGTTCTAAAAAATTTTCCTCTTTTTATTTTTTTAATCCTATATATTCCTAAGAACCTGTGCCAAGAACTCCCTAAGATACATTGATGTACATGCTCTTAATTGCTTTATTACTTTTGCGCATCAATTCCATTTCGTCTCCTGAGGTCGAATCCTTGCCTTTTTATGGCGTAATGCTACACAAATTTCATCGATTTAATTTTTTTTTTTTGAGGATAGAAAAAAAGAAACAATATCAATGAGACTACAGGGATTTCCTCATCGCTGCCAGCATCATCATTATCTTGCCGTCTTTTCTCTGACGCTTTTGATCCCACAACGTTGATTTTGAGCAGCGATGAAAATAATTACACACCAACGATGAAATTGAGTTTTGGTCCCAAACCATCGATCGCGAGATTACATCGTCGCAAGCTTTTTCGTCACCGGCATTTCTAGCATGAGCTTTGGGATCAGACACATAATGGAGCATGGATCTTCTTCCTCTGCTGTCAGCAACATACGTTCTTTTAACCAGCTTACTGAAATTATCCCTCCTTTACTTTTTTTTTGACGGCAAAGACTATTTCATTCATTTTAGGAGGCTATGATGTCGGCTTCAGAAGCCGAGCAAGCCTGCCTGTTCATTGTTACATCAGAAAAGAGAACACGGCGCAAACGCGCTTCTTTGGCTAACAAGTCTGCATCCGTGTTAAGGGACTGCGAGATAAAAGAGAGTGAAAACGTATTAAAAAGGCTTCTAATGTGTTTGAATTCGTCCAGCTCCACATCTAGGATTGGCCAGTCCTCATCCTTTTCAATTATACGAACCAGTTGTTGGCAGTTCGTAGCAAAATGCATATCCAGATGATTCTGTTTAATTTGCATCTCCATAGCCCATGTGAGCCCTGCTAATTCCGCGTGAAGAGCTGAGTGAGTCCTCTGTATACCTTTTCCCCCTTGTGCTATAGTTTCGTTTTGAAAGGTTAGATGAAACCCCAAGCCCGATGTCTCTTTACTCCCTGTCCAGGAGGCATCGACATTACATTGCCATCCACCACTTGGTTGGGTTCCATGAATTCCTTCCTGGCTCGGCCGAGGTTGCTCTGAATCAAGCTCCGACATTACATGGGCTATTCTCCAAGCCTCAGCTTCGCTTCTAGCCATCGAGATCGTGTCCAAGGGGGACACTTCCACGCCATTAAAGATCTTTTTGTTTCTCACCTTCCAGATCAGCCACACCAGCCATGGGAATAGTTCTATATCTTCAGCTTGAGAAACGTAGCCCCTCAGTCGGAATAAGAGATGGTCAAAGTTGTTATATATCGAAACACACGGGAAGAGACCCGGAATGATCCTGAAAGGAGGTGGAGCCCAAACTTGAAAGGCCGGTGGACACTCAAAAAGTAGGTGATTGATGGTTTCATCCTCAGCTCCACACCTTTGACACATTCTATCCAAACCGCAATGTCTGTCCTTGAGCTTACTAGCTGTTGCCACATAGCCCGACAACACCTGCAACAAGAAATGCTTAATCTTCCACGGTGCGTTAACCCTCCACACTTGTTTGCGTAATTCAGTTGTGCTTGGCTTGGTCACCACCTGCGCCTCTGATTCCGCTTGTATATCCAACACAATATGGTACGCTGCTCGGACCGTGTAATGGCCAGTTTTGTGAAGATCCCATAAATAGCTGTCCGGTCGGTTCCTTTGGCTCACCTTCATATCGAGAATACGAGGCACGTCTTCCTCAGCGATAAGGCTCTTGATCATATCAACATCCCATGCCAACAAATCTGGTTTTATAAGGTAGTGCACTTTTAAATCCGGATCTCTAAATGTATCCAAGCTAAGAGCATTACGTGCTGGTAGGGATAGGATCCAAGGATCTTCCCAAAACTTCGTATCAGCCCCGTTTCCAATTTTTTTTCTAATCCCTTTATCGACGAAGGCCTTTGCCTCCAATATGCTTTTCTATCCATAAGATGGATTTGATGCCTTTCGGACCAGCAATGGATTAGAGGATCGATAATATCATCCTTTAAGAACCCTGTCCAAGAGTGACTCCGGATATTTAAGCAGCCTCCATAGTTGCTTTTCCAAGAGAGCAAGGTTAAAATTCCTAAAGTCGCGGAAGCCTAATCCGCCCTTATCAATTGGCACACAAATCTTGTCCCAGGCGACCCAATGGAGGCCTTTATTCTTCTCCTTCGTACTCCACCAAAATCTTGCTATTGAGCTGGATAATTTCTTCGATATCCCTACAAGCAGTAGGTAACAAGACATTTAATAGGTTGGTATAGCTTGAGACACATACTTAATGTTGACTTCTTTGCCTCCTTTTGATAGTAGTCGACTAGACCATGTGTTATTCCTGCCATTAAGCCTATCCTGAATGAATGAGAAGACTTGTTTCTTCGAGCCACATAAATTTTCCGGCAAGCCTAAATACATTCCCATTCCTCCCTCTTTTGGAATACCAAGCGATCTTTTCAGATCAGATTTTTCGGACGCTACTACCTTAGAACCGAACAAAACTGAAGATTTTTCTTTATTCAGTCATTGTCCTGAGGCGTTACCGTAGACGTCAATGATTCTCATTAATTCTTTGCATTGACTTTGCTCCGCTTCACAAAAGAAGAGAACGTCGTCAGCAAATAAAAGATGAGAAACAGAGGGGCTTGCTCTTGCGATTTTGATCCCTGATAGTTTCTTTTCTCTTTCAGCTTCCTTAATATGGGATATCAGGACTTCTGTACAAATTATGAATAAGAACGGCGAGAGTGGGTCTCCTTGCCGAAGTCCTCGAGATGTGGATATGTGTCCTTTGGCTTCACCATTGATTAAGACTTTGTATGAGACTGTCGAAACGCAGCTCATGATCCAATTAACCCATCGATTATCAAATCCCATCTTCTCCATCAACAAACCCAGGAACTTCCATTCAACTCTATCATAAGATTTACTCATGTCCGCTTTAATCGCTATATATTTTGATTTACAACTCTGATTAGTACGGAGAGCATGGAAGATTTTCTGAGCCACAAGAATATTGTATGTTATTAGACGTCGAGCCACAAAGGCTGATTGGGTCTCCGAGATAATCTTTGGGAAAACCTTTTTGAGTCGATTTGATAAGACCTTGGAGATTATCTTGTAATTGACATTGCACAAGCTTATCGGTCTAACCTCGGCCATATTCGAAGGCCTGTCAGTTTTGGGTATAAGGCATATATTCATTAAGTTCATCCGGTTATCCAGCACCCCAGTTTCAAAGAAGCATTTAACCATCTTTATCACGTCACTGCCGATGATGTGCCAAATTTTTTGGTAGAATAAACTTGTCATACCATCCGGTCCAGGAGCTTTATCCGGGTTGATAGCGAACACTGCTTCCTTGATCTCCCTATCCGACGGCTGTTTAGTTAGGGCCTGATTCATATCATGAGTCACAGTCGGATTTATGAACCTTAGTGCTTCATCGACTTCTTCTGGGGATGATGACGAAAATAAATCCTGAAAATAGTCCGAGGTCAATCGCTCAAAGCCCTCTTTCGATTCGATCCACTGCCCATCCGAGTTTTTTTAACTTCACAATCATGTTTCTCGCTCGTCGATGTTTCGTCATTGCATGGAAGTATTTTGTGTTTCGATCGTCATCACGAAGGTGGATCATTCGGCTTTTTTGTCTCCAGAAAATTTCTTCCTCTCCATAAGCAGCGCACAGTTTCCATTTCAGCTCTAATTCTTCCTCTAACGAGAGAGTATCATTGGATTGTGCCACGTCCAGTTGCTGCTTTACGGCCAGGATAATCTTTTTGTAATTTGTCGGGTTTGATCTTCTCCAGTTTGATTTCGCCTTCCTACATCTCCCAATATTTTCCACCAGTCCGATGTCCCCTGCTGTTTCGACTGTTCCCCACCCCTCCTTTAACGCATCGGAGAATCCATCCTTTGAAAGCCATCTTTTATCAAATTTAAACCCTCTCTTTCGTCATTTATCATGCAATCTAAAGTTTGTAAGAATCGATCGATGATCCGATCCCCAACGAAGTAGATACTCCACATCAGTGTGGGAAAAAACGTTGTACCAATCTTCGTTACCTACAGCCCGGTCTAGTCGGCATTGAATCCTTCCGCTTCTTCTCCTTCCTGCCCAGGAGAAGGTATTTCCTTTGGCTGGAAATTCTAGCATCCCGTAGTTAGCAAGCATTGCCTTAAAGGGGAAGAAAGAAGAGTCGGGCCGTTTCCTACCCCCTTTCTTTTCGGAGTTACTAACAATTTCATTGAAATCACCCAACATCAGCCATGCTCCGGTTCTTTGAATGCTGATTCTTGTCAGGCGTTCCCAAACATTTTCGCGGTATTTTACCACCGGATCACCGTACACGAAAGTAATATATACTCTGTGTCCCTCTATCTTTGCCTATATATCAATCATGCGCTCATTTGAAAAGAGAACATTAACCTCAAAGTCATCCAAAGAAAACAAAGCCAATCCACCGCTTCGACCAACTGGTTCCACGGTGAATAAATGATCATAACTAAACTCAACTTGAAAGTCTTGCAAAAAAAGAATTTTTTTTTTTTATTTCTGAAAGGAAAAGAAAACTAGAATGAAAACTGCGGTTCAGCTCCCGCAGGTGTTGTTTTGTCAGGAAGGCTCCTGCTCCCTGACAATTCCATGCTAATCGCACTCATATCTGCGTACTGGGTGGTTTCTGGGACCCCACCGAACCAAATTTAGAAGAAAGATTTCTGCCTTTAGCAGAAGAAAACACCTCAGACCGAGGGACTTTTACGAAGTTGCCTTTCTTTTCAGTAGGCCTCTTCTCAGTGTCGGAACCTTGCTCAAAGGTGAGCTCCGACTTCGCAGGACCAGCTTCTTACCCGGAGTAAGTCTTTTAGTATCATGGCTTCTAGGTATTTTCTTCTTAGTTGGAGTGCCCCGCTTTCTAGTTCTTAAAACCATACTCTTCTTCTTACCGTTCAGATCTTCCTGACCCCTTCCATTCCTAGCCTGGTCATTAACTTGTTGTCCTGCCTATTACCCTTGATCTTTTCTGGGGTAAGTTGTGATATAGCATCAATTTGAGGTTCATCTGCTCCTGGGACTTCTCCCAATTCGTCTATAAGAAGGTCATCATTCTCAATTTGGTCCTCATCCATCTCTACATCCCCATATTGCCCTATGAGTCCTTCCATTTCTTCCTCAGTGACATCATCAATATTAGCATCATCCTCCATAGCATCCTCAATTTCCTCAACTCCTAAGTTGTTTTCTTCCTCCACTCCAACTGATCGCACGTTTGAAGCTAAGGCTCGACCAGCTGAATACACTCTGACTTCACTAACATTTTTTTTGCGCTGGAGGGAAGAGGCGTAGCATCCTTTGTAGTTTCTTCATGCCTAGCAAGGAGAATCTGGCCACCCAAACTTTCTATGATGACAAGAGACGAGGGTTGTTCCGCAGCTTTTATTGCAGCTTGAATCATTAGATGTTCTTTAGATGGCTTATGACCATCAAAAGCTTTTGCCTTCCCTTTTATCCTGCGGATTCGATCCTCCTCTGTTTCTGTGTCATCTTTTCTGTCACTCTAGTTATTCCTCCGATCGTGTTCTCCTACATTCTTCTGGACCGGTCTCCATTCCAAACGCGCCTGTCGAGATGGGGTGCGAGGGTGGGATCTGCGGTCTCTGTACTCATAACGATAGATTTTCCTTCGATTAGAGATAGTGGGTTGAGAATCCACGGGGGATTTGGCTGAGTTAGAGCTTAGCGCACTCTCACTTCTGCTACTTCGCAACCGGTTATCTGAGCCATTGTGTCCATCACGCTGACGTTCTCGGTCACGATCCACACTCTCCTTCTCTCTCCAATGAGCAGCAGAGATTGTATCACCATAACTTGGACGTGAATCAATGCGGATATGCCTTTGATACGGGTGATACTTCTCCCGAGTTCGGGGATTATTTGTAGGAGAGTTCCTTGTTATTCAGTTACAGACTTCTCTGCCTCTTGGGATCCTTTTTTCGTATAGAGCATCCCTCAGATCTTTGTCTTTAGTTGTCTCCTTCCTCTGCTCCACTTGAGTTTCAGAGTATTTGTTGTAGCTATCCACCCTTTTAACAATCCGTGGATGAGATTCCAGTCGAATTTGAGGGACGGAGAAGGCTTCCTTGGAAGCTAGTTCCTCTTTTTTTTGTTGCTCAAGTCGTTGGACTCTGTTCCTCTCTCTTTGCTCCTCTGTTAGCTTCGGACAATTTTCCTCTTCATGTGAACTCCTTTTACGGGTAACGCAGAACCTGTGCAAATCCTCATACTCAAGTGTGACTTTCACAAGGTCACCGTTATCGAATTCCACTCTTCTCTCGAACTTAAGAGGCTCATCCCCATTAATCTCGAAACGCTCTCGCCCACTGTCTACTTCAACCAGGTCAACCCAACCCAAAGCTCTTCCGATGTTCCGGCACATTGCGTCCTTTTTGTAATGGATCGGGACGCCAGAAACAGAGACCCAAAACAGCATAGTATTTGGGAAATCATTGTTAACACACGGAATCCATCGTTCAAGTGAGAAGCTCCACTTATTAAAATGACAAGGTCTACAGTTCAGAACCTTGAATCGTCCTTCAACGTCCCAGATGCGTCTCTTAGGCATATGCTTTATCAAAGCCTCGACATTTCTTCCATCTTCGTGGAACATTCGAACCACCAGTGTACGTTTATGTCTCTACCAGATCAGAAAAGTCAAACGCCGGAATCTTGATAATGTCATCGTCTTCGTTTTGTTTGCGTCTAATGCTACGAGATCCGTCTCCTCGAGAGTGATTTCCACTTGTTCGACTCATTCTGCCTAGTATAGCAGAGATCGTAACACCCTAAAGGAGGGGAAACTATGCAGAAATCGAGACCAAAGCTATGAAAAGTCAACCGTGTTGAGGAAGAAACCGGAGATCTGAGATATAATCCAAACCCTAACTACTAAAACAGCAATATCGTCTTACACAGTATGAGAAGAGTGTTAGTAGTCTCCTTCTCCCAATCCCTATTCACCAAAAGTCTTGGATTTGCTCGCCTGAAGCCTTGGATCTTGAGAAGTTTAAATCGCCCTCACGATTGTCCATCCATCCCTCATTTACTTTAATCTTCCAATTCGTCCAACACCTACATGTTTTTTTCCGATTGAAGGTAATTATTCAGTATAATTTCATCTATCGTCTTCCCAATTATTTTTTTACAATATCATGACTATGTCCTTTGTTTTTTGATTACATGACTATGTATTTACATATTTTTCCCTTTTTTTCCAAATAATAAAATTCAACTGCTAATTGAGATAAAACACCCACGATTCCATGTTCTTATGTGTCCTTTATAGTTTCGAAACTTCTAATTCTTACAAACTCTTTTTTATTATGTGAGAGAGTTAAACCAACGTTGATGTCTCCTCTATTTATGGTCTTCTTGCAACTGCAATTCTGATAAAAGTTTTCGTGGATTCTATTTCCAAAAGGTTAATAGTTTTATATATTCTGTTTGTGCTTTTTCAAAAAAAAAAAAAATTATGTGTTGATCATGCTTTCTCTGTTTTCATATGTCTCTAGATTTCGCACGTATTTCTTAGCTTGTGTCCCATTTGTATCTTCTGTTGGAAATTGTTCATTCTTACAGGGCCATTCTGGTATGGTTCTGAACAATCTCTTCTTTTGCTGTCATGTTTGTATGTGTACTGTCTATCTCTTCTTCTTCATTTTATAGTTTTCGGTTATGTAAATATTGCACTCAAATGAAACCAAGGAATAAATTTTGTCTACCTGCAATTATGGTGAATCCTTTATATCTTTCATAAGAAGGGGAAATGTGCATGCAGTCTAATTCCATCCAGAAAAGAGTGGGGTATAATATTTTACTCTAATTGTTTTGCTGTTGATATCTTCATATATTTTATTCAGAGTCTATTTATATACTTAGTATCATACTAATTCAGAATCTGGATCTTCTCAGAGGTGGGCCTTTCTGTTTTAATAATGTTCTTGGATCCAAAATTACCCTCCAAACATGTAGCTTTCACTCTAGCCTCACTTGTACTATGTAAGCTTCCTGATTTTTTTGGTATGGCTAATAGAAACTACACTTCACTTGAAGACAGAAGCCAATGGAAGGGAAGGCTTCAAAGCTTGCAAAGAGGGTAATAAGTTTGTCCTTTTTTTAGATCAAAAAAAAAAAAAGTTTGTCCTTTTATTAGGAGTGTGTTCTTTACCGTAGGAATTTGGTAAGCTTGGATGCAATGTAAGCTTGGTGTGTTGTTTTTATCATCATTATTACTGCAAGAATTTTTCTAATGATATGTATATTTTTTTCCCTTTTCTCTAGGTGATTGATTGTCTTGAGGTGAGGACTAATGATAAAGGAGATTTTGTAGTAACTAAAGGGGACCAATTTGATGTGAGAGAGCAATCTGATGATGATGAGGTTTGTTGAAATTGTTGCTTTAATGTCATATTCTGGGGCAGTCTTCTTTGTTAAAAAGTGAAACATTGTTGGTGTTTGGATGTTTTCTACATATGACTGTATCTTATGTGAGAGGTGCTGGTATTGACTAATTATTATCGCCCTGGACTAATTAACCATTCTTATATAGTTTCGAAATCTTGAAAAACATGTGGATTGGCTGGACAGATTTGGGTAAAGATGGCGCAGATGAGGTATGCTTACACAGTATATGTTTTTGTTGTAATATCATGTTAGTGGATCAAATACATCTTTATTTTGATTTGGTGAGGCATTAAACTATTCTGTTTTTGGGTTTTTCAGATTAGCTTTTTAAACATAACCTCAGATTAGATTCACATCGGCCAGGAGGAGAGGCTGCTCGCCAAAAAGGAAGAGTGTGAGAGTCTAGATTCTGCCATTGAAGAACTTATGCATATTGGAATGCAGAGGTACTTCCTTTCTTTCAAACTCTAGATTTGGATCTGGTCTTCGTTTAATCACTAATGATGTTGGGAATGGATCTTCAAGACTAAAGCATAATTTTTTTTCTTTCCGAAAAACAGTCAGGAAGGATGTTGAAAGAAATCATTTTTATGAACATAGAAGATAGGGACAATAGGAAGCAAATGTTGAAAGCAAATCATTTTAACGAAACCTTTTTCTTTTGGTGTAAGAGATTTTCGTTTTTTTTTTTTTTGTGTTTCTCAAGCTGTTGAAAGATATAGTCAGCTCTCTGTTCTTGAAAACTTTATACTTGTGGTATTTTGAAAGTCCTATGATCTAATTTTGCTGATAATATTGGTCTCTGTTCCTTAGGTTTGATCGTGACTGGAAGAAGATAGAAGATTTTGTGAGTTCAAAAACTGCGATTCAGGTTTGGGAAAATATCTTACTCTTGAGTTTTGGTCGAACTCGCTTCGGCATGTTTCCAACTTACTGTTCATTGGTGCTGACTTCTTGATTACTACATATACAAAGTCATGCCCGAAATACTTTTAAATTGTTTGCTCCTTTATGGTGATCCAAGTGTTTATTGTCGCTGATGTGGCCATTGAATGGGACGAGCATTATGTTAGTACTGAAGTAAATCCTAGAACCAATAGTTTCTTGACATGGAAAAGTCTTCGGTCTGTGCTTGATAACAAGGTTGGCTTGAAAGGATCTATGGCAACGCCTGTTGGGACGGATCACCGTTCCTTGAACCTTACTCTTAGGAAATAGTTGAATCTGTATGCCAATGTTAGGCCTTGCTACAGCCTTACTGGGTACACAACCCGTTATGATGACATTAATCTCATTACCATCTGTGAAAACACTGAAGGAGAGTACATTGGGCTTGAACACCAGGTTAGTCTGTTTCTCTGTCATTTGAGTAAATCTGTGTTTGGTATCTTTTTAAGTACCTTGCTGATAATTTTTCATTTTTATTTGGTAGGTCGTTAAGGGTGTGGTGGAAAGTATCAAAATTATTACTCGTAAGGCGAGTGTGAGAGTTGCGGACTATGCTTTTCTCTATGCCAAGACTCAAAGAAGGAAGAAAGTTTCTGCAATTCACAAAGCCAACATTATGCAGAAAACCAATGATCTATTCTTGCAGATCTACTCATTTTGATAATCTAAAATACACTAGGACTTCTCTGTAAGGGGAGCCAAGAGATACTTTGTTGGCTTATTTCACATTTTAGATACATATACTATTTTCATGGAGAAGTCTATATCCTAACCACTCATTCACAAATCCAAGCACGTTAGCTTAGAGTACACACTAGCAAAAAATACTTTTCGGTGGACAAATATAAACCCTCCACTACTTCCCGAATCCAAGCTAGCAAAATACTTCAATCCTAACCACTACTTCCGGAATCCAACACATTAATTAACAATACAAAATACCTAAAATACTTTTAGGTGGAAAAATCTAAACTTTAATCACTAGTTCATGAACTCAAGAATGTTAATTTACAGTACACAATATAGAAAAAATTGGTGGATAAATCTTCCCTAACCACAAATTCATGAACCAAAGAACATTAATTTACAATACACAATATGGGAAATTCGGTGAAAATCTATACCCTAAACACTTTTTCACGAACTCAATTACATTAATTTACAGTACATAACATGAAGGAAAAAGAATTGATGGAGAAATCTGTACCCTAGCCATTCTTTAAAGAATCCAAACACATTAATTTACAGTACACAATATGAAACAATATGTAGAGAAATCTAAACCGATTCTTGAATACAATTTCGTCCGAAAGAAAAAACAATGGTGACTGTTCAATTATTCAGCCAATTTCCCTGCAAAACCCGAGTTTCGAGCTCATCAAACTCAGAATCCGTCTCCAAGCCTTTGATTTTGGCGCCCATAAACTCCATTAGACGCCGTTCGGTGCTATGGACCGGAGAATCCGCTGTTTCTCGGGCTGATGTCAGAGTCCGAGTCACTAATGTGGAAGACGAGTGGGGCCCGGAAAGGGGGGAGTGAGGATCGGCTCTATTGGTAGTGGAGGATCCGTGGAGGAGATGGAGCTGCTGAAGAGGTGATAAGTCTCATATCATCGGTTCAGTATGGATATTGTGATAAGCCGGTGACCTATCAGTTAAGAAGAGAAGAGCAGTGTTAAGGCCAGTGACCTTAACCAACAGAGAAGAAGAGAGAATATGATATTGTGTATTGATAATTGTTTTATGAAAATGTTTACAAAACCCTAGGGGGTGCTTGGTGATTGGACTTTGAAAGCTTTAAACACTTTAAAATTAATTACAGCTTTTAAAGTTAATAGTTTTACCAAGCAAGCTATTGCTTTCCTAAAATCACTCAAAGTTCCTAAAACAACTCAAAGTCTTTTAACTTCTTTTTTTATTCATGTTACGTTGTTTTTTCAAAAGTCACAAATTTATGACATTTATTTATTTTAAAAGTGACAGTCCTAATTAAAATTTAAAGTCACAGTCAAAATTTTAACAGCCTATAATTTAAAAGTAAAAGTTGTTACCAAGCACCCCCCTAAACTAGTTTAAGTAAGAAATGTAAATGAAAATAAGATGAAAGGAATTTGGGCTTGATCTGTCCCTTCAATTCCGAGACCCACATTAGAGCCCATATCCAATACCGAGCTTATTAATACTCCCTCCTTAAAGAGCCACCTTGTCCTCAAGGTGGAAGAAGCCATTCTTTGACACCACGCCTCTTCAAAGCTAAGCTTAATGTGGCTTCTTTGATTATGATCTCTGTTTTGATCATTTGATCTCCGCTTCCTCCTCTCACTGAGATAGCTACTACACACACTTGCAGCTGGTCCCCAATTCTCCCTGATGCTGCCTAGTGAATACATTCCTGAGGTTCCATTGAAGATGCACCTAGATATCAGAGAGTTTGACCCATATCTTAGACCGTCATTTCCCACTAAACGGTTCCCTGTTGATGCATTTAGCATAGAACTGCTCCCGACACTAGCTACTCCTGAGTCAATCTGGTTACCATTCCTGCTCTGGCCTGCAGTAAATCCTGAGCTAAAGAGCTGCTCGAGTTTCAGTTTGATTCCATAATCCTGACCAAACGGCGAGAATCCACCCCTATTACCTACTGCTGGACTGTACCTAACTTCAGACTTTACTCCATAACCAGAGATTGAGCTCGGACTGAATCCTGAAGTATACTCGTTCAACATCAATGCCCTGATTCCACTACTACCATAGCTATTTACTTTTCTTTTGAGAGCATGATACCAGCAACGCTTGGCCTGTTCAAACTGCTATTGCCCACGTGCAAGGAAAGCTTCGTAAAAGTCAAGTTTAACCAATTAATCGCTGATAGATACCGACATGTGTATTACAGGAAGAAGTTCAAGAAGGGTGAAGGTGAGGAGAAGACTAAAGCAGGAAAGGAGTTGGGCGTTCCTGCAGTTGACTGAGTGGTCAACAGATATGAAGAATAAGAGTCTCCAGGAGAACTAGAGTCTTTGCAGTTGGAAGAGTAGACGAGAGTTCTAAGGAGACTAAAGTATAAATAAGACTTATGAACATTTCTATTTCTTTTATGCTTGATTTGTATAATATTCTAGACGTCATGAGTCTGAACTTGTCGATCGCTATGAGATCGTGATTGCTCTGGATTCGTCATGAGAATTCAGTAGTTAATCGAAAATCAAGCTGTACTTCCTTATACATATATCAAAGTAATCTTCAGTCACTGTTTACAATCGAAAGAGAAGAGAATCCGATAGCTAAAGTCTATCATTGGAGCGGTGAGCAGGTTCGGAACATTCGCGACGGTGCAATTCTTGAAGATCGGAAGTATGGCGATGACTATGTCACCTTCGGTGCGTCGGAAATTGGAAGCGGAAGAAGATGCGGATTATTCGATCCAATCGGAAGTAGCGAAGTTGGACCGTGGTTACACTTATCTGATGCAGCAATTTACGGTAACGAAACTGGATTTCGCGGCGACGCAACGGGACTGTGCAGAGACGAAGCGGCGCTGTGCTGAAATCGCCGATCAGCTTAAAGCGGTTCTTGCGGCGTTGGGGAAATGGCCAGTTGATTTCGTTAACGACGGGAGCTCATCATTCCAGGTACCACCTCAGTAAACGGAACATCATCGGAATGAAATCCCGTTAGGTTCTCGATCTGGTCATTTGCCGATTACTAATAGAGATAGCACGTTGAAACGAATCGAAATGCCGAGTTTCGATGGCAATCACACTCATGAGTGGCTAGTCGATATCGAACATTTATTTGTTGTAGGTCGATTCCGTGATGAAGATAAGTTGGAGATGATTGCTTTATCTGTTGAGGGAAGAGTTAAGAAATGGTTTGGATGGGTAATGAAGAGAGAAGGTTTTCGCAATTGGTTGGATTTCAAGCAGAAATTGCTAATCAGGTTTTCAGAATCGATCGACGAAGAACCAGAAACCAGGCTTTTTTCCATCAAACAAACTGGGACAGTAATGGACTATATCTCTGAGTTTGAAGAACTATCAGCACAGGTCAGTGGTTTGGAAGACAAACATTTGGAGAGAATTTTTTACAATGGGTTAAGTTTGGAGATAAAGGAAGTGATTCGTATGAAAGATCCTCAAGGACTGTCGAATTATATTGCTGATGTGGTTCGTATGGAGACTAGTGCTTTCTGTCATGTGGTGAGTGAATCTTTTGGAACAAAAGAACGTTCTAGTTCTCAGAAATCATCTTATCAATCTCGACATTACAGTTATCAGTCTCAGAATAAAAGTTTTGTGGACAAACAGAAGAGTGACTCAGGTGCTAACAAGGAGAATGTTAGTTCTCAACCGCAGATGTTGCGTCCACGGCAACGGTTCACAGACGCTGAGCTGGATGCAATGCGCAGAGATAGACTTTGTTTTAAGTGTAAAGCACCTTGGTCTAAGTCTCATGAATGTCCCAACAAAGCTCTGAGGGTGTTAACAGTGGTTAATGGGATGGATATGGAAGTGTTGGAACAGGATAACGAAGCAGAACTGATGGGTGATTATGATACATTTCAGGAGCTTCATACTTTGTCCTTGAATTCGTTTTTGGGCATTAATTCGCCTAAGACAACTAAACTCAGGGGCTATATTAAGAAGAAAGAGGTGACAGTCATGCTCGACAGTGGAGCTTCGCACAATTTTATCTCACCAACAATTGTGCAAAAGCTGCAGTTGGAATTTTGTGCAGAACGCATCTTGGATGTTGTGTTGGGTAATGGTGTTTTGGTCAAAGCCCTTTGGGATTTGTCGTGACGTCATTTTTCAGCTGAATCATATTGATTTTTCATCCGACTTCATCTCTTTGGAACTGGGAAATGTCGATGTTATTCTTGGTGTTCAATGGCTTGAGACGTTAGGAAAATGTGAGATGGATTGGAAGCAGCATGAACTCTCATTTGTCTATCAAGGGAGGCGGGTCACATTGTTTGGAGATCCGGAGTTACACTGTCCCAAACTCTCTTACAAGTCATTAACACCGGTCTATAACACTAGTTATTCAAGAAGTGAAGTGTTGTTAACTAGTGGTATAGTAACATCACAAGTACCAGAAAAGAATACATTACTATCTACATTTCTGGATCAGTTTGAGGATGTTTTTGCTATGCCATCAGGTTTACCTCCGGTGCGTGGTCAGGAACATTCAATCCGCTTGGTCCCAGGTGTTTCATCGGTTTCTGTCAGGCCCTATAGATACCCTCACGCCACCAAGTTAGTCATGGAGCAAATGGTGAATGAAATGCTAACTTCAGGGATCATTAGGCCGAGTACAAGCGAGTTCTCTACTCCGGTTTTACTTTTCAAGAAAAAGGACGGGTCATTCCGTTTTTGCGTGGACTTCAGAGCTTTAAACCGATCTACAATTCCGGACAAATATCCCATTCCCGTTATTGATCAACTCTTGGATGAGTTACATGGAGCAAGAGTTTTCTCGAAATTGGATTTACGTTCCGGGTATCATCAAATACGAATGGTGGAGGATGACATTAAAAAGACTGCATTTAGGACTGTCGAGGGGCATTATGAATTTCTGGTCATGCCCTTTGGGTTGACTAATGCCCCTGCCACATTCCAAGCTTTGATGAGCAAAATCTTTAAACCATTCATGCGGAAGTTTGTTTTGGTATTTTTTGATGATATTTTGATCTATAGCAGCAATATATCTCATCATTTGGATCATTTATCTCAGGTGTTGCAAGTTCTGCGGGAGCAACAGCTTTATGCTAACCAAAAGAAGTGCTTATTTGGGGTTCCTCAAGTAGAGTATTTAGGCCATATTATTGATGTGGATGGTGTTGCTACAGACAAGCTCAAAACAGAAGCAATGCGGGTTTGGCCTATTCCTCAGAATGTTAAACAACTCCGGGGTTTTTTGGGATTAACCGGTTATTATCGTCGCTTTGTGAGACATTATGGAGTGTTAGCCAAAACACTAACCACACTTCTGAAAAAGAGCAGTTTGTGTGGACTGAATTAGCTCGGGAGGCGTTTGAAAAATTGAAACAAGCTATGATACAAGCTCCTGTTTTGGCTTTGCCTGATTTTTAGAAGGTCTTTGTTGTGGAAAGTGATGCTTCTGGCGTGGGGGGTAGGAGCAGTGTTGGTCCAAGACAAAAATCCTATAGCCTTCTTTAGTCATGCTTTGACTAGTCGGGAACAACCCAAACGTGCTTATGAACGGGAGCTTATGGCAATAGTTATGGCTGTGAGGAAGTGGAAACACTATTTGCTGGGCAGGAAATTTCAGGTACGAACTGACCATCGCAGCTTGAAGTTTTTGCTAGAACAAAAAGAGGTGAACATGGAGTATCAGAAATGGTTGATTCGGTTGCTAGGATTCGATTTTGAGATCTCTTATAAACGAGGGAGTGAGAATAATGTGGCTGATGGTTTATCCCGGTGTATGTCTTCTTTATTGTTGGCGTTGACTACACCTACTGTGATTCAGTGGGAAGATTTATTTGAGGAAATTAATAAGGATGAGAGTATACAGACGTTAACAAAGCAGGTGGCAGAGGAAAGAGCTTAAGGAACATATAATCCTGGCAAACTCCATCATACTTCATGCCATTGATTATGTCCTCAAACTGATCAATGTGATCCATAGGCTGCTCTGTTGGATGTCCATGGAAAGCATTCTGTCTCATCAGCGAGTAGTAGATGGTCTTGATCTCAAAATCCTCCCTCTCGAAACCAGGAAGTACTAAGGCTGTTCGGTTTCTATGAAACTCATCTGGTCTGTTGTAGTCAGTCAAAGTCCTTTCATGGACAACCATCTGTCTACCTTGAGCTTGACCTTGGGCCTGCGCATGCGGTTGTAGCTCAGGTGGGTCAGGGATCATGTTCCCTTCAGCATCAACCCGATGCCCAGCAGCATTGTACGGGTTGTTATCTTGGTCCCTCAGGGTACCTTCAACATCTGGTATCAAGATCAGACGTTCTCGTACCATTCTCTCTCTCTTTTATCTTCTGATAGTTCTTTCTAGACGTCCAAGTTCCTCTAGTCCGAGATTAACTAAGCTCGAGTTCGGATTACTTCGAGTTTTCTGCGTTGGCATAAACTGTCTGTAATCGTCCAGCAACGATCGATGCTATCAGTGCAACGATCGATTCAATCTCAAATCGCCTAGTGACGATCGACGCAAGGGATGCAACGATCGACGCAAGGCGAAAGTCGTACCTGCGACAGAAAGAAACAGAGAAAAAGTTAGCAAATTATGAAAATAAAACGAAAAAAGCAAAAACAAAAAGAAAAATTTCTAGTAAAAACCCTAAGTTCGGTCCTATCGAAGACTCTAAGAGTCCCCGGCAACGGCGCCAAAAACTTGATAGGTTCTAAGTTTTACCCTATTCTAAACTGCAAGTGCACAGTATCGTCAAAGTAGTATATAGGGTTATCGAATCCACAGGGACACTAGGTCTCAATAGATCAGAACAGTAGAGATTAATACTAGAAATAAGCAGATGGTGAAGTAAATAAATTGCGAAACAAGAAAGTAAACAGTAGCAAGTTGGTTGTGAAAGCAATAAACTAAAAGCGTCAAGCCTAGGGTGTTCTCAGGAAATCAGACAAGCAGACAAGTTAATCAGTCAGGATCAAATTAAACTCAGTTCTAGAACTCAAATCACGGAAATAGAATTAATCAAATCTCTTTGCGAAAACTCTCTAAGTCTAAGTGCAGTAACCCAAATCTCTTTGCAATTACTAACAGATTAAACTAGCATTAAGTTCAAGTTCGATATGTTCACAATTAAACTAAACCAAATCTCTTTGCGAATAATTTAATTGCTCAACCTAAATAGTTCAGATTCTAAAACACACTCTCGTGTCGAATTTAGCAACCTAAGATCTAGATTCTAATTGATCAGGTTAGAACTAGCATTAAGCACAATTTAGTTTGAAGAACATTCTAATCATATGAATCCTTAACTGAATTAAACAAGTCTAGCAAGTCATCAAACCCTAATGAGAAACCCTAAACTTAACTATGGATCTACTCAGACATGATTGATGAAAACATAATCATAGAAATAATAGATTGCATATAAGAGAATAAAATATCAAAGGGGTTCGAAATCTTCTCCAAAATAAGTGAATACAGAAAATAGATCAGCCTCAAAAGCTCTTAAAATCTCTTAGCTCTAAGTATGAAAGCGTAAGTAAATAAAACACCAAAATCCTCTATATATAAGCCTAATCTCGGTTGGGGCTTCTGTGTAAATACTGGAACTATTCTGGGCCTCTTTGCAAATCTTCATAACTTGTTAAACCGACGCGTACGGCCCATCTCGCTAGTGTGTCGACCGATGCACAAGGTGTGTCGGTCGATGCTTGATCAATAAATCGGACAGTGAGTTAAGCTCTCGGCCAAAACGTCCCAAAAGTCCCAAAATGCTCCAAATATCTCCAATTAGCTCCAAACCTGATTAAACCTGTAAAAGACTCTAAACGAACACAAAAGACACTAAAAACACATCTATATCATGGTGTAAAATGGGTAAAAACCATGATATATCACATCCAAGGACTTGGCATCAATACTTATCTTGGGCTGAATTGTGGTATAATACCACATACCACAAATCTATTCAAACTACTCCTTTCAAGATTGTTTATGGTAGGGATCCACCTTCGATTATTCCATTTGAGATTGGCTCCACTGTGAATTTTGAATTAGAGAAGTCTCTGCTGGAACGTGATCAGATGTTGATACAGTTAACACAGAGCTTGGAGAGGGCACAATATATAATGAAAGCGCAGGCTGATAAGAATCGTCGGGATGTGGAGTTTGCTGTGGATGAGATGGTGTATCTAAAGCTACGTCCTTATCGTCAACAGTCCGTTGGCCGCAGATTTTGTCAGAAGCTGGCTGCGAAGTCTATGGCCCTTATAAGATCATTGCTCGTGGACGTTCCTACAGTTGACTGAGTGGTCAACTGATATGAAGAATAAGAGTCTCCAGGATAACTAGAGTCTTTGCAGTTGGAAGAGTAGACGAGAGTTCTAAGGAGACTGAAGTATAAATAAGACTTATGAACATTTCAATTTTTTTATGCTTGATTTGTATAATGTTCTAGACGTCATGAGTCTGAACTTGTCGATCGCTATGAGATCGTGATTGCTCTGGATTCGTCATGAGAATTCAGTAGTTAATCAACAATCAAGCTGTACTTCCTTGTACATATATCAAAGTAATATTCAGTCACTGTTTACAATCGAAAGAGAAGAGAATCCGATAGCTAAAGTCTGTCAATCGCTTATTCATATTTCTCTGTAGCTTGGTTGCACGTATTACGTGTCCACACAAATGTAGTCTCAACCCCTTCTTTTATAGCTTCTCTTTTAGCATCTTCGAGAACACAGACTTGCTTCCTTGTATTCGACATGTGAATGTTACCCCATTTAAACATAGCCATTTCACCCATTTCTTGGAACTTATCAGCTGCGATTTCAAAGAGTTCTTGCGCATCTTCACCAGTTACAACATCTTGCAAATCTGGTAATTCTCCAATCTCCACAGGTGACATTCCTTCCCAAAACTCATCATCAATGATTGTCAACAGTGCAACGTCACATTCAGCTCCCATGGTCAAGACTGTTGCTACATATTTTCTGTCAGAGCCACGCTTCTTGAGCATAACTTGAGTATGATGCTCAACCGAATGTGCGTTTGTCAAAAGTCTTCTTCCTACGATCATGAAATCACTAGTACCGGAGCTATATTGTCGTTTCCATTGCCATGACAGCGAGGACTTAGGCTCACTGTGGACACCAAAGACTTTCAATCGATTCTGATGTTTCTGCTGAAACAACCATCCTCTTGTTGCCATCACTGTTTTGATCAGAGCGGTGATGAGGAAATTTGTCCGATTCCACAGCGTTGTTTGAAGTTTCCGACTAGTCGTTCAATTGGCGCTTTTTGCCTCTCCCACGGTTGCATCGCCACGGATATGGATTAGTTTCGGAGACTGAAGCCAGCTCAAGAGATTGCTGTAACGGTGATTCATTGAGCTGATACCCTTCAACCAGTATCTTCACAACTCTATCACAATTTTTACTCCTTGTCTTGATTGTACCAACACCAATGTTAACATCTTTGGGAGCAATGTTTCCTCGATATATAAAACCACAGGCGTATTTCCCCTGCCTTGGAGTACACTTTACTCCTTGTCTTGATTGTACCAACACCAATGTTAACATCTTTGGGAGCAATGTTTCCTCGATATATAAAACCACAGGCGTATTTCCCCTGCCTTGGAGTACACTTGACCATCATGCTAGCTAGCTTAAACACTATATTAATGATCTCATGGACTGATAGTTGTTCATGATAAGCCTTTGCTATCTGCAACCAACTGGAGCCAACACCACCAATTCCAATTACCGCGATAGAATCTCCAGGACGGATCTCAACATAATGAGCCATAGCACCATATGCTGTAAAGACAGTACACCCTAGTATGGCAGATTCAATGTAGAGGAGCTAACCCGTGAGCTGGTGTGTTGTAGTGGCCAAACTGGTAGCAGGAACTGATGTTGTACTCAAAGAAGGGAAAGTCGTTGTAGAAGCCGCAACTGAAGGAGATGGTGCATTAGTGGCAGCAGGAGTCGAAGAAGGACTAGTGGTGGTTGCAGTAGAAAACACTGCAAATGATAAGGAGGAAGACGATGAAGCCGTTTGTGAAAGAGCAGAAGTAGGAGTATTTGGGATATGGTTATATCCAGTCAATCCCATTTCGTTGTATGGAGGCTGCATCATGTTGAAGGGTGGTAAATTGAAACTCTGATTAACCCGAAGGCTCGTAATGTACCTTTCGTAATTGCGGTCATAATCAGGGTCATAACTGTCTTTCTCTCTGTCTCTAAGAATTGCAACACGAGATGGTGGACCGCTTTCCATGTGGTTTAAGTTCTTCTCAACCTTAACGTAAGCAATCTTAAATACTTGATTCTCGTCTCTACCAAGACTTGTATTCCTCCAATCACCCTGAGTTTCAGATGAAGATTAATCACCATTGAGGCCCGTGAGACCATTATATATTCGCATTTGAGCCCCGTCATACTCTTCTTTCCTTTCTTCGGCACTCCTCAGAGGATCACGTTTCTTTTCCAGTTCACCAACGTCCCATCCAGATCCTTTAGAAGCTCCAGTCTTGATGGAAACTTTCATGTGCTCAAATTTACCATTTTTTGTTTGTGTAGCCGCAGGGATATCAACCAATCGAACATCAGGAAATCTGCTCTCCACTATTTTTGTCACAAGGAATATGTTCTCATTGCCATCCACACCACTGTCTTGAACCACCATAGCTAGTCCATAGCGGTTAGCAACAGAATGAGCTGCGAGGCGAAGATACGAAGTACGAAAATGCTGGAACTTAAATTGCTGTTGTTCAGGGCTCTATAAGAACCTTCGAACATCAAGTTCCATACTCAACATGGTTAGACGATGCCGAGGGTTCTGCAAAGCCTCCACGAGAATAGGATCCACCGTAAATCCATTCTCTCTCATAACCACACCACCAATTTCAGCGACCATTTCCGGCGGCGTTGCCAAGGCTGCGTCAATGACACACCTAACTCCTCATGGATCAAAATATCGTTTGGTTCTGTAGCCACCATAAACTCCAAGGTTTCTCCTTGGCAACTTAATATCATATAACCTACATCCATTATTCACTTCGCTCGTCCTTTTCTGAATATGGCCATCAACAAGCTCAAAATGATCTTGTGTTTTTTTTAGGAGTCCAAAATCGTCAGCCTGCAAATCCATTTTCGGATTTTCCATCAAAGATTCCACCCTCAAAACCTTGTCCACCACCTGCTCGACGAAATCCCCGAGAGGAATTTCTGGGTTTATAATCTGCTTAAGCTCCATGGATTTCGGCGTCTGGATTAGCTTCCGCAGTTCATGAATTTCAGAATCCATCTGAGTCACACGATCATAAACCTGCAGGACAAGAACCTATTGTTCATTTGTGAAACCCATTTTTATTTTGATAAAAATCCACTGTGAGAGGAACAATGGCTCTGATACCAATGATAAGCCGGTGACCTATTACTTAAGAAGAGAAGAGCAGTGTTAAGGCCAGTGACCTTAACCAAATGAGAAGAAGAGAGAATATGATAATGGGTATTGTGTTATGAATTATTTATGGAATTTGTAGAAGATATATATATGTTTATATATCTTGAGAGATAATAATGTTAAGAGATTAAGAGAGAGAGAAGTAAGAGAGAGATTTTTATTGATTTTGGAGTGAGTTTTACAATGAAGAAAACCACATATTTATAGTAAAAGAATAATAGTAAAATATTGTGATGGTGGTAAGATTTGGTAAAGAAAGTGGAGAGATTTGGTAAATGGAATGGAGAGATTTGGTAAATGGAATGGAGGAAGTTGGTAAATGAAGTGGAGGAAGTTGGTAAATAGATGGATAATTATCCATAATTTAACACTCTCCTTAATTATCCATTTTGAATTATGTACTGTCTCCTTAAAAACCTTATCATGGAAAACCCCAATGGGATAAAAAACCATGAAAGGGAAAAAGAGTACAGTAACATAATCTCCCCATGGAAATGATAAGTATTCATAAATCACGTAGATGACACATTCTCATATTATTAACATGTTTCCTGAACGTTGAGGTAGGAAGCGCTTTTGTGAAAAGGTCTGCTGCATTGTCACATGAACGGACGTACTCGATGTTAACTTCTTGATTTTTCACGAGTTCTTGAATGTATGAGAAATATCTTGGAGGAATATGCTTTGTTCGGTCGCTCTTGATATATCCTTCCTTCAATTGAGTGACACATGCAGAATTATCTTCGAACAAAATTGTTGGTTCTTTCTTTGTAGATATTCCGCTTGATTCTTGAATGTGATGAGTTATGGATCTCAACCATACACATTCTCTACATGCTTCGTGGAGCGCAATATTTTCTGCGTGATTTGATGAAGTTGCAACCAAAGTCTGTTTTTGGGAACGCCAAGAGATTGCAGTTCCGCCAATTGTGAAAACGTATCCAGTTTGCGATCGAGTTTTATGAGGGGTGTATAAGTAACCTACATCTGCAAAACCAACAAGACCAACCTCGAATTTTCTTGGATAAAATAAACCTAAATCAATTGTACCTTGGAGGTAACGAAAAATATGTTTTATTCCGTTCCAATGTCTACGAGTGGGAGATGAGCTGTGTCTTGCGAGTAAATTAGTAGCAAATGAAATACCTGGTCAAGTACAATTTGCAAGGTACATGAGCCCACCGATAGCACTCATATAAGGTACGTCAGGACCTAATATATCTTCGGCATTTTCACAAGGTCTAAATGGATCCTTATCAATGTCAAGTGATTTATTTACCATAGGAGTACTCAAAGGATTTGCTTTATCAATATAAAAACGTTTTAAGAGCTTCTTGGTATAATTTGATTGATGCACAAATATTCTATCTCGGAGGTGCTCTATCTGTAGTCCAAGACAAAGTTTTGTCTCTCCGAGACATTTCATTTCGAACTCTTCTTTCATATGATTTCTTGCATCATTAATTTCCTCTTGAATTCCAATCATATTCAAGTCATCAACATATACAGCAATGATCACAAATCCCGACGAGGATTTCTTGATAAAAACACAAGGGCATATCGCATTATTGATGTAACCTTTATTCAACAAGTATTCACTTAATCGATTATACCACATGCGTCCGGTGAAGGATTGTTTAGTGTTAATCCTGATTCAATTCCAGATTCAGATCATCCTAAACATACAGATCTAGGTTCTCTTGAATAGAAACAATATCAGATCTCACCTTTTACCTGTTTATGCAGCGGAAAGAGAGAACAGGTCAGAGATCAGCAGAACCACCAAGGGATGGATCCTCCAAAGGCTCACACACGCACGCTCGGGAATTGGCTGCTAGACCAGCTGAGAGAGAGGCGCAGAGAGAGGCTGTGGGTGGCGCAAAAGTGCTGGAGAATTAGAGAGCTTTAGGTCAAGTTTTATTCATTAAAACTCCCTTTAGTTCTCATGGGCTTTTGGGCCCAATTCTCAGTTCTGATTAAATCCCATGGATTTAATCAGGCCCTTTATACTCTCTAAGTACAGTAAATGCCTAGCACTTTTACCATACATCTGCTAAACCGTTCCTTCGTATTTTCCTGTTAGCTTAGGCGTGTGACCCATATGGGATCATATAATAAAGGCAATAAGTCCAAGACTTATAGATCATGAGCGGACTCTAGCAAGCCATCATGACCCCCAGTATTATATGACTTATGTCTGATCATTGACATACTCTTACTTTCTAGAGACAGTACCGAGATTACTGGACACAATTCCAACAATCTCCCACTTGTACTGGAATCTCTGTATTCATAATCCTTTTGTCACAATATCTCGATTAGTCATAAGGCAAGATTAGTGTCATCCTTATAAAGCCTAATCTTGTTCATCGGACTCTGATTTGATACTGACAATCCAAACGACTCGGGACAGTCCGTTTGAGCATGGCCATGCATTTTCCAGTATTCAAATCTCCGATTGGCCTAGAGATATTCACTCCATTTATATTGGAGGGACAAATCCCGTCTTGTTCCATCACTGTAAACTACTCATTTCATAATGTACCCAAACAAGGTCCTTATAACTATCGCAGAACGATAGCGTTAGACAATGATCAAAGTGCATCAGTCCATGTGCAGTCACATGCATGCGAACTCAGGTCTAAGGACTATACTCTATAGTCGTAGTAAGAATCTCTTATGACACAGATATAAATATCCTGAAGAGTTCTTATAAGCGGGTCTAGTCCGGTCGTATGTACCCCACATACACCTATGTACTGACTTTGATGCCGCGAATCTATGACACACTGAGACTTTGTCATAAGTCACATACCAATCTAGTCTCACACGGTTGTTGGTGTTCCAATCTCAACAACCTTCGACTAGGGACAGGATGATATAATCCATCTATCAAATATAGGGTCTCATGATCAAGCTAAATGACTTTGATGACTCAAGATCAAGTCACTTACTTCGATGACCTATAAAATGGTTCATATCATTTTGGAACGATTATTTCATCACAGTTAAAATAATCTTGAAATAATAATTTCATTAAACATCATAAAATGTTTTACAAGAACATATCAAATAACTAAATAAAGCCCTTTAATAACTCCCACTGAAATTAAGACTGCATCTTAATTTCACTTATCCTACAGCAACAGTCCGCGACTCGTGCTTAGGCCTAAGGAGTGGCTTCGTTAATAGATTAGCAACGTTCTCATTCATTGAAACTTGCTGATCTACTTAACATCTCTGTCATTTATCTCACGGAATAGGTTATACCTACCCTAAAGGTGTTTGGACCTTTGATGTGCAGCTAGTCTCATCTATGCTGGGAATCACATCAAGTTCAGTGACGAACTCTTCTTTCCAAACAACCTCTTTCGCCTCTTTCAAAGCTGCGAAATGTTCAGCTTAAGTCATGGAGTCAGCAACAGTGCCTTGCACCGCCAGACAGACACAAGATATAACCGGACTGTGATCGGAAATCATCTTTGTATGTTGGAAACTTGCCTTTCAGACTCTACTGACTTGTAGCACCTCACTTTTTCCGTAAATCAAGAACTTATCCTTAGTATTCCTCAAATACTTTAGGACATTCTTTACGGCAATCCAGTGATTCTTTGCTGGATTTGACTGGTCTTTACTTGTCTTGCTTAACATTAAAGCAACATCAAAACAAGTACGTGTCATGGCATACATGATAGATCCAATTGCCGACGCATATGGAATCTCATCCATGCATTCAAGCTCAGCAGTTATCGTAGGATACTGTTTCTTGCTTAATTTAATGCCATGTGACATTGGCATAAAACCCTTCTTGGATTGCTCAAAACGCGTAGGACTTTGTCAATTTAAGAATTCTGACTTTGTCCTACCAGCTCTTTTGGATCTCTATCTTTAGATCCAAAATCCAAGAACTACGTGGCTTTACCCATGTCAGTCATAAAACCAACTCCCAAGCCAGTCCTTTACCGACTGCAGCCTTGGGACGTTATTTTCGAGAATCTGTATGTCCTCGACATACAATATGAGAAATGCAATATCGCTCCCACTTATCTATTAGTAAACGCACAGTTCCTCTTCGTTCCTGTTCAAGTCAAAACCTTGACTACTTCAACAGAACGAAGATTCCAACTCCGATATGTTTGCTTCCATCCATTAATGGATCAATGAAGCTAACTTACACAAAATGTAACTTTTCGGAGTCTGGGCTCACTTTCGCTTCTTTGAATTTCGCAGATTCGTCGCTTTCTATGATCATCAGATCATGCGAACTTTCAATGATTATCAGGTTCAACTAATGACGAGAAATCACTCCCGGATTAGTGACTGATTCATTCATATCTGCGAACTTCAGGCTCTACAGGTGTAGATTCTACAGAAATCTGTAAATCCATCCGTTGCTCTCCCTCAACAGGTTGAGCAGCCTCCTGTATTTCTCGAATTTCTTCGAGTTATACTTTTACTCCCACTGTTCTTCTTGGAAAATGACTTCCCTTCTTAGAAAACAGAATGGACGTAAAAGTAACAAGCCTTGGTTTCCCTAGGAAAACCAGCGAAGTAGCTCAACTACAAATACTCAGCAAAGACGAATTTGGATCGATTCCAATCCACATTTACGTGGTGTCTTTCAACTGATATTGGTGGAACTATTTCAGCGTAATCTTAGATATTTCTAGAGCGTTATTCTTAAAAACTATCATGGAAGATTCGTGTGACTCATCTTTAATCATTTCTAATAAGATCTGATTCTTTCTCACAGAAACACCTTTAGGTTTTCATGAGAAATGAGCTGTGAAACGACTTCACACTCATTCAGATGATCACACCATCAATGACTTAAGTATTCTCACTCTTGATCTAATCCAGAGTCTCAATACTTCTGTCATTTTGATTCTATACCTCATTCTGGAACTCTTTCGACCATGTCAAATAATTCCGACTTGTGTCTCATCAAATGAACACAGTCATACTCACTGAAGTAATCAGTAGAGACAATGAAGTACAGGAAATTTTCTCTGGCATTACTGCTCATCGGACCACATACATGAGTATGTTCAATGTCTAATAAGCCTTTGGGCTTTTCTCTAGCTCGGCTAAGATGGGCCCTTTATGTTTTGGTCCAGTAAGCATAATTCAAGTCTCATAAGATATCCATTCAAATGAGCCCAAAAGTCCATAACTATGGGGTTTCTGAATCCGACTTACTCTTTTGACCAAAACATTTATGCCAAGAAAAATCAGGTTTAATTCATCAGATTTAAACCAATTCAGTATTCATGTTACATTTAGGCACTCTTTGGTTTAAGATATAAAACCCATTCCTTGAATAGGGTGCTACAATTAATATTTCATTAAGATCAAAAGAACAAAACTTGTCTTTATCAAAATGAAAAACATTCAAATTCTTTACAAGAAAATGAAAAACAACTCTGCTTAGAGCAGGTACATTGTAGCAATTACTTAATACAAAACCAAGCCTCAAAGGGATCTATAAATGAAAACCCTACGGCTGAGGCAGCATCCCAAGCTCCTTCCAGACACGCAATTTCACTTGCCCTTCCTTCAAAGTTCTACTGTTGCCCAGGCTCTGCATATTGTAATTAATATCAGTGCCACAACCAGTATACAATACCTATAAGGTAGAACTTGAAGTAATAACATGAATACCTGAGGAAGTAGTCTCATACATCAACTTCAACTCCTCATCATCTTCCATGAATTTAATGCAATTTCTCTTCCAATGCCCTGTCTCCTTACAGTAGCAGCACTTACCAACGTAAGAGGCATCTGACTCGGGCTCAGAAGACACATGCTTGCCATGATTCAAAATCTGGACAACTTTGTCTTCACCCTTGTCAGCATTAGGTTTAGTAAACCTACCCTTCTCATTCATGAAATTGTACAGGGTACTCTTCACGTTTGGCTCAACTGTCTTGAGCATATCATGCAGTTCAGTCAGCGTCTTCGTTAAGCCTTTCTTGATATAGTTCCTTCTGAACTTATCATAGCTTGACGGCAGTGACTGCAGAATGGTCTCAGTTGCCAATTCTTGGCTAACTGGATAATCCAGTTTCCTCAGGTTATCAATGTAACCCATCATTTTACTGACATGAGGACTAACTGGATGATCATTTGGTAGCTTGCAGCTAGTGAGAGACTTAACCAACCGGTATCTCTCCACTCTTATCTGCTCCTGAAATTTCAATTTCAGGCTGCTGATCATCTCTATTGGCGACTCCATGTTCTCATATTGCTTCCGCAAGTTTGAGTCCATGGTAGCCAATATCAGACCACGCACATCTACCGCATCATTATAATGCTTATTCCAAGCATCATATACTGCATGAGAAGCATTGGACCCGATCCTCACGGGGAGAGCTCTCTCAAGGACATAGTCCTTTCTCTCCTGTCTGAGAACTAGCCTCAGGTTCCGCGACCAAGTCAAGAAATTTGATCCGTTCAGCTTGTCCATCTTAAAGACAGACCGGATCGAGAATGTGTTTTGATTGTTTGTGCTAGTCATAACTGAAATTTAAGGTAAAAGAATTTTAGTTAATATGTTCAATATGATTAATCTTGTATTATACTTAATATGATTAATCACGCATTATATTCAATAACATAAGTTACCCTCAATAGAATATAATGATTCCAAGATCCACATATAACTAAGATCAAAGTGGGCCACTGGCCATCACCCAACCTTAGCTTATATCGGTAAGCCCTATGTCGGCTAATTATATCCGTGATATAACTCTTGGTTGTGAATCTGGGCCCGAGGCCCAATCCACTCTGATGTCTCAAGGCCCGGGACTCCCGATGGCCTAGTCAAGAAAACCAGACTATACAGTCATGTAATCATTAATGTCTGGGACTCCCAATGACATTCATGAATCACAAACCGTCTTATCCACGCAAAAGTAGACACCCTCACACTGTAAGGCCATGAATACAATTGAATGGGCTTCGACAGCTGACATAGCCTGGACAAGACATCCAACGCTTGATATTATATGAGGTTTGTAGGTTTATTTTAAAATCATTCCCAAAATAGAAGATTACTATTTCGGGAAACTTTCTATTTTTGGAAACCTACTATTTTTGGAAACTTTCTAAAATTGGAAACTTTCTAAAACCGGAAACTTTCTAACTTTAGAAATTTCTTAAAATCCAAAACCCGCAAATCTAGAAACTTCTATTTTAAGAAACTTTCTAATTTCAAAATTTCGGAAACTTTAATTTAAAATCGACTTTATAATTTTATAAAATAAATTTTAAATTAATCTGAAGAATGAGACTCAAATAATTGGCCCAATTGTTTTAACTTCTTGGCCCGAGGCCCAAGAATTGGTCCATGTCCAAGACATGACCCAATTGTCCAATTAAATGACATAACCGGTCTGGTTCATTAAAATTGGTCTAACCAAATTTTAATTACTACGATGACCACAATTGTCAACCGGTTATTTACTAAACCGGATTTTCTCAATTTATTTGGTCCAACCAAATCAAATTAGAAAATCCTGGTTTAGGCACAAAATCGAATATTTCGACTTTGGATTTCTTATCCCGGTTTAACCAGAATTTAATAAAATTATTAAATCTGTTTATTAAACCGAGACGTTTAATTTTCATCAAAATTTTAAACCAAGCCATTAACCGAAACGAACCGATTGAACCGTTCATGATCACGTTGCCCTAGCTTTGCGATCAAGGAACGATCGTCCAGCCGCAAGCCGTGCGCCAACGATCCGAGATCGAGACGATGCCCAGCTGCGGACGGGACGCGACAGGTTGCTCGGGTCAGGCGGGAGAGCCGCGATCGTTCCACGCCAAGCTTCAGCGATCGAGACGATCGTGCAAGCTGCAGGAAGGGATCGGGACGCGACAGCATGCTGGACTCGCCGGGATGATGCAGGAAGCGATCGCGATCGCATTGATCCGATCCGCTCGATCGTCCCGTCCGGCTGCCGCTCTCACGCTTGCGATCGGTTGATCATGCGATCGATCTTATGATTGATCCATGCATCCAAACCATCTACCGATCACAAAACAAGTCATATAGCTTGTTTGCGATTTGATTAGTGTGTTTAGGGTTCAATTCTTGTTTCTTAAGTGATTTATCTTATCAGTAGTTGATTCAAAAACACTTCTAAACAGATTAAACAACCTAAACATGAATCTAAACAAGAAATCCTAAGAACCAATGGCTCTGATACCACTGAAGGATTGTTTAGTGTTAATCCTGATTCAATTCCAGATTCAGATCATCCTAAACATACAGATCTAGGTTCTCTTGAATAGAAACAATATCAGATCTCACCTTTTACATGTTTATGCAGCGGAAAGAGAGAACAGGTCAGAGATCAGCAGAACCACCAAGGGATGGATCCTCCAAAGGCTCACACACGCACGCTCGGGAATTGGCTGCTAGACCAGCTGAGAGAGAGGCGCAGAGAGAGGCTGTGGGTGGCGCAAAAGTACTGGAGAATTAGAGAGCTTTAGGTCAAGTTTTATTCATTAAAACTCCCTTTAGTTCTCATGGGCTTTTGGGCCCAATTCTCAGTTCTGATTAAATCCCATGGATTTAATCAGGCCCTTTATACTCTCTAAGTACAGTAAATGCCTAGCACTTTTACCGTACATCTGCTAAACCGTTCCTTCGTATTTTCCCGTTAGCTTAGGCGTGTGACCCATATGGGATCATATAATAAAGGCAATAAGTCCAAGACTTATAGATCATGAGCGGACTCTAGCAAGCCATCATGACCCCCAGTATTATATGACTTATGTCTGATCATTGACATACTCTTACTTTCTAGAGACAGTACCGAGATTACTGGACACAATTCCAACATCCGGATTGTTTTAATCCATAAAGAGATCACTGTAATTTGATCGAACATATTTCTTTAGATTTGGAATTTAATGCTTCAGGCATTTTCATTCTTCTTGAGTTTTCATGTATATATCATTATCAAGTGATCCATATAGATATGCCGTCACAACATCCATTAGGTACATTTCAAAATTTCTAGATGCCATTAGGCTCATTAAGTACCTAAATGTGATTGCATCCATAACCGGAGAGTACGTTTCTTCGTAATCAATTCCCGGTCTTTGAGAAAATCCTTGAGCAACTAGTCGGGCTTTGTATCTTGTGATTTCATTTTTCTCATTTCTCTTTCTCACAAATACCCATTTGTATCCAATTGGTTTTACACCTTCAGGAGTTGTGACAATAGGTCCAAAGACATTTCTTTTATTGAGGGAGAGTAATTCAGTTTCTATGGCCATCTTCCATTTTTCCCAATCATGTCTTTCCTGACATTCTAGTATAGACTTTGGATCCGAATCATCATTTTCATGTTCAAATTCCTTAGATACAGAGAAGGAAATACTCCATCCAAATCATCAATTTCATGTCTTACCCATACTTTTCCATCTTGGGCATAGTTAATGGAAACTTCACATTTTTCTATATCATGCTCGACTTCGAGGTTTTCATCTTTATCTAGTTTTTTGAGATACTTTTCACAAATATCTTCTGGACACTTTTCCAGATGTGGTTCAGCATGAACCTTTTCATTTTGTTCTCCCAACTTCTTTTTCTTTCGGGGATTTTTATCTTTTGAACCCATTGGCCTCCCCCTTTTCAATTGAATCTTAGGTTCATTAGCAATGCTTCCATCAGTTCATTCTTTTGGAATTTTAATTCTAGATGGAGCATTCGCAGCGGGTATATATGACTTCGTCGCTCTCTTTGTATTTGTAAATGCATCTGGTAACTGGTTTGCTATATTTTGTAAATATACAATTTTCTGAACTTCCATCTCGCGTTAATTTGTAAGAGGGTCAAAGTAAGCCAAAGATTGTGTACACCATGTGATATCTTTTGGTGATTCTCTTAATCCTCTCCATAACGCGGGGAATTCATCTTCATTAAAATGACAATCGGCAAAATGTGCCGTAAACATATCACCAGTTAGCGGTTCAAGGTACCTAATTATACTTGGTGACGTATACCTAATATATATTCCCAATCTCCTTTATGGACCCATTTTTGTTCTCTGCGGTGGGGCTATTGGAACATAAACTGCACATCCAAAAACACGGAGATGAGATATATTTGGCTCTCTGCCAAATGCTAATTGTAACGGAGAATGGTTATGATACGCACTTGGTCTTATCTGAAGTAGTGCTGCTGCATGCAAAATAGCATGACCCCATACTGAAATTGGGAGTTTTTTTTCTCAATATTAATGGTCTAGCAATGAGTTGCAACCGTTTTATCAAAGACTCAGCCATGGCGTTTTGTGTATGAACGTAAGGAACCGGATGTTCGACATCAATTCCCAATGACATACAATAGTCATTAAAAGTCGCTGAAGTGAATTCTCCAGCGTTATCAAGCCTTACTTTCTCCAGCACTTGATCGACACTGACCGGTACTCAAAACCGGGTCAATTGGATTGATCGGTTATCGCAGATTGGTTTTGGTTAATCAGCATCGATCGACACTAAAGTAGTGTCGGTCGACACAAGATTCGATGATTTAGGTTATGGAACCTGAAATCACAGAATCAAAGCAAGATAAATCAATTAATTAGAAGAATTAAAACATAATAAAACTGAACGTTTTAAATGGTTCCGTTCCTCAACCAAATATCAAGTGATACTTGATGTCTTTCCAATCTTGTCAACTGTCAAGACCCATCTAATTGTGCGATAGACTTGCAATGCAAGATGTCCACAATTTCGTGAGTAAGACAGAGGTAATCGTGTTGATGGACTTGCAGTGCAAGACATCAACAATTACAAGACTTAAGAGATTGGTTTTACGTGACTGGGCCATCAAAATCGTTTTGGGCTCAGAGACATCAGGTGGATTGGACATGAGATGTCAATCCACAACCAAGAGTTATATTGGATATAACTAGCAAAGTTGTTGCTTACCTAGATAGCTAAAATTTGGGTGATAGCCAGTGGCTCACTCAAGTTTGGTGAAGTATGGGTCTTGGATCATTATATTCATTTGAGGAAACATTGTTTGAATATAATGCGAGTTTTCTTGAACATCATAACTAAACCTCCCTTGTTTTTCCAGCTACGTCTAGCACAAACCATCGTAACAATGTCTCCCTACGATCCGTCCTTGAGAAGGACAAGTTAAATGGATCCAACTTTCTTGAATGGTATCAGAACTTGAGAATTATTCTCAAACAAGAGAAAAAGGACTATGTCCTTGAGAAAGTTCTCCCCAAGAAGTACCGAGCCAATGCCTGGCAGTCAGATAAGGATGCTTGGGATAAGCATTCTAATGATGCGGTGGATGTGAGTTGTCTCATGTTGGCTACCATGAACTCGGAATTGCAGAAGCAATATGAGTACGTGGAGTCGCCAAAAGAGATGATCACTGACCTGAAAAGTATGTTTCAGGAGCAGGCACGAACTCAGAGATACCAGACGGTTAGGTCTCTGATTGAGTGCAAGCTACCAAAGGGCGAACCAGTTAGTCCTCATGTCATTAAGATGATGGGTTATATTGATAACCTGGGGAAACTGGATTGTCCTATTAGCCAAGAGTTGGCTACTGACATCATTCTACAGTCACTGCCGTCAAGCTATGATCAATTTGTTATGAACTATAACATGAACAACTTGACGAAGACATTGACTGAATTGCATGGGATGCTTAAGACTGCTGAACCTAACATCAAGGAGGACACCCCAGATGTCCTTATGGTACAAAAGGGTAAAAAGTTTAAGAAACTTGGTAAGAACAAAGGTGATAGCAAGACAAGCTCGATTGTAAATCCAAGCGAGTCTGGCCATGCTCCTAAGGTTAAAACCAGTCCTTCTGAAGATGTTAAGTGCCGTTATTGTAATGGTTATGGGCATTTGAAAAGAAACTGCAATAAATTCTTGGAAGATTATGAGAAGCTGAAGAAGACGTACGAGACTTCTTCTTCAGGTATTATGTTAAAGAAGTAAATGTTACTTCTTATAGTCCTACTTATTGGGTATTAGATACCAGCTGTGGTACTCATATTTTGTGAAAATGTGCAGGGCCTGAGCAAAAGTAGGTCTATGTAGAAAGGACAAGTGGATCTATGCGTGGGAAATGGAGCAAGAGTTGCTGCATTAGCCGTAGGAGTATTTCATTTGTTTTCTTTTATGGCATGTTCTGAACTTTAAAACTGCTACTATGTACTTGCTATGAGCAGAAAGATTATTTCTAATCCTTGTTTGGATATGGAAGGATATCAGTTTTAAAATTAAGAATAAGTGTTATTCATTTGATTACAATGATATATTTTATAGTAGCAATCCATTAGAGAATGGACTTTGTGTTCTAAACCAAATCATGCCTGACTATAACATTAATACCAAGAGATTCTAGTCAAATGATATGAATCAAAACCTTTTCTCTGGCATTGTCGTTTTGGACCACATGAATAAGAAACAGATTCAGAAGCTCCATAGTGATGGGCTTTTGGGCTCATCTGATTATGAATCATAATGAGTAACGTGGATCTTGTTTATTAAGTAAAACGACAAAGGCTCCTTTCAACAGAGGTAGTGTCGATCGACACCAACGGTGCGTCGGTCGATACAGGTTGCGAACGATCAAGATGAAAGGGCCAGAAGCTTATTGGGTTTTATACATACGGATGTATATGGGCTGATGAGCACAAGTGCTAGAGAAAAATTTCAGTACTTCATTACCTTTACTGATAGTTTCAGTAGTTATGATTATGTCTTATTTATAAGACATAAGTCAGAACCTTTGAAAAGTTCAAAGAGTTCCAAAGATGAAGTACATAATCAATTTGGCAAAGGTATTAAATCTCTACGATAAGATCATGGAGGTGAATACCTAAGTCAAGAATTTAGTGATCATCTGAGAGATTGTGAAAGTGTTTCACAATACACTCCTCCTGAATCAGACCTTATTAGATATGGTTCGATCAATGATGAGTCACTTAGATCTTCCATTATCTTTCTAAGAATACACTCTTGAAATATCTGAGTTTACATTAAATAGAGTTCCATCAAAATCAGTTACAGAGATACCACATGAGATGTGGAATGGAAATGTTTCTGATTTATTCATCATGGAGATTTGGAGTTGCGAGACTTATACAAAACGTTTAATCTCTGATAAGCTCACACCCAAATCTGATAAGTGCTACTTCATTGGTTGTTCTAACAAAACCAATGCATGTTACTTTTACAACCAGTTCGAGAACAAATTGTTTGTTGCTCGGAACAATGTTTTCTTGAGAAAGATTTTCTTTCCAAGAAGAACAGTGGGAGCAAAAGTACAACTCGAAGAAATTCGAAAGTCACAGGAGACTGCTCAACCTGATAAGGAGGAGCAGCAGTTGGATCTACAAAGAGTTGTAGAACCTGCACCTGTGGTGCCTAAAGTTTATAAAGGATCTGGTGAATGTATATTCGATATACATTTGAATGGCGAGTTTCTGAAGAAGTGTCGATCGACATAAAAGTTGCATCGATCGACACAGATCGCGAACCAAATATTGATTTTGGTTTATAACTTAATTAACTGCGGTTTAAATCTTGGTTAATTAGGTCATGGTAAAAGTATACATATGAGATATGTGTGCGTGACTTTTACAGAAAACTGAAGCCCGCAGATCCGAAAGGATCCGTCACGAACCCGAGAAATGTGGATTTCTGGTAACCAATTGCCGTGATCCATTGATCATTGAAAGTGACGGGCCTGCGAATTTTGAAGAAGCAATGATGGGCCTTGACTCCGAAATTGGCTGAAAGCCGCTGAATCCGAAATGGGATCCATAACACAGAACCAAGTATGACTTGGGTTGATTTACCCGATGGTGTAAAAGCCATTGTGAGTAAATGGATTTTCAAGAATAAAAGTTGACATGGATGGTTATATTCAGATGTACAAAGCTAGGTTGGTGGCAAAAGGTTTCAAGTAAATTCATGGTATTGACTGTGAAGAAACCTAATCCCAGACACCGTGCTTATGTCCATTCGGATTCTCCTAGCAACCGCCGCTCATTATAATGACGGGCAAATGGATGTGAAAACAGTTTTCCTTAATGGAATTCTGGAAAGGGATGTGTGCATGACACTACCTAAGGTTTTCTTTGATCCTAATGAAGCTAGGAAGATATGCAAGCTTCATCAATCCATTTATGGATTGAAGCAAGCATCTCGGAGTTGAAATCTTCGTTTTGATAAAGCAGTCAAAAGGTTTGACTTCGACAGGAACGAAGAGGAACCGTGTGTTTACAAGAAGACCAGTGGGAGCGCAGTTGCATTTCTAGTATTGTATGTTGATAACATACTACTTCTCGGAAATGAAGTTCCATCGTTTCAGTCTGTTAAGACCTGACTCGAAAGCTGTTTTTTCGGGAAAAAAAAATTATGGGAGAAACCGTACACATTCTTGGAATAAGAATCTATAGAGATAGATTGGATAAGCTAATTGGATTGTGTCAAGGTACTTATGGTGATAAGGCCTTGCACAGGTCCAGTATGCAGGATTCCAAGAAGGGCTTCGTGCAAATGACTCTTGTTATTACTCTTAGCAAGACACAGTGTCCCTGGACACACGCTGAGCAAGAGCGAATGAGGGTCAGACTACTGCTAAAGGCATTAGATGTCTTCAGATGTGATCTTAATTTTAGTGGGAGTTGTTGTTATTAATTTTAGTTATGATATGATGATCGTATAAACATAATTTGATTATGTTATTGAAATCTGACATCTGTTTTATTTAATAATGGTTATTAACTAATAGTCCCAAAGTAATTTATGACATTTTATAGGTCATCAAGTATGTGACTTGATCATGAAACCCTATAGATAATAAATGACATAAATTATGTTGGTCCCTGGTCGAGGTTGTTAAAGTGGGACATTAACAACCGCGTGAGACTAGAATGTGAGGTGACTGATGACTAAGTTTCATGGAGTCATTAATAAGAGTATTAAAGTCAATCACATAGATATGTGTTAGAGAACACATGATCGGACATGACCCACTGATGAGAACTCTACGGGATAGTTGTATAAGTGTCATGAGAGTTTTCATTACGACTATAGAGTATAGTCCTTAGACCTGAGTTCATCATGTTTTCTTACATATGAATTGGTCCGCTTTAACCTTGGCAAACGTCAGCCGTAACTGGTGACTATAAAGGCATTGATTGGGCGTATCATGAAGTGTGTGAAGAAACAGGGATGGAACAAGAAGGGATTTGTCCCTCCTATATAACAGGAGATAAATATCTCAGGGCCCATCGAAGATTTGATACTGAGAAATGTGTGGCCACACTCAAACGAGGTGATTGTCAGTCGTTTGTCTTGTCAGTATAAATCGGATTTCGATGAACATGATCTTGGCTAAATAAGGGTGACACAGATCTTGCCTTATGCCAGATCGAGATATAGTGACGAAGGGATTGAAGGAATAGATGATTCCAGTACAAGTGGGAGATTGTTGGGAATGTCCTGAAATCTATTGTACTTACTCCAAGTGAAAGTCGTATTGTCGAGATGAGACAATCATATGACACTAGGTAGTCATAATGCTTTGCTAGAAGCCACTTATGATCAATGAGTTTAGAACTCATTGCTAGTATTATATGATCCTACAGGGTCACACACCTAAGCAAACTGGACGTTAAAGACGAGGTTGATCATTAATGTAATGATCTAGTGAATGCATATTTGATATGCATTCGATATCAATATTCTGGGGCAGTGTCGATCGACACAAAGAGTGTGTCGATCGATGCAACTCGCGGATTACCATATTAATTCGGTTTAATCGTTGGTTAATTACGTTATGGTTTAAGTCGACATATATAAGATATATGGTCGACCTAAACTGTTTTTTAACCTAATTCACAGCCACCAGAACTAAAGAAAAACCTCTCTGGAGATTAGATCTCTGATAGGCACTAGCATCCCTGCTGTTCAGTTTGTGTGCGTGTGGATACCAGTAGAGGCACAGCGTTTGAGGTGCTTCGTGATCTCGATTATCTGCAAATCTTCCGCTGCTAATCACTAGGTAAATCTGAGATCCCATAGATTCAATTACATGAACCTTAGATCCTAGGCTTGGAATTCAGACCAGGATTGCCTAATTGGATTAGGATCTGCTAGAAATTCCTACATTCTTTTGATCTTATTTTTGTCTTTGAGTCTCATGCATTGCATCTAAGGCATAGAAAAACCAAAAAAATCAAAAAAATTTGAAAAATTTTCACAAAAAGAAAGCATCTTAGGATCGAGTCTAGTTGCATCATATATGATGTGTTTGCATAGGGAGCAATGATTTAATTTCCTCATAAGGTTTAAGCGAGTAAAACTTGTTTCATACGCTAGCTTTGCTAGATAGATCACACTAATATTGTAACCCGAGAAGTGCTTGAAAGCTAGAACGAACCCTACTTGGATAGCTTGCTTTGAACCTTGATTCTATGCTGGAACTTGTTGTGAATTGATGCTAGCTCTATTTAAAAGTGAGAACCTTAACTTGAATTGTAATTATCTTGCTCCTTCTTAGTGTTTTAAACTCATGGATACCTCCAAAATATTCAAGCATTCTTTTCCCTTTTTACCACACTTGCTTGCTTGAATAGCTTCCACGCCCTTAACCACCTTCCTTTCCGCCCATAAACACTCTTTTGAGAGGTAGGCCTCTTGGAATGAGCTAAGTAAATGGTGTTGAGTTTGAGGCGACTAGTTGAAAATTTCCGTGTAGACGCAAGCTTTACTACCTTTAGCTTGTACTAGGCTAAGATTGAAGTTTGGGGGGAAGGGTTTTTAAAGGGATAGAACAAAAGGAAATTTGATTTGAGATCCTATGGTGTTGGCAAAAGTGTTTTAAAAGAAAAGGTGCCTCATGTTTTGAAATGAAAAGAAGCCAAAGTGCTCAACTTAAAGAAAAAGAAAGTTTGTGAAAAGAGGCCATTGATAAGGAAAGAAGTATTTGAGCTAAGTTTAAAGAAGAGAATTGCCACTGTTTTGAAAAGTTTCGAAAGATCCTTGGGAGTATTCTTGGGAGGTGTTTTGGTTGAGAAAGAGGGATGAGGCAAAAATAGCCTTGGAAAAGGGTAGACTCAAACAAGGTGGGCTAGAGTAGGAGTAGAAGCCATTAGGAAATAGGTAGATGGAAATCGATTCTAGTATGCGCCAATTGCTTCTATACTCTTAGCCTTTTACTATGTGCTCATTCATTTCTTCTTGAGAGAACCTAAATGCTTATGGAGAAACCCCTCTTTTTGATTGAGATCATCTTTATCTCAAGACCATAACCCTTGCCAAATGAGTTTGAACACTTTGTTGTGAGTAAGATCCACTTGAAATGTTAATCATTGTCAAAGAGCTAGTTGATTTGAATGCTTGTGAAGGTTGAAGGTTAAGCTGAAAGTATTGTCTCGATGAGTATTGCTATATCCTTGGAGTAGGCATTTTCTCAGTTGCACTTTAGTTGTATAGACTTGAAATGAAGTTTGAAACTTGATTGAACCTTTGGATATGAGTTCCCACCTTCAAACCTTTTCCCCAACTCATTTTGATTGACTTATGCTTGCTTGTGGACAAGCAAGATTCAAGTTTGGGGGAATTGATATTCATACATTTTCATGCATTTAGGATTGTATATAGTTCTCGTTTTGACTTCATTTCACCATCATTCATATCGTTTTGTCGAGTCGTTGTCGCATCTAGAGTATAGAGTTGTTTCGGACTAGGAGTAGGCAGTTTAGGCTTGCATTTGGAGTGTTTCTTGTGTTTTGCAGGTGATTGGAGGTGTCTAGGAGATGACAGATTTCACACCTACTAGGATCTCCTTGATTCTAGCTGATCGCTCCATAAGGATTCCTGAGGGCCTCTTGGAGGATTTACCGGTGAAGATTGGTGAATGTGTTATCCCAACTAACTTCGTAGTCTTGCAGTACAATGAGGAGCCTAAGGATCCCCTTATCCTTGGCAGACCATTTTTGGCTACAGCTGGTTCCATCATTGATGTGAAGAGAGGGAAGATTGGACTCAATGTGGGTGATCTAGTGATGAACTTTGACATGGATAATTGATATTCATACATTTTCATGCATTTAGGCTTGTATATAGTTCTCGTTTTGACTTCATTTCACCATCATTCATATCGTTTTGTCGAGTCGTTGTCGCATCTAGAGTATAGAGTTGTTTAGGACTAGGAGTAGGCAATTTAGGCTTGCATTTGGAGTGTTTCTTGTGTTTTGCAGGTGATTGGAGGTGTCTAGGAGCATTGGTGAGCTTGGAAGTGGAGTCAAGAGCTCAAAGGACTAAGGAAGAAGCAATTGGAAGGCATATCGGCCACCATATCGGTTGGGGTGGCCGATACACACTCTCAGAAGAAAATCCGAGGACTCATATCGGCTTGGATATCGTCCAAGCAAGTCGATACAGTTCCTCGACCAAAGTCCGAGAGCTCGTATCGGTCGTTGTATCGACCGACCGAACCGATACGCGTCCCAGAAACTGTTTCGGATCCGGTTCAACACCCGGTTTGTTCCGGGTTGACCCGGTTCGCACCATATTGACTATTTAAGCCAAAAACCTATTTTCATTTGTTTCTTAAGCTGTTTTTGTTTCAAATACCTTTTTGTAAGAACAAATTGGATTGGGGATTTTATCTAAGTATTTTCTTTGAGATTCCTTGTTTCAATCTTTCTAGTTTTCACTAATCTCTTATGATTAACATCATCTCTATGGATTTTGTTAGTTACATGATGATTAGTGAGTAGTTCTTCATAGGGCTTATGGGTTAGGTAGGATTAGGTTGATTAGGGGTGATCAATGGATTTCTAATGCTTGATTGTTTAAAATCTCATCTGTCAAAGTGTGCTTAGTGCCTAATTAGCCTTGATCACATTGATTAGGATGTTTAGGATTTCTTGCTTACCATGTGTTCGATGAAATTCCAGTTTCTAGCTTTGATAGGACTTTCACATTCTAGCAAATGAAAATGTATGTTTAGAGTGATTGTTAGTTGTTTGGAACTTGTTTGAATGCTTGCTTGATTTTAATTCACAAATGAGAATTTGTTCTTTGATTAGGATTAAGTAAAGAGATTAGTATTAAGAGATTAGACTGATCAAATTGTTGTGTTCCTTGCTAGGAGGTTAGCTTCCTTGAAGTTTGAATTAGGATCCTTGATCATCCCGAATCACCTGTCCGTTGACCTTAACGTTAGGCCTTATCTTTATCATTGATTGAATCCACTTGTTTATCTGCTTTTTGTTTACTGCTATTTGAATTATTTTCGTTAGGACTGTTAGAACAAAAACTCAATTGTCTGATTTGACTCTAGAGGTTTAGTTTGTGCTTATTGGTTTTATCCATCCCAAAAAGGTTTGATACCTCAAGACAACACGATAAGCTTGAGGAATTGGTACCTCAAAGGATTGCAAAATCCGTGTTATCAATAAGCTGATGAGACACCCCACCATTGATGGGCAGACTTTCTATGTGGATACGATTGAGAATCTGGCTGCAGAATTCTTCAATCAGATGCATCTTGCTGACCCCTTAGAGAGAGCTATGTTGAGTCCTGAGCATGACTTGGAGCTGGAGGATGATGCTGCTACAGAGTAGTTGAGGCTGATGGACGCTACATAGCAAGTGATGAACTTGGAAGTAGCCGATGACATCCAGTGTCGACCGAAACTGAAACATAATCGGTTGACACCGGTTGCGGCAGATTGGAGTGAAGAGAGAGCTCCAAAGAACGAGCTGAAGCAGTTACCTGCGGGCCTCAAATATGCGTTCCTAGGTAAGAACTCCATTTATCCTGTTATTGTCAATGCTGATTTGAATAACGCATAACTCACTTTACTGCTAAGCAAGCTGCACAAGCATCACAAAGCTCTTGGCTATTCTCTTGATGATATTGCAGGTATCTCTCCAGACTTGTGCATGCATAGGATACACCTTGAGGATGAGAGCATGTCGTCAATTGAGAATCAGAGGCGTTTGAATCCTAACTTGAAAGAGGTTGTGAAGAAGGAGATCATGAAGCTGCTGCAAGCTGGGATCATCTTTCCTATCTCAGACAGTGATTGGGTCAGCCAAGTTCATGTGGTTCCTAAGAAGGGAGGAGTCACAGTGGTGAAGAATGACAAGAATGAGTTGATTCCTACGAGGACAATCACTGGTCGCCGGATGTGCATAGACTACAGGAAGTTGAATGCAGCCACCAGAAATGACCACTTTCCACTCCCTTTCATTGATCAGATGTTGGAAAGATTGGCGAATCATCCATACTACTGCTTTTTGGATGGCTATTCTGGTTTCTTTCAGATACCTATCCACCCAGAGGACCAGGAGAAGACCACATTTACCTGTCCTTATGGTACCTTTGCATACCGCAGAATGCCATTTGGACTGTGTAATGCTCCTGCGACGTTTCAGACACTACAAAATTATTGGTATTGATAGCAGAATATAATAGCACGGTTTTCCAAACTGCTATTGAAGCTATATTTCAGATTTTATTTACTTGTAATAGCATTTAAATAACGCTAAGATAGCGAATTAGTAGGCGGGAAACAAAAATAATCTAATCCGCCAACACTTGAACAAAATTTTAGTTAGACCGCCAAATATTTAGTAAATTTTGGGGTTTGGCAAAATTTTATCCGCAAAATTTGTTTTTGGGCGGAAAGTCATTTTTTTCCTTCCTCTCTTAGCTTTGTTTTTTCTTTTCTTCTTCAAACACAGACTCTATCGCTCTCTCTCTGGTCTCTTATTTTCTCTCTTCCTCATCCTTTATTCGTTCTCTGTTTCTCTTCCGACCCTCCACTGTCTTCTTCGTCCTCAGCTTTTTATTTCGGCATCTCACTCACTCCTTTCTCCTAATCTTCCAAATCCCTAAAAACCCAAGTTTCAAATCTCTAAAAATTTAGGAGGGTGAAATCCTTCTTCGTTTTCTTACCCCAATCGCATTGATTTCCCAGACGGCTCAACGACGGCGTCTTCGGGATGTGTCTCCAGGGGAACCTGTAAGTCTCGCTCTCTCTATGTTTCTCCCAAAGAAGATTGGTAAACAAAAATTGAAATAGATTTCTCCTCTGCCTTTCTTGCAGACAGAAACTTGACCATGAAGCTGAAGTATGTGTAGAAAGCCTAAGATGCATTTTCTTACATTTACCTCCGTTGTTAGTGAGCATTTGTATTGATAACTTACATCTTATATAACCAGGGGGGATATAAGGCAATAGAAGAAGCTTGCACAGACGAGAAGCATCTCAAGAACATGTGTGCCGAGCAGTCTACTAAAATTGAGCAGCTAACTTGTCTGGTACATGTGTTTATAACCTTATGATGAGACTACTTGAGTGTTAAAGATTAACTTATAGTTTTCTGACAATATGTTTCAATAATTCTTCCCTTAGACCAATACAAAAAAGAACAGTACGCAAGAGCTTAGTAAGGTAAGCCAACATGTTTCATTTCAAAACACAAGCAAACCATTAAGGTATTCACAACTTTAACTATGCGTATGCTATTTGTTTGTGCAGATAACCAAATCTGATAATGGAGGAGATGAAACGGAGATAGTGAAAGAAACATATGAGACAAATCAACTTAATGAAGAGTTTGGGAAGATTAGGATGGATCTCAATGAAAAGGAAACTCTTTTAAAGGAGATTGCAGAGCTTAAGAGAAAGCTGCAGCCTACTAAATCAGTAGATAATCTGAGATCATCTTTGCTATTACGGTCCTTTAAAACGAGTAAAAGCATGATCTAACCAAGAACGTTGAGAACAACATTGATGTCCTAGAGGAAGAACGTGAAAGGTAGACAGAAATGGAGAGCGAATGGATATCTTTAACATATGATCTAAGAATGGATATTGATAGCCATCGTAGACATGCAGGGGATCTGGAGATATCAAAAAAATAGAAAATGGCTACAGAGGATTGAAATGACGCTCTTAGTAGAGGGTATATCGCCAAGGCCTGGAGTATCCATTGATCTTGTGTGTAACCTCATAGAAGGTATTTAGTTTAACTTTCGTTTCAGATTAACTTCCTTCTAAGGGTTGATATGTTTCTCATTGTCTTTCATGTGGATCTTTTCGACTAGCTCTTGGTGGTGGTTTAGAATTGGCAAAGGTGGGACTTGTAAGCTTATTAACCTCTTGCGCTTTTAAAAGTATAGTTTTGTGTTGTTGTGTTGATTATTATATCAATCAAAACTTTGTAGGCTTGTCATGCTCGAGCATGACAAGCTGGAGCAGCAACTCGAGCTTGTCATGCTCGAGTTTCTGCTCCAAAAGCTCAACTAGCCTTACCTGAGCTAACACTTGGAGTTATTCCAGGTTTTGGAGGTACGGATTCTTTTGTTCAGCTTTGGTCTTCTGTTAAGTGGACAGGCTACTTTTGTTTATCAATGGATGAAAATTAAAATGTGTTTATGAAGGAACCCAACGCTTCCAAGATTTTGATGAAGCAGAGGAAAAGAGCTTCTGGGTTCTGGATTTGTGGTGAGAAAAGAGAGATATGAAGACATCGAGCTTGTGGTGCCTCCAGTTTTCAGCTTTTGCACCAAGGTATATGATTCAGGACCCAAAAGTGATGTTCTTTATCTAGTTAGCTAAATTGGTTCTATGCCAACACTTCATGTCATGATAATAATGTCTAGGGATGACATACCTCTTTAGTTGAGTAGCTTTCATGAAATTGATACTTCATAAAGAAACTGATTATCGAAGAGAGGTAGACTCAGTATGAAGACTACGAAGACGAAGCTGCGGTTGAGGAAACGCCTAGGGAAGAAGTTGTGGTTGATGTGGTACATGAGCCTCGGGGTGAGGAACGTGTTGGTGAAAAATTGAAGATGGGTTATGCGTCCATTGTAAGTACACACTCTCTATGGTTATGAGTACTTGTTTAGCATAATAACCAGACAACACATCTATTGAGAAAAAGACCATCAAGGACATTTCTTGATGTGTCTATTCATATTTTTTCTCATGGGGGTCACTCAGAATAGTCTGTCTGTTAGACTATCTTAAAAAGATAATAATTTCACTTGGGTTTTTGTTTCATTTAGGTTATAGAAAATTGGCTTTTTAATCGGTGATGTTCTCTCTTTTCCTCAGTTACGGGTGGCAAAGGAAGCAGCTATTGTGCCTGTAGCTGCTAAACAAGCATCATACTCTCAAGAGATTAATGAGTGGGATCAACCACTACGGACTCCTCCTCAGGTGGCTGCGCCTCTTGCTCCTTCTCAGCAATCCAACTCTTTTACGGACTATGGAGCAGGGCGGAAGAAGGCTTTGGATTTGAAGACTGTAAGTTGTTTTTTTATATCGCTTTGAACCAGTAAAAGTTTTTAACTTCCTCCTATGTAAATGGACAGGGTAATGATTTAGTAGGAGGCTAATAATTTATGGTCATTGTTGAGTATATATATATATATATATATATATATATATATATAATTGATACATTTTGTTTTGTTTATTTCTCTGTTTTGTAGATTTGTTGAAGGAATAGCTCCTGTGTTTTCAGGATCATGACGCTATGAATGTGTGGGAAGTGAGCTCATCCTTCTCTCTCTTTTGTATTTTTAGCAATATGGATAACTATAATGCAGAGCTTGATGTTGCTTTGTAGGATTTTATGCCTGGGGATTTTATGGTTCCTGTCGTTGGTAGTGGTAAGTACATCACAATGGCAGTGGTTTCAGAAAATGGAGTAAGTGGATCGATTTCTTCAATTTTGAGCCTCAAGATAGAGTTTAGTCAAAACATATAACTTTTTTTGAATAAACATGTAATGTTGTTTATTTTAGTTTTGATTTTGTAATATTTTGTGTAATACATTTTTTTGTTATTAATGAAAGTTCTAAAAGTTCAATTATATTTATTTTTGTATAAATCCAAAATAGAAAAAATTATATTATAAATATAAATTAGCCATAATTATTAATTATTATAAAAAGATATTATGACAAATAAAAAAAGCTATAACAGATAGATCCAATAGAAAAGAACAATATCGCTATCATAAGTGTTTTATATCATAGCACGAGCAAAAACGCTATTATATATGGCTGATCTATTATAGCTCGGGCAAACATAGCCATTTCAAAAACGCTATTATAGTGAGCAATATTATAGCACAGACAAAAAACGCTATCATATATGGCCGACCTATTATAGCTGGGGCAGACATAGCCTTATCAAAAACGCTATCAATCACATATAATAGCATTTATCGTGAGCTAAGAATAACCATTTTTCTTGTAGTGAGAGGTGCATGATGGCCATCTTCACAGACATGATAGAGGATTTTATGGAAGTCTTCAAGGATGATTTCTGTGTCTACGTACCATCTTACCACACCTGTCTGGATAATCTATGCAAGGTGCTAGCTCACTGTGAGGAAAAGCACCTGGTTCTGAACTGGGAGAAATGTCATTTTATGGTCAAGAATGGCGTTGTACTTGGACATAGAGTCTCTGAGGCAGGAATTGAGGTGGACGGAGCTAAGATTGAGGTGATGACAGGACTACAAGCACCAGATTCAGTGAAAGGAATAAGAAGTTTCCTTGGGCATGCCGGTTTTTACAGAAGGTTTATTAAAGACTTCAGCAAGATAGCTAGACCACTCACAACACTTCTTTGTAAGGATGTGAAGTTTGAGTTCACAGATGAGTGTCATCCTGCATTCAAGGAGCTGAAACAAGCTTTGATCTCTGCTCCAATTGTGCAACCTCCGGACTGGAGTCTTCCTTTTGAGGTGATGTGTGACGCTAGTGACTATGCATTAGGAGTTGTGCTTGGGCAGAAGAAGGACAAGAAGCTCCATGCTATCTATTATGCCAGTATAACTCTTGATGAAGCTCAAAGAAATTATGTAACTACCGAGAAGGAGTTGTTGGCAGTTGTGTTTGCATTCGAGAAGTTCCACCCTTATCTGATTGGATCCAAGGTAGTTGTGCATACTGACCATTCCGCCCTTAAGTATCTGATGCAGAAGAAAGATGCTAAGCCAAGGCTGCTGAGATGGATTATGTTGCTCCAAGAGTTTGACATAGAGGTGAGAGACAGGAAAGGGGTGGAGAATGGTGTTTCTGATCACTTGTCACGGATTAGGATCGATGAGGACGTTCCTATAGCTGATTATCTACCTGAAGAGAACATCTACAAGGTTGAGATAGGATTTCAGGAAATTTATGTGAGATCACTGCCTTCTACACGGGTTGCAAAGCAGGTGTCGGTCGACACTCATTTCATGTCGGTCGACACCCGACTCGAAAAAGCGGACGATAATCGATCACACTCGACATCGCTTGGCCGATTAGGGACGATGTTGGTCGACATCAACACTGGTGTCGGTCGACACCCGCTGCGGACGCAGGCAATTATTCCGGATGATGAAGCTGAGATGTTCATAGCTGCAGTATCCCAAGGTTCTCTCTCTACTAGACCTTGGTACACCGATATAGCCAACTACCTTGCTGCAGATGATGAGCCTGAAGTGTTTAAAGGCTATGCTAAGAAGAAATTCCTTAGGGAAATCAAGCGCTATTACTGGGATGAGCCCTACTTGTACAAGCACTGTTCTGATGGTATCTACAGACGTTGCATTGCGGAGTTTGAAGTAGATAATGTGTTGTACCACTGCCATGTTGGACACTTTGCTACTTTCAAAACAGTGTACAAGGTTCTTTAAGCGGGCTTCTGGTGGCCTACGATGATCAAAGATGCTCAGTTGTTTGTCTCGCTGTGCGATGTGTGTCAGAGGAGGGGGAAGATAAGCAAGAGACATGAGATGCCACAAAACTTCATCCTTGAGGTTGAAGTCGTTGATTGCTGGGGCATCGATTTCATGGGTCCATTTCCATCTTCCTACGGGAAAAAGTATATATTGGTTGTTGTGGACTATGTATCCAAGTGGGTTGAAGCGATTGCAAGTCCGACCAATGACTCTTCGCTAGTTCTTAAGCTGTTTAAGACTATCATCTTCCCCAGATTTGGAGTGCCTAGGATTGTGATAAGTGATGGTGGAACTCACTTTATCAACAAAGTGTTTGAGAAGTTGCTTAAAAAGAATGGTGTTAATCATCGTGTGGCTACTCCATATCACCCTCAGACTAGTGGATAGGTGGAGGCTTCTAACAGACAGCTCAAGGAGATTCTGGAGAAGACAGTGGGAAAGACTAGGAAGGATTGGCCTGCTAAGCTAGATGATGCGTTGTGGGCTTACAGGACTGCGTTTAAGACGCCACTGGGGACTACACCATTCCATCTACTCTATGGGAAAGCTTGTCACCTTCCAGTTGAGCTCGAGCACAAGACTAGATGGGCTGTCAAACAAATGAACTATGATCTCAAACCTGCAGTTGAGAGGCGCTTATAAAGCTGAATGAGTTAGATTAAATTCTCCACCATGCCTATGAGAACTCAAAGCTATACAAGGAGCGTACAAAGGCATATCATGATAAGATGATCATCTCACGCAACTTTGAACCCAATGATCAGGTACTTCTCTATAACTCTCGTCTAACTTTGTTTCCTGGTAAGTTGCATTCTCGTTGGTCAGGTCCATTCACCGTTAAGGAAGCTATACCACATGGAGCTGTCATCTTGATGAATTCCAAAGGCGAGGAGTTCATAGTCAATGGACAAAGGGTGAAACATTACTGGGCAAAGGCTGAGATTCCAGAAGGCAACATTGTCCATCTGGATAATCCACCCAATGCCTAATCGTGATACAGTCAAGCTATTGACGTTCAAAGAGCGCTGAGTGGGAGGCAGCCCACTATAGGTTAGTTTTCTTTTCTTTTTGGTCTTCGTTCTTGTGTCTTTTGATTTTTCTTGTTTTTGTGTGTCAAAGCCGTGAAGAACAGGTCTGCAGACAGCAGTGTTGGTCGACACCAAAAATCGAAACACGGACAGAAATCAATCACGCTCGATTAGGAGCAAGTCGGTGTCGACCAAAGCCTGATGTCGCTCGACACAGGCTGGGTGTCGGTCGACATCGCCTACGACCACATGTAAGATCTCTGTTTCTTCAAGTTTTCGGTTACCTTATACCTTGTTATACCGATTTCATGCTACAATTGCACTGGGGACAGTGCAGTCTAAGTGTGGGGGAGGTAGCTACTGACATTGTGTTTTGTTTTCTTAGAGTCAGTCCTTTGTTTACACTTGTTTTCAAAACTGTTTTATTGAGTCAAAATGTGTAAGAAACTATGATTTTTCGAGGAAATTTTTCGCTCGAACAGGAACTAAGTGACCATTGGACAGACTTGCAGGAGCTCTATGACTAATAGAAAACCCCCACACAGATCAACTTACCAAGGACACCCATATCTAACCAGGTATTCAGAGGATCCATCACTAGTCTCACTTCAAATCTTAACTTTAATTTCTCAACTAGGGGCTTGGTAATCTTTGGGTCGGATTCCTCTGATGTGTTTGACACAGCCTGTGATCCTGTCTAAAGTATTGTTTCTGATTTTCCCCTCCCTTGAAAGTAAAAAAAAAAAGAGAGGTAAAAACTGAGGATAAGCTAGTAGCTTCGAAGTGGTCAAGGGAGTGGTAGAGACCCCTATTACCTCCTGTGTATCCATGGAAAGATCCAAAGTTAAACCCCAATAAAAAGGGAAGAGCATTGATAGAAAAAATAAAATGATACCCAGTGGGGAAAAATCAGTGCTAAGGGAGAAAGGGAAAAGAAAGAAACCACAAACCGACAGTTTGGTGGTCAAACACTGAATGGGTTGAGTCCATGTGTCCATTGATTCGATACTCCCTCAGTGAGACCGCACTTAATTATTTACAGAAGCTAGTGTGGTGAAATTGAATGTCCTAATCTGATTGTGGAGTTTACATGGGACAATTGCTAAGTGTGGGGGAAGTATATTGTGGTCTTGAGCTCTGCAGGAAAGTTTTTAGTGGTTTACTACGTGAATGTGAATGCGAAAGTTCCTAGGACGAAATGAGTTTCTGAGTTTTCAAACCTCATTCTTATGGTTTGGTTCTTTACTTGCTTGAGGGAAAGAAAGAGTTAAGTGTGGGGGAGTTGATATATCATGGTTTTTCTAGGTTTTCAACCATGATATAATTGTACATATTGAGTGTTTAACCTTGTTTTCCGAGTCTATTGAGTCTTCTACAGGTAGGCTTGCGTTTGGAGCAAAGAGCGGGATTATAGGACGTTTCTGGTGATTTGTGCAACGAGCTGAAGTTGCTGTCTCGGCCACGAGTGGATGTCGACCGACACCCACCTTGGTGTGTCGGTCGACACTGAGAGCGACAGAGAAGTTATACGCGTGTTGAAAACAAGTTTTAATGAATTGCAAAAAGACCCAGAAGTTTCCCTAATTCTAATCTATCCCCAAAACGTGTTTAAGAATTTAATTAGGTTTTCAGAATCATAATCTTATCATCTAGTTCTTACTTTTGTTCTTGCTTTGGAGATTGAGAGATTTTGCTAAGGGGCTGATTCTTGCTGCTTGTAACCTTTGAGAGAAGGATTTCGAACCCCTTTGTCTTATCTATTCAGTCTTTTGGTTTTCTATTCATGATGTGTTGTTATTCTGATAATATGTCTGAGTAGTTACCTAGTTAGACTTAGGAATTCTCATAAGGGTTTTATGCATGTTTGATAACTTATTTATTAGGATTCACCATCTGTTTGTTCATCACCTAAGTTGCGCTTAATACTGAATTCTAGACTGGTCACCTAGGGTTTAGATCAGAGATGATTGACAATAGCACGAGAGTGTGAGTTATAATCTGAATAAAATTATTGTGAGCAATTGGACTAGATACAAAGAGATTTGGTTTAAGAGAATTGTGAACCGATAGAACATGTTCTTAATGCTTGTTTAGAACTCTAGGATCACAAAGAGATTTGGATTGCTAAGTTGCTAGATATAGAAATAATCTCAGGGAGAGTTGGATTGTTTAGCATTGTGTTTCTAGTTCTTGAACCTGTGTTTAATCTGAATCCAGTTAGTTAAGTGTTTGACATTGCATAATTTCCGAGAACTTCCTAAGTCTGATGCCTTTCTCCTATTGAAAACATTTCTTTGTTTACTTGCTCTTGTTTATTGCTTCCACTGAATTGATTTTGCTTAACTTGAGAACATACAATCTATCGTGTGAGATGTGAGTCCTTGTGGATTCGATACCTTAAGTACTACATTTGCATAACTGTGTACTTGTAGTAGAATAGGGATTAAAACTAGACCTATCAATAGCTTACAATGTGTGTCGTAATTCCGCCCATTCATTCAATGGTTCCCCTTTTCTCTGTGGTTGATTGTTCGGTGCCGCTCTTTTTGGAGGCATGATGACAATCTGATTGAGAGACGAAAAAATTTCCGGCAACAATGACTCGGCTTTGATACCAAACTGGCGTAGCGTAAGCACGAAGAAACCTGCAACTCAACAAAATTCAAAGCGCAGGGGATCACAAGAGCTCACGTTTCGACTAAAAGCTTGAATTCAAAAGCAGAATTAATTATTATCCTAAGATTAAAATTAAAACACCAAAGAGATTAACACCAACTAAATAAAAGAAGATATGTTGAATCTTGTTGATAGACTCTTCGTAGATACGCTACATCAGGTCACAAACGCGGTCACATGGTGGATCAAGGGAAAAGATGTTAACGAGTTCAGACTCGAGCTGTTTTATGTGGTCTTATGTGTTCTTAACACTCATCTTTTTAATTATATTTTCTGGGCGAAAAGATATTAAGAAAAAGGACAAAGTATGTGCTTGTATTTTGTCAAAATTACTCTTTAAGTTTTGTTGTTAAAGCTTGGCAATAATCTTTTAGTGAAGATGCTCTGCAGAATGTGTGTGTGATGTGATGTAGTGGAAGTCTTAATCAAGTCACTTGTGTAGTTATTTCTTGTGGTGGTTCACAAGTTGGGTGGGATGTCATTGTAATAATGGGACGGTGTAGTAACTATCCCATTAAAAGCTTCTTAATATGTTCTACACTAATTAAGAAAGATGAGTAGAATCTACATGGGAAGATGTAGTAACTATCCCATTTCGAAATGTGAATTTTCATTGCACACCTCGATTAGATGTCATCCTTATGGTAATCCTTCACGATCTCATATGCTAAGAGAACATTTTCATCAACAGCCGCTCCTTAACAAACGCAGATTGGCTTTGGGATATACATTGTGGCAAGGTGTTTTTGAGCCGATTCAACAAAATTTTGGAAATGACTTTGTAGAGGAAATTGCAGAGAGACATGGGACCATAGTCTTTCATCATAATGGCTTGATATTTCTTTGGTATCAAGGCGAAAATAGTTATGTTCAGCCCTTTTGGCGAAAACCCTTTAACAAAAAAAGGTTGGATTGCCGCAACAAAGTCTTTATTCACTAATAGGGATGTTAATATGGGTTTTTGCTAAATGGGTTTTTAATGGGTTTGAGTTAAATTAAATGCCCATTTAAACCCATTTATCCGATATTTTTAAACGGGTTTAAATGGGGTAACCCAATTAAACCCATTTACTAATAGGGTTTTCATGTTAAATAAATGGGTACCCTTTTAACCTATTTATATTTTACTACACTATCAAATAATTAATATTTAATTTAATATTAAATAATAAAAATAGTTTATTAGTTTTTTTAACTAAAAAATACAAATAATTGGACATAAAGTTAATTTTACGGAAAAATTCGGAATCATTTTCTGATGAAAAATGCGGACATTTTTGGCGGGAAAATGAAAAACGCGGAATCGTATTTTTTGCGGGAAAACGCGGAATCGAGTTTTTGACGAGAAAACGCGGAATAACATAATAACATTTTTGGCGGAAAAACGCGGAATCACGTTTTTGGCTGGAAAACGCGGAATAGCATTTTTGGCGGAAAAACGCGGAATCACATTTTTGGCGGGAAAACGTGGAATCGCATTTTTGGCGGGAAAACGCGGAATCACATTTTTGGCGAGAAAACACGGAATCGCGTTTTTGGCCGAAAAAAGCGGAATCGCATTTTTGGCGAGAAATCACATTTTTGGCGGAAAATGCGGAATCGAGTTTTTTGGCGGGAAAACCTAATTCCGCGTTTTTGCGGGAAAATCCAATTCCGCGTTTTTGGCGGGAAAACCTAATTCTGTGTTTTTGGCAGGAAACCCTAATTCTGCGTTTTTGGCGGGAAAACCCAATTCCGTGTTTTTGGCGAGAAAACCCAATTCCGCGTTTTTGGCGAGAAAACCCAATTCCGCGTTTTTGGCGGGAAAACCCAATTCCGCGTTTTTGGCGGGAAAACCCAGTTCTGCGTTTTTGGCGAAAAACCCCAATTCTGCGTTTTTGGCGGGAAAACCTAATTCCGTTTTTTGACGGGGAAACTCAATTCCGCGTTTTTGCGAGAAAATGCAATTTTCTGAATATTATTAAATTTACTTATTCATAAAATGTAGTTAATTACACAAAATAAAAAATTAGATATTAATTATTCATGTTGATATATTATATTAAAATAAAATTCTTATAACTTAAATGGGTTAAATGGGTTTCAATGGGTAAGTGTAAAATTAATGGGTCTAAATGGGTAAACCCTAATAGACCTTTAAACTAAATGGGTCTTAAGGGGTTTAGGGTCTAAATGAGTTTGGGTTTAAATGGGGTGGGTCTAAATGGGGTGGGTTTACCAATATTAACATCCCTATTCACTATAGACCAAACTGATTTGTAGAATTCACTTGTGTAGCCATCTGGGCGAGGAAACTTGTCATTTGGCATTGCAAAGAGAGTTTTCCTAATCTCTTCTTCAGTTATTTCATGTACCAGAAGCTAACCTTCACTTTGTCTACATCAGAATTACAAAAATTCTTCTAGCTCCTCCGGAGTCAATTCCCTTATATTCAGGCGGTTTAGTAGTTAGAAATTATGTAAAGATTTCATATGCTTCCAGCTTAATACCCTCCCTTCTTGTTTTGGTTTCAACTATTGATGTTTTAATTTCTCGAATTGAATTCTTAGCCTTGCGAGCCCGGATCGATTTGTAGAAAACATTGTTACTCTTATATCTCCCACCGAAAGTTGGTTATCCATATAATTGGGATAATGTATTGTTTACAATTGGGTATTCTGATTCAAAATGGACAATCTAAAATTTTATGTTAATTAAAATTTAAGATGTAAAATAAAATAAAAACAAAAGAAAAGAAAGCAAAAAAATAATTCGACAAGTGTTATATTTTACTCATATAAAAATAGTTTCCACTTTCTCGGTTAAATCTTGCAAAACTCTAGTTCCAACCTGGAGGTTTGTTTGTTTTGTTAATTTTTAATGACATTTGTTACATTAATTTTCTCTTCATTCTTTTCACTTTAATAAAAAAAAAATTATAGAAACAATAAATTCCTCATAAATTCAGAAACGAAATACAATAAACTATGTGTAACATTAAAATAAAATAAAAGACAATTTTGTAGTTAAATTACTTAAATATTGTTTCAATAGTAAATTTGTATACAAATTAAATGAATCTTATATTTTAAAATAATATTTGGTAAATAACTGTGAAAGAGCTAATCAAATTCCATTCCCTTTGTGCATTTTATTTCTTTTCATTTCAAGTTATTATCCTCCATTCTTTTTCTTCCCTATTTTTATTGTTCCTGTATTGGTTAGCATATTATCACTTGGAGAAACATCCTGACAGATTATATACATTTTCCACGGGTCGTAACATAATATAAATAAGACACCAAGATTATATAAGAATCTCAAAAAACAGTCTTCATAGAACATATAGATTGAGATACAAACTTCAAAAGACATGGCAGCATCAAACAGAACACTTCTCGTAGCACCCCTTCTCTCTCTCTCTCTCTCTCTCTCTCTCTCTCTCTCTCTCTCTCTCTCTCTCTCTCTCTCTCTCTCTCTCTCTCTCTCTCTCTCTCTCTCTCTCTCTCTCTCTCTCTCTCCATGCGATATAATCCTAAAATGCTTCACATTATTTATTCATCTTCTCGAACCTATGGCTCTTCCATTGCCATTAATCTTTGCCTTATTCTCCCAATTCCTTGTGTCTGGTTAGAATCTCCCTTTTATCGCCTATAGATCTAATTGAATACTACAATGTGTGATGATTTGAAGTTTTTTTCTTGTTATCTAAACAGGGGTTAAATCGACGAGTTTCATTATGGAGAACAAATGCGAATACAAAGTTTGGTCGGGACTTTTATCCAACACTGGATTTCCTCCTTTCCGACCACCAGATTCGTCCTTCAAAAAGGTGAAGAGCGTACAATAAACGCTCCTATTGCTCGAAGCAAGCCTTAACAAGTGCATGCGGCTTTGACTAATGGTAACATATTCAAGTAACACTTGAGGAACCCAAAGCAATGGGAGAGATATCATCTGTTTGGAATTAGATTAAATGTTTTCTCATTTTAGCAGCCTTTTAAATGGTTATTGGTCTTTTCATTAACTCATTGTATTGTATGAACCTAAAAATTTGTATAAACCAAAGTCTTTAAATTTTAATTTTATTTGTTGTCAGAGATTCATTGCCAGTTATATCGATTTAAAGCATTTCTAGCGTCAACTACCATTTCAATGTCAAAATGTGATACGTAAGCAAATAACCAAATAAAGGTTCACCAACATGGTAAAGAAAGATCCTTAAAGTCACATTAGTTTTCAAATAATATGTACAGAGTCCGAAAAGGGAACTTAGAAGTCCTTCATAGTAGAAATTTTGGATGCTTTTTTTCCGTTTTGATTTGTTTTAGAGTTTCTGTTTTTGCGATGCTCTTTTCTATAATAGAAATTATAATAAAATTTAAATATGATTAAACAAAATAATTGGATGAAGTGAACAAAAATATTGTTTTGGAGATACAAACTACTTTTTGAACAATTAACTCATAAACATTTTTATCTTCCTTAGACAATAAATCTAATTAAATATAAAAAAGAACAATATAGATTAACAATATATTGTCAACCATTTATTTGTCTGTTGGTAAACTTATTTTGTATCCATAATGAAATGTAGCACATTATTGACATCAAAATAATCTACTATGGACAAGGAAGTCTTGTATAACAATTGCAATCATGATGCTGCACTACAAGAAAACAACAGGGAACCGACGGACATAACCGTCGGTATACCGTCGGAAAAGGCGTTTCCTGATGGAATTCCGACACGACAAATCCGTCGGTTCCACGGCGTCGGAAAAAAAAATCTGTCGGAAATCCGTCAATATTTGCCGACAGTTTTCCGACAGATTATCTTATCGACAACACAAAAACCGACGGCGGACCGACAATATACCGATAGGTAGAAAACCGACGTCAAACCGATGGTTAATTACCGACGGTTGTTAACCGACGCTTTACGGACGGATGTTAACCGACGGTTTACCGACGGTTGTTAACCGACAGTTAACCGACGGTCGATTACCGACAGTATTCTGACAGGTCGGACTGACGGCTAAACCGACGGTTTACCGACGGTTTTCCGACGGGTAATAAATTATTATTTTTTATAAATAATTATATTTAATAGGTATATATTATTTTATAATCAATTATTTATTTAAAAATTTTATATACGAAATATATATAATTTTTTTATTAATTTTATAAAATAAAAGTGTTTTTCAAAATTACATAGCATTGGGATCCGGAACGTTTCTGGGTCCGAATCCCATCCCCAACCCCTGAACAGAACCCGTAGATGATGCTCCCGTTCCCGTTCCCGCTCCTGGTCCCGCTACACGCTCAGTCCCGTCCAATCCTTGTCCTGGAGGAGTTCCGCCAAACTGGATGTAGTTCATGATCCGTGCTTGCATCTCCGCTATCTTTCTTTCATTCTCGGCCCTTTCCTCTCGCATCTGAGCTTCAAAGCTCTCCTTAAGAGCTGCAATTTCCACATCTTTCTCGCGCAGAGCTTCGGCGAAGACGTCGCTCTCAGGTCGGAAGCGTGAATTCGAAGTCGAGGCTTTCCCCATGTTTCCTAAAACGAAAACACTGCCCTTCCTGCGTTGCGTTTCCTGCAAAGTATAGTAACAAATATTAGTTAAACAATTCAAATAAACAAAACCTATGTAAATTTTGAGTAAACAGACGAACTTACCTCAAGAAAGATCTCGTTGATCCTTTGTGACGGTACTACCTCCTCTGTCGAACCGACTTCCTCGGATAATTGAGTCTGGACCTCGTCAACCCGCCTCTTTGCCGATTCGACGATTCTCCGAGCGAGCGGATCCTGGATCTGACCCGTCAACTTGTTCGTGTGGCCCTCCTCGGTTAGTTCAACAAAATTTGGATCCTTTCCTGTTCTTTTTTTCTGCACATTACAAAAACGGTTAGCCAATCCAATAAATAACACAATTGAATAAACCAATACTTACAAATTCAATTTTTCGCTGTGCGGTGCTCTTAGCTCCCGCATTATGAGTCGCCATTCCTAAACCGCCCCTCTCGCTCTTGCGGTTATGGGAATGCATCGCCGAATCTGCTGCTGTAGTGGGCTTGATCCAGTGGCGGCTGAACCCTTCAATCAGCGATGGGTTGACTCCCTTCGGGTCTTCCGATAGGATCCACTTCTGCTTCCACTCGTTGATGACGTGAGTGTAATGGGACCGCGCCTTCTTGCGGAAAGCCTTCTCCACGACGGTCGTAAGGTTGCTGTCCCAAGTATACTCTTGCTTTAAAAAAAAAGATTAACGTTAGCATGGATTAAAATAAACTTAAATTTGATAGAAAATGACTATAAGTGTACGTACCGAAATGCCCGGAACCAGTTATGCTGCTCGGTCCTTGGGATTTTCGCGTACTGCGGGTACGGATGACGGAGCATGCTACACATCATCCCAAAAATATACTTGGTGATCTTGGAGGACATGATATTGAACCTGTAAGAAGTTCACACAAAAAAATATTGTCAATTTAACAAACGGTTAACAAAATATTATTTAAAAAAAAATATAATTGTTAATGTTAAAAACTACTTACCAAGTCGTCCCCGGGTTGTTAAACAGATCTGGATGGAGCCGTTTCAACGTCTCCCGCCCTGGCTGTTCGACCAGCAACTCTATCTCCGGTGCAATCGTCGCCGGCGCATCGTCGTCCGGGGTTGCTGGGACGTTAGACATAGAGTCGCTGCCTGCTTGGATAGACTGCTCTGGTCCGGACTCCGTCCGTCTGACCTGAGTCGACCGAGAGCGGCGTGGTGGTGGCAATCCCGTCGGAGCAGCCTGAGGCGGAGGATGCGAAGCCGTTGCCACAGGAGTATGAGAAGTTCTCCCCGGCAACAACCCATCGGTCTGGCTCAAAAAAGCCTCGAATTCCTCGTACGACCTATAATACACAAAATAAAGTTTTCATTTCATTAAAATATAAAAACAACTAATATATCATTTTAACAATATTCAAGACGTTTTTATAATTAGTTAAAAATACTTATATATTGGTAAAACGTTTAAAAAATATATATATTAAATGTTTAGAAATCCTAAATATTGATAGTTTTTTAAGTTAATTTTTAAAAACCCAAAAAATGTTTTCATAATTACAATTATTATCTTAGAAATCAAAAAAAGGTTTTAAAATATACAATTATAGTTTTCAATTCAAAAAATTGTAAAATCTTTGATTAAATTTTAAAACTAAAAAAACTTTTTTCATTATTATTATAAAATTTGTAAAAACGTAAAAAGGTTTTATAATTATATAAAAAAACTTACAAATCAAAAAAACGTTTTCAAAAAATTTACAAAACGTTTTTAAAATTATGAAAAAGCATAAAAATTGTTTTAGGATCAAATTTATACTAAAAAAAAATTCATTACTTGTATTTAAAAATGGAATTGTTGTAAACCTTAAAAAATATACAAATCTAACTATACAAACCATTATCTAAGATCTAATACACCTAATTCACTACATGCATTCTAAATCCAAACTTCTAACAACCTAAAAATTATGTATTTTCCGTTTTTGATCGGTTAGAAAGGGAACTTACATGTTCTTACTGCTTTGGGCGGTCGGAATTGCTAAGTGGTGTCCGGAATCGTCGAGAAATGGTAGGGAGAAGTCGGAGTTTCGCGGTGGAGAGAGAGAGAGAGAAAACACAGAAGAAATGAGGAAGAAGAAGTTCAATCGATATTATTTCTTTAGGAACTGACGGATTTCCGACGGATCATTAATTACCGTCGGAAATCCGTCGGTTCCCAGTCGGTCCAATTAATTGGCGGTTAAATGAAAACGGTTAGGCGCAAAAACGAAAAAATTTGTAAAATTTTAGATTCCGACGGAACCATAATTACCCTCGGAAATCCGTCGGAAAATTTAGAAAGGTGTTACCAGGTTTTGAACCTGAGCCCCTTAGGATGTTTATGTGGTGCCTTAACTAGTGTGCCGATGTTACTAATTGTAATGTTTGTACAGTGATATTTATATGAGGACATTAACTATTTTGAAAACGAACTTTTATTAATTCATAATTAAAAAACAAAGCAGTACATTTCAATTTTAAGCATTACAGTTTTAATTAAAGGGTTACACTTAGATAGTTCAGTTATTATAATTCGGAAACTGGTTATCAAAACAATTCCCTGCGTTCGTCTGTCTCCACTGTCGGATCATACGTCTCCATGACCGTGTTGTGATCCATTCCGGTTTATCTTTGCCAGTTTCCCATAGTGACTTCAACCGTGACATTTTTGTCTGGAAAACTCGTCGAGCCGTCTTATGAAATTCAGTCCAAACGTTTAAGAGGTTCTCAGGAGCAAATGTAAAGTGATCCTGCGATGTTAATCCGATGTTATAAAGTCAAGGCGGCTATAATTACAATAAATTACTTGAACAAGTTACAACATACCAGAAAATGCTTGAACCATTTTGCTTTAATGTCGTCGGGAACCGCATAGTACATGACATAACTCCCCGACCAGTGATTCTCGATGGTTTCGCTTATGGCGTATAAGATGCTTGCATGGTAACCGAACCAAATAGAACGGTTTTCTCATCACGGGCTAAGAACAGGGAGATGTTCCCGACCCCGCTTACGAATTTTTCGCAAATAAGAATCGCGGTTGTGAGGGGACATATAAACAAAATTCATTTTCTGGAATGTCGGAGGTTGTGGAGAAAATGGTGAGAATCGTATAACTTTTATACAAAATTTTCCGACAGCGTTTCCGACGGCTGCCCGTCGGAAATTGCACGGAGAGACGTTTCAATGAAATGCATCGCGAACAGACAGAGGTAATAGGTCTGCGTAATTGGAGCCTTTGACCGGTTTCCGACAGATTTCCGATGTTTAATGTGATTTCGGTCGGAAACCCGTCGGAAATTTCCGACGGAGAACCGAGAGAATATGTTTAGGGTTTGATTAGGGTTTAGGGTTTGTAAATCATTGAATCCTAATAGCATAATATAACATATTGTTCACTATATCTACGATTAAATGACTTGATGAGTACTAACCGTAAAATAGGATAGTTGATATTACGATCCGTCCATTTTTTTCATAAACGACATAGGACATTAGGTAGTGATTTCGACCGTCAAACATAGTAATAATAAAAATAATATATACCATTGATTTTGTGATTATACACATTATTACTAGCTTTCAATAGTCTTCTCAATATTAGGGTTTAGGGTTTGAAACCCTAAACCCTAATCATACCCTCTGTCGGAAATCCGTCGGAAATTTCCGACGGATTACCGACGGCCGTCATAGACTGTCGGAAAACCGTCGGAAAAAACTTATTATGTTTCCAAAAACGCAGCTGCTGCTGCTCGAACACGGGACCTAGTGGTTGTTATAGTGGAGTGAGAACCATATGAGCTAGTTGTAAAGTTGTTGTCTCATTTAAACTTTAATCCGTATTGATAGCATTTACTTCCACATATAAAAATTTGGTTGTGGATTATACGATTCATTCTAATGTCGGGTAAAATAAAGTTTATAACTACAACTAATGAACAAAATGCTGGGGAAAAAAATTTAGTTTAAAAATTTGAAAACATATATTTTAATACACTTTAGTCTGAATCGCTTTCTGAATCGTAATCACTTGAAATCGAATCTTCGTCGTCGTCAAATTCACCTCTCTCCTCTTCGGAATCTGAGTGGAGAACAACATTCTCGAAATGACTAAAATCAACAACAAGATTAACCTCAAGGGATTCTTCAACCGGAGCTATGTAATCATTTTGCGTAGTTTGTAGTGGTTCTTGGAGTTCAACCCCTTGAACTCTTCCTCGCGGGTAAATTTTCGTAACTGTGACCCATGGATCATTCTTGTATGTTAGCCGAGGATAAGGGATGTAACTCACCTAAAATTACGAAGACAAAAAAAGATTACAATGCAATGAGAGTATAATATAAATATGAAAAAATACATGATGGGTAAAACAAATTAATTACCTGATCTGCCTGAGATCCAATAATGAACGGATCATATTTTTGCAGCTTTCTATTAGAATGTATAGACGTCACACCAAACTCATCCACTGATACACCTTTCCCGATAATAGAGTGATAACAAGATTTTTGCAAATCCTAGAGGTATCAATTCCTCTAGCTTATCATTGTAGCAAGAGGTAACGAACCAAATTGGGATAGAAGTGACCAATATGAATACACCAAACCACTTTAGTCAAGCAAACCAAATTCAGTTATGATTCTATATCCTAAGTGCAATTTAAATTCATTCAAACAAGTAAAAGAGAGTAAACAAAGATCAAACTCAAGAAATCAATAATAAAAGCAAGGCCAATGGGTCAAGGTCAATGATTTGGGAAATCTAGAGCTATCAAGGATGCTTAAACAATCATCATAGATGCTAATCCTAAGCAAAGAACACTAATCAATTAATTAATCCAATCTCTTGGTACTAATTACTTTGCCTAATCCTTAATCAAGATCAAATTCTCATTTGTGAATAAAAACAAGGCAAGCATTAATCTCAAGTTCTCTTAAGCTAATAAACACTTTAGACATTCACTTTCATGAGCTAAATCTTGTAAATTCCCATCAAAACTCAATCTAGCATTTCATCGAACACATGGTGTGCGATAAAACCCAATTCATCTAAATCAACTTAATCAATGTCAATCTAGAAATAAACACATTTAGATAGGAAGGATCAATCATAGTAAAGCCCTAAGCATCCATGAATCACTCTAAATCATCCTAATCTACCTAACCCATAAGCCTCAAATGAAACTACTCACTAATCATACTTAGTCTAACAAAATTCATGAGAATGATGTTAAACATGATGATTAGTGAAAGATTAAAGAAAGGAGAGAAGAAATCAAACACAAATAACTCTTAGATTAATAAAAGATTGAAACTTGTCTTCCCATAAGGGTTTTGAAACAAAAAGAAGCTTTAGAGACAACAAAAATCAGGTTTTTGGCTTTAAATAGTAAAGGGGCACGAACCGGGTCAACCCGGAACAAACCGGGTGTTGACCCGGTTCCAAGTGAAAATCTGGGGACTGTATCGGCCAGCCAGACCGATATGTTGGCCGATACAGAGTCTCGGATTTTTCTGGGCAACAAACGTATCGGTTGGCTAGACCGATACGCCAACCGATACGCCAACCGATATGCTTCCTCGAAATTTAATCCGAGAGCTAGTATCGGCCCGCCTGGCCGATACGCAGACCGATATGGACTCTCTGGAATCACTCGTAGGTACGTATCGGCCAAGTGAACCGATACGCAAGCCGCTACCACCCGCTGCACACTCCGTCAAACTTGTCGTCGGGGGGGGGGGGGGAGGGGGGGCTTCACGTCTTGCTCGGGTGGGACGCACGCATGTTACGAGGTTTGACTCATAGTTCGCTGACTTGAGCACACCATTTTTGACCCATCTTCTTCGTTGACTTCTTGTTTTATCACCTCTGTTTTCCTCTGATCTCGTTGTTAATCAAAGTCACATGAGCCTCATCAGACATTCCAATACACCTGAAAATGATCAAGACATACTCCAAAAGATGCTAAAGTATGCAAGACTCTAATCCGAAAAACTATAATTCCTAAATGCATGATCTTATATCTAAATACATGAAAATGAATGTAATACGCAAGAAAACATAGTAAATTATAAAGCTTAAAACCTATAAATTATGTACATATCATAGGGTCATACCAATCACATAGGAAAACAACGCACCTCATGCCGAGCTTCCTATGTATTTTACTTCAAGTATTTCCTTTAGAACACCGTAGTACACAACTTCACCGGATGTAGATGAAACTCCGTGGTCGGCCGTTGTTCTAGAGGACCCTTCTTTATGCACTTTGAAAGCGTATCCCCTCGTGCAATATCGTGGATAAGACTTGGTATTGTAGTGGAGACCGTTAAGTATGTCTATCAACCAATCATCCGGTGTGCGTCCATTTTTGATTTCCGTTCGCACCTAATTATTTAACATGTAAAAACTGTTTTACGAATGAACAAATTAATTGGATCTTGGATGATCTAAATTTCAAAACTTAGGTAATAGTGTAACCAAGCGAAAAAGTATGTCTCTTTCCACTGCTCACACTCTTCCTCGGACAGTTCAGGATGTTGAAGTTTTAGTGACTCCATGTATAACCTTCAAAAATCATCCAAGTATTAAAAAAAATTTTGTGGGTGTTATAAAAGTAAAGTTTCAAACAAAATAAACTAAACATACCTCTCGTACTCAAACAATTCCTCGCAGTTGTTCATAATATATTTTTGAAGGTGTGCGTGCTCTTCGGTAGACAGTTGTCGATTTCCAACTTTACCGCTTAACCGACCAAGTTGTTGAAAAATGCTTAGTACCACTGACGAATTGATTTGTCTCTCTCCTATATCATCGTTCCTAGCCGGTCGACGACTCTTTGTGCGTATGTGGGAAGGGAAATAGTATCCGGCAAATGTCGCCGCTTCCTCATTGTGGTACTGAGCAGCAACTGAACCCTCAACTTTAGCTGGGTTCTTAACCTTCTTCTTAAGGTGGAACACATAGCGCTCAAAGGGATACATCCACCGATATTGTACCGGACCACCTAGCCTAGCTTCTCCCGGGAGATGAATGGGTAAATGCTCCATAACATCAAAGAACAACGGCGGAAATATCTTCTCTAGATTGCACAGGATTTTAGGAATATTATCCTGTAAACATCGAATCCCGTCTGCTGTAAGAGATCTCGTGCATATATCCCTGAAAAAAGCACCTACCGCGGCGATTGCTTTATGAACATCTTTGGGGAGTAGATAAGCAAATGCAAACGGAAGTAGTCGTTGCATCACAACATGAAAATCATGACTCTTCATCCCGATAAACTTATCACCATCAGTGTCCACACAATTACGCAAGTTAGATGCGTAACCGTCTGGGAACTTCACTTGTCGCGCAATCCACTCGAAAAACTCTACCTTTGATTTCTGATCTACCCAATAGGCTGGAATTGGAGGTTTACCGTTCTTCTGAATATGAAGTTCAGGCCGATTACAAATTTCAGGCAAGTCAAGCCTAGATTTCACATTATCTTTCGTCTTCCCTTGCACGTTGAGAACGGTGTTCATGATGTTATCAAAGAAATTTTTTTCAATGTGCATGACATCAAGATTATGCCTAAGTAGCTGATCCTTCCAATATGGTAAATCCCAGAAGATACTCAGCTTGTGCCAATTGTGAGATAAACCAGCTGCGTACACATTCTCATGTCCATTTCCACCACATTCACGAGTTCTTAGCGCACCAAAGGTTTCTAAGAGACCCAAAGTAACCGACCCACTGTCTTGGAGAATAGGATCATCAAACACTTTCCTCTTCTTTGTAAAAAGATTAGTATTTTTCCGGTATGGATGATCATGCGGTAGAAATCTCCTATGACAATTAAACCAACTCGATTTGCGGCCATGCTTCAGCTGAAATGCATCGGTCTTTTCTTGACAATAAGGACATGCTAACCTTCCATGCGTTGTCCATCCAGATAACATACCGTAAGCCGGAAAATCGCTTATGGTCCACATTAATGCAGCCCTCAACAAAAAAATTTCCTTGCAAGAGACATCATATGCTACAACACCGGGCAGCCATAATATTTGCAACTCATGTATCAATGGCTGCAAGAATACATCTAGTGATCTTCTAGGATGCTCTGGACCGGGAACGAGTACGGACAGGAAAAGAAACTCTCGCCGCATACACATAGATGGCGGTAGGTTGTAAGGAGTTAGAATGACAGGCCACAACGAATATGGTCTCCCATGCCTTCCAAACGGGTTGAAACCATCTGTGCATAATCCGAGGTATACGTTACGTGGGTCGTATGCAAAATCTGGATATACACTCTGAAAATGTCGCCACGCTTCAGCATCAGAAGGATGTGCAATCTCTACTCCTCTTATATGATCAGCATGCCATCTCATTTCCCCTGCAGTTCGCTCAGATTGGTATAAGCCCCTCAGCCTATCAGTTAACGACATGTACCACATTCTCTTGAATGGAACCCTAGCTCTTCCCCTTGTATCCTCAAACCGTTGTTTCTTACAGAACTTACATTCCTATCGGTATTCGTCTTCTCGCCAATATAGCATACAGTTGTCGATGCACACATCTATTATCTGATAAGGTAATCCAAGCCCTTTAACAAGTTTCTCGACCTCGTTGTATGAACCTGGAGCAAGGTTATCTTCAGGAAGAACATCTTTCAGGAATTCGCAAAAAGCATCCGCACATGGCTCCGCCAAATTATAGTCTGTCTTTATTTCCATTAGTCTAGTTGCAGATGATAATGGCGAATGTCCGTCTTTGCAACCATCATAAAGCGGACGCTTCGCTGCATCTAACATATCAAAAAATCTCCTAGTTTCTACATTAGGTTCCTCATCTGCCCTAGGAATTTGATATTCACCTACTTCCTGTATATTTTCTCTAAATGCATCATTAACATCCTGAACGGTACCTACACAAACATCTTCATCCGCGATATTATAATGTTCGCTATTACTACCAATAGGTTCCCGCGTACTAGCACTACCAAATTGATCTCTACTACTACTTGCGCCATCAAATGTTTCCCCGTGAAGATACCAAATCTTATAACCAGCCATAAACCCAACTGAGTACAAGTGATGCCATACTTCGCCAATTGTAGGATTTCTAACATTTCGACACTGACTACATGGGCATTTCCTCTTACCGGTTTTCTGCGTATGCGGTTGATTGCAAGCCATCGTCATGAATTCCACAATACTGAGTGCATATGGTTTATACACTAAATCCGTCGTCTCATCAACCCTCGGTCCGTCCATCCACGATCTAAAATAATTAGATGAAGACATTTTGATCCCGTAAGAAAGTGAGTGTGTGTGTGAGAGAGAGAGAGAGAGAGTTAGAGAGAGAGAATGGTGTAGAGAATAAGGGAGAAATGCTTGGTATATATTGGAAAATAACCGACGGAAAACCGAGGGGAAACCGACGGAACTAGCCGTTAGCGTCGGTATTCCGTCGGAAATTTTGCCAGCCCAACAGTAATACATAACAGCTATGTCGGCCCAACGGCCATATTAATGATTTCCGACGGATTCCCGACGGTAGAGAAAACCGACAGAAAACCGACGGATAATCCATAAACCGTCGGTAATCCGTCGGAAATTTGGTAAACGGTCAAAATGAGAATTAACTCACTTCTCTTACCAAGGTGCCGATTCGGTAATTGTCCCTTCGGTAATAAATCCATATTCCGACGTGTTTCCGACGATATTTCCGTCGGAAAATTTTATATGTATATCCACCAAAATCCTCTCTTTTTTCCATCAACAAAAAATAATAAAACAAAAAAAAGATGAATTACGTATTTCTTTCTGCCGAAGCCCGCATGACCATTCTGCAAATGATCGCGGAACCAGGTCGGGAGGCTTTGCCAAATCTCGACCCATCTCGTCCACCACATCAAGTCGTTTGGTTTGGATCCAATGCGGTCATTCCCTCCGTGATCAGCGACATCATCCAGAATCGCTGGTCTGGAAGATACCTGACGTACTATAACGTCTTGCCGACCCTGAAAACTTCATGGTTCATCGATTTTATGGTAAGTTATATATTTATGTTTTTAAAATTATATTTTTATTTGAAATTTTATGTAACCCAAGTAATTTTATCCTTTTTAGGAATTTTTTACATTCTCTCCAGATAATCTTTTCATTGTTTGGCGGGAGTTTCACCGGGCCGCAAGGAAAGTTTTCCAAACGAAGATGCGGCGGATGAAGCTCCGGTGGCAACGGGGTGAAGGAAGACCGGCTTGGATTCCAGCGGGAAAGTGGAACATCATGGTGAATCAATGGAGGGAGACGAACGACGGCAATTGGTTCGGGAACCAATCACAAAATAATAACAATTAAAAAAATAATGTAATTTTTTATTTAAAATAACAATGAATTTATGTTTTTTTTAACTCATAAATAAAATATTTTTTTAAAAAAAAATTATATACTAATGACAGAATATATAAATAATGTTGAATTAGATAAACGAATAACTCAGCGTATCACAGTGGTTCGGGAACTATGTAAAACTGTCCAAAGGTCTCGTGTTCGAGACAGTCCTTCAACTGTTTTTTTATGAACCGACGGCTTACCGACGGATGATCGACAGACTACGCATCATGTCGGGAATCTGTCGGAAATTTTCAGACGGATTGAGTTTCCGTCGGAATTTACCGACGGATATCCGACGACTCATAAACCGTCGATTCTATGTCGGAAAGCTGTCGGAATTTCCGATGGGATATTTTCTGTCGGAAAATCCGTCGGTTAAAGCCTTGTTTTCTTGTAGTGCTGTTTGTTTTTCCACATTTTGTCTGAACAGTCGCAACGCTTATATTTATTATATCGATCCGTCATTTCCCTTAGGCATTTCTTGTTTCCATCACGGCCACATTTTTCAAGAAATGAAAATTTATCTTAGATAAATATTTTGGTTAAGCAATATTGATAGAACATATATAATTTACGGTTTATATTTTCTTTTTTTCAACACCAGCTTTCTTTACGAATAACCAATATTCTCATAACTCTCAGATATAAAATCAAAAGAAAAAGTGAATAAAATATTACCTTTCACAATGTTCAAAACGTGGAACACGAAAACACATAAAATTATAGCTGAAATAAAACACTTCATGATTTGAGAAACGAATGAAAGGCTGTTTTGTTAATTACATAAACTTCTTGTTCATACACTTTATATATATACTCAACACACACTAAAATAGATATTAATGCTAACTTCAATCGAAGATAAAAAAGTAATACGTGACCAAGTCAGCGAAGTAGATGAGATCTGTAGTTTATTTTTGGAAAGACAAAACATGAATTTTCATTTTATCAAGTCGAACATGTCAATATAAATATAATAAAAATCGATTGTAGCGATTGTATATGATTTGTAAAAAAATAATATATATATTCTTACATTCGATTAAAAATCAATTATGCATATTTAGGTATTATGGGATTGACTATTTATTGAATTTTGATTATTATTGTTTCATGTGGTTTTGAACTTGGAACTTTAATTAACAATTTTACTACTAATAAATAATATGATGTGATCTAAAGGATGCTAGTGTGTGATAACACTATAACATTCTCCAAACTAGTGAATGTCAACCTCTTTAAATCTTTCTTTTAAACAATTTCTACTTATAATTTCTCTCATTTATATTTTTACTGTATGGATCAACAGAAAGATACGAACGAAACATATACAAAAATAAACTAAAACGGTCAAGATAGCCTCTGACCCAAGTACCCAACATGTTGTCTTGGCATGCCTCCTCATTTGTTTCTTCCCGGTGTGCTCACGTATGTGCTACTTGTGCGTAGTCTTTGTGGCTCTCGTAATGCTTGGGCAGTTGTCAAAAAATGAATGTTGCTTCCATATGCGTCACACAATGTAATACCACCAAAAAGTCTCGAATCGTTTCCATGTTGACTCACTTGATTTGCTGCAAGAAATCAAAATTTTATGCGAGGGATGTCTACTGATGAGGAAATTAATGAAACCGTCGGAAATCCGTCGGTTCATGAACCGCCAAAAATTCATGAAACTTCGTATTACCGCCTAAATGTTTTGGTGAAACCGCGAATTTAATTGGACCGCTTCATAACCGATGGTTTTCTGACGGTTCATTAATTCCCGTCGGAAATCCGTCGGAAATCAAGAATATTTATTGATCGATTCTTCTTCTTCCCCATTCTCTGCGAGTTCTCTCTCTCTCTCTCTAGCCTCTTCTTCTCCACCTTCTCTCTAACGAATCTCGACGTTTCCGTCCTCCTCTCCCCGCCACCGACCGTCCAAATCCCTTGAACCATGTAAGTTTCCATTAAACCCTTTAAATTTTGAAAATTAAATAGTTTCTAGGTTGTTAGAATTTCGGATTTAGGATGCATGTAGTAGTATAGGCTTGAATCTATGTCTATGGTATGGTATTTAGGTTGCTAAATTGTTGTGTGATTGATTGGTTATGTTTAGGAATTTTTTTTCATTTTTAAACGTTTGGAACCACTTTTAAACGTTTCAAAAAGTTTTGGCCAATACCAAAACGCTCTTAAAACATTTGCAATTTGTCAATAATTTTTCAAATTTTGTCATGCCCAAAACCAATTTTGTATATAATTTTCTTTAATATTTTTTTTTAAAAAATTTATTTATAATTTTTTTCCAAACGATTTATAATATATAATGTTAGATAAAATTTTGTTTATAATTATTATCTTTTTAAAAAACGTTTTTATAATTTTTATATATTATAAAAATATTTTCTATAATTTTAAAAAGTTTTATAATTTTAATGTTATAAAAAACATTTTTATAATTATTATTTTTTTATAAAAACGTTTTAATAATTTTTGGGTTTTATAAAAACGTTTTATAATTTTAATGTTATATAAAAACGTTTTTATAATTATTATTTTCTATAAAAACGTTTTTATAATTATTATTTTTTATAAAATTTTATGTTATTATATTATATATTGTATGTTTTTTATAAAAAAATCATTTTATGGAATGTAGGGATTATGGAGCATTCGAGGCGTTCATGTCCTCCACCCCGCAAGATGAGGTGGAGCTTACTAAGGCACGATCGGCACCTTCACGGCGGCCTCGATCTACTCAATATAGAACGGCGCAACCGAGACAGTCCAACCACGGCAGGAAGCTCCTAGCAGCAGGGATTGAAGTCTTAGTCGACCAACCCGGACGGGAGATGCTCAAACGACTACATCCCGATCCGTTTAACAACCCGGGTACTTATTGGTAAGTTATCTTAAATTCAATAAAATCGTTTTTATTAATGTTTTGGTGGTATTGGTATTTAAAGGTCCGAGATGACGGCTTCAAAGATCATGAAGTGCATTCTAGGAATGTTATGTAGCATGTTCAAGCACCCATACCCGACGTACAACAAGATGCCAAGGTCCGACCAGCATAACTGGTTCCGCCAATTCGCGGTAAGTATTTAATATCTTACAAATTTTTATCTTACAAATTCTTAATTTAAATAAAGTATTGTTAACTAACATTAAAAGTCTTTTTTTTTTACCAAGAGTATATATGGGATAGGAACCATACGACGCTTGTGAAAAAGGGTTTCCACAAGAAGGCGAAGAGCCACGATTCTCACGTCCTCAACGAGTGGAAGCAAAAGTGAGTGGTCAAGGAAGACCCGAACGGAGTGAACCTCACACTGTTTGAGGAATTCATCCATCATTAGTCCCAACCTGCTACAGGAGCGGACTCTTTGACGCATTCATGGACCGCAAGAGTGATAGAAACGGTGTGGGGATAGCGGCTCATAACGCTGGAGCAAAGAGCACCGTCCAGAGACATATTGACTTTATAAGCATCTCTTTTTAAAAAAAATTTAAAAATTTTAGTTAATTAAAACTTAAAACCGTTTAATAAATGTGCAGAAACAACAAACAGGAAGATTTCCGACGTTTGTTGAGCTCACTGAGGAAACACAGCGCAGGAAGGGCCGTGTTTTTCGGTTTAGGAAACTTTGGGGAGGGTGCCTCGACTCCGCATTCCCACTTCTGACCAGAGAACGACGCCGCTTCCGACCAGAGAACGACGCCTTCACTGAAGCCTTGCGCGAGAAAGATGCGAAAATTGAAGCTCTTAAGGCTAGTTTTGAAACTCGGATACGAGAGGAGAGGGCACAGATTGAAGCTGAGATGCAGGCGGAAAATGAAAGGAAGATGAAGGAGATGCAAGATCAAATAATGAACTACATCAAGTATGGTGGCGCAGTTCCAGGAGGAATGGAAGGGACAGCTCATATAGCGGGACCGAGAGTTGGAACAGGCGCATCGGGAACGGGTACGGCTTCTGTAGAGGGAATGGGGATGGGACTGGGATCCGATGTGGATCCCGGTCTTATGTAATTTCAACTTTTTTTTATAAATAATTTTTGTTACTTTAATAATAAATTTCGTATAATATATATTTTTAATATAAAATAATTTATTTTCAATTATTTTATAATATATAAAATTTCAAATAATTAATATATAAATAAAATATTAAATTTAGCTACCATCGAAAAACCGTCGGTAAACCATCGGTTAGCCACCGTCAGTAAACCTTAGTTATCAACCGTCGGTAAACCCTCGGTTATGGCCTGTCGGTAAACAGCAGTTTACCGTCGGTTATTCTCCTTCGGTAAACCTTCGGTTTGTTGTCGGTAAGTCTTATCGGAAAATCATCGGTAAACCGTTGGTTTACTGACCGTCGATAAATCGTCGGTAAACCGTCGGTTTATTGACCGTCCATAAACCGTCGGTAAAATACTCGTCGGAATTCCGACGGATACATATTTCCAAAAAAATAGAACTGACGGTTTTGACCGGCCGGTAATCCATCGGAAAAGACCATTACCGACGGTTATGGCCGTCGGTTTTTAAGTGTTTTCTTGTAGTGAACAATACCGAAGAAAATCCATCTTAGATTGATGGATCTTTTACTCTCATCCTTGACCAATATTCTACACATAGTCTTTCTTCGGTTGATATCAAGTAAGGCGCACATGATGCTTCACAGTGGATTCTTGGTCTCTCACCTTGACTACCTTCATAATTCAGGCTTTTAAAAAAAAAACAGAATATATCAAAACAATATGAGTAAGATAGTAGTCAAGAATAATCATATCTCAGCATTTAGCAGGACTCTTGCAAATCAGAACAAAAATATTCTGAGCCAAATCTTGGAAACACTACAAGAAAACACTTTAAAACCGACGGCCGTAACCATCGGTAATGGCCTTTTCTGACAGATTACCGGCCGGGCAAAACCGTCGGTTCTATTTTGTCGGAAAACTTATCCTTCGAAAATCCTTCAGTAATTTCCGACAGATTTCTGATTGGTATTTTACCGACGATTTACGGATAGGACTTTACCGACGACTAAACCGACGGTTTACCAAAGGAGTATAACTGACGGTAAACCGACAGCTGTTTGCCGACGGTTTTCCGACAGAATATACCGACCTATTACCGACGGTGTACCGACGGTTTACTGACTGAAAATATTCAACGGTTGATCACCGACGGCCTACCGATGGAACATATCCGACGGTTTACCGACCGATCATAACTGTCGGTTTACAGACGGAAAATATCCGACGATTTACCGACGGAACATATCTGACTGTTTACCGATGGATGATAATCGACGGTTTTCCGACGGTAGTTAAATTTTTCTTTTTTAAATATTAATTATTTGAAATTTATATTATGAAATAATTGAAAATAATTGATTTTATATTAAATAAATATTTTTGATACAAAATTTTATTATTTATTTTATTATGAAATTTATAAAAGGTATTTATAAAAAAGCCGTTCCCGTACTCGTCCCTGTTCCTGATGCTCCTGTTCCCAGTCTCGGTGCCGCTACATGAGCTGTCCCTTCTGATCCTCCTGGAACAGCGCCGCCGTACTTGATGTAGTTCATTATTTGATCTCGCATCTCCTTCATCTTCCTTTCATTTTCCGCCTTTTCCGCCTGCATCTCAGCTTCAATATGAGCATTTTCCTCTTGCATCCTAGTCTCAAAACTCACCTTAAGAGTTTCAGTTTCCGCATCTTTCTCGCGCAAGGCTTCGGTGAAGGCGTCGTTCTCTGGTGTCGGAAGCGGGAATGCGGAGTCGAGGCTCTCTCCCCCAAGTCTCATAAACCAAAAACACGGCCATTCCTGTGCTGCGTTTCCTGCAAAGTAAGTAATAAATATTAGTGAAAAATCAAGTAAGTAACAGTTACGTAAAATTTTAGTAAAGACACAATCTTACCTCGAGAAAACTTTAGTTAATCCTTTCTGACGGTAACTCCTCCGTCGAGCCGACTTCCTCGGACTGCTGTGTTTGGACCTCCTCCACCTGTCTCTTTGCCGACTATACACTTCTAAGAGCGATCGGATCCTGGATCTCGCCGGTAGTCTTGTTCCTATGGCCCTCCTCAGTCAGCTCAACAAACGTCGGATATCTTCCTGTTTGTTGTTTCTGCACATTTTTTAAACGGTTATTAGTATTTAATTAACTAAAATATTGAAATTATTTTTAAAAAGATACTTACAAAGTCTATCTTTCGCTGCACTGTGCTCTTTGCTCTAGTGTTATGGGTCGCCATCCCCATACCGTTCCTCTCACTCTTGCGGTTCTGGGAATGCGTCGAAGAGTCCGCTGCTGTAGCAGGCAGGGATCAAAGACGGATGAACCCCTAAAAAAATGTGAGGTTCACTCCCTTAGTGTCTTCCTTGCCACCCATTTCTGCTTCCACTCGTTGAGGACATGACTATAGTGGCTCTTCGCCTTCTTGTGGAAACCCTTCTCCACAAGCGTCGTATGGTTCCTATCCCATGTATACTCTTGCTAAAAAAACGTTTAATGTTAGTTAACAATAATTGATTTAAATTAAGAATTTGTAAGATAATAAATGGAGGTACTTACCGCGAATTGGCGGAACCAGTTATGCTGGTCGGACCTTCACTACAAGAAAACATGGATTTTAGGACTATATTTTACAACCGAATATTCAGTCGAAATTGTAGCGACTAATGTGAGACTGTTTACCGATTCTTTAACGACATCATAAGAACAGTCGTACTTTAGTCGCTAAAATTGCGACTGAGTTTAGTAGTCGTAAAAAGGTCGTCATATTGCGACTAATACGCGACTATATGATAGTCGTAAAGATTCAATCGTACTTCAGTCGCAGAATTTATGACCGTATTACGACTATATTCGGTGGGTCGTTATAATGCGACTAATACACGTCGCATTATAACGTCGCATAATAGTTGTAAAAACGGTTATACAACACGTTTTAATTGCTATGACGATTCTTTATAACAAAATTTTAAGACAAACACATTGAGTTGTGAATCAGTCGCGAAAAAGCTTATATATATTACATCCATTGTTTTCTCATATCATTTGTACAAGTTCATACAAAAAAGAAACAAAGAAACAAAAAACGAAGAAAATATCTCTTTTTATAAAATATCGGGCTACTATAATCATCAGGAATGGATGTATAAGAGGATAAATCCAGAGACGCAAAAAATTTCGGCGGAGTTCGAAATGGGGGTCGAGCAATTCATCGGTTGTGCAAGTAACCAGTGATATATCATGGTTTTTCTAGGTTTTCAACCATGATATAGTTGTATATATTGAGTCTTTAATCTGGTTTTTCGAGTCTACTGAGTCTTCTACAAGACTCAATAGACTTGTGCAACGAGTGGGATTATAGGAAGTTTCTGGTGATTTGTGCAACGAGCTGAAGTTGATGTCTCGACCACGAGTGGATGTCGACCGACACCCACCTTGGTGTCGATCGACACTGAGAGCGACATAGAACTATACGCGAGTTGAAGACAAGTTTTGAAGAATTGCAGAATTACCTAGAAATTTTCCCTAATTCTAATCTAGCCCTAAAACGTGTTTAGGAGTTAAATTAGGTTTTCAGACTCATTATCATCTATTCTATTCTTACTTTTGTTCTCGCCTTGGAGATTGAGAGATTTTGGCTAAGGGGCTGTTATTGCTACTTGTAACCTTTGAGAGAAGGATTTCAAACCCCTTTACTTATCTATTCAGTCTTTTGGTTTTCTATTCAATGATGTGTTGTGTATCTGATAATATGTCTGAGTAGTAACCTAGTTAGATTTAGGAATTCTCATAAGGTTTTTATGCATGTTTAGATAACTGATTGATTAGGATTCACAATATGTTTGTTCATCACCTTAGTTGCGCTTAATACTGAATTCTGGACTGATCATCTATGGTTTAGATCTGAGATAATTAACTTAGCATGAGAGTGTGAGTTATAATCTGAATAAACTTAGTGTGAGGAATTTGACTAGATACAAAGACATTTGGTTTAGGAGAATTGTGAACCGATAGAACCTGTTCGTAATGCTTGTTTAGAACTCTACGATCACAAAGAGATTTGGATCGCTAGGTTGCTAGATATAGAAATAATCTCAGCGAGAGTTAGATTGTTTAGCACTGTGTTTCTAGTTCTTGAACCTGTGTTTAATCTGAATCCGGTTAGTTAAGTATCTGACATTTCATAATTCCCGAGAACTTCCTAAGTCTAACGCCTTTCTCCCACTAAAAACACACCTTTGATTACTTGCTTTTGTTTATTGCTTTCTCTGAATTGGTTTAGCTTTATTTGAGAACATCTAATCTATCGCGTGAATCTTGAGTCCTTGTGGATACGATACTCTGAGTACTACATTCTCATATATGTGCACTTGCAGTAGAACAAGGATTAAACTTTGACCTATCAAGTTTTTGGCGCCGTTGCTGGGGACTCAACTGAGTTCGCCGATAGATTTTGTTTTAAAGTTTAGTCTAAGTCGTTTTTATTTCTTTTGTTACTGATTTTTCTCGTTTTGGCTTGTTTTGTTGCTGCAGGAATCGACAGAAGCGATCAGTGTCAACCGACACATCCTTAGTGTCGCCCGACACCACTCACGGATTTCAGTCTTAAAATCAGTGTATGCCAAGTCGACACACCCGAAGCAACCAGAACGAAGAGCTTTTGAACCCCAGACTTGAGGAGCTTGCTAAACTTGAGAGAAAGAACAGAAAGACTCAGAGAACTTCAAGGATTTTGTACAATCGTTTAATCTTGAGACCAGATGCTGAAGGAGTTTTGTGAGACCAACAGAACAACCCATACAATGATCAAGGGCAAAGGATTGATACACAAGGGGTGAGAGGCATATGGTCAATCCTGGAGCTAATGGACAACAACCTAATCTTCCTGCTGCTGAGAGGACTATTGCTGACTACAACCGACCCGATGAGTTTTATGCTAACCGGTCAGCAATTGTACCTCCTCTTTTCGAGAGGAATGATTTTGAGCTCAAGACTGCCTACTATGCACTTCTGAGGCAGCATCCTTTTCATGGTCTTCCGCATGAGCAACCCATGGACCACATTGAGGATTTTGAAGCCTTCATCACTGGGATGAAGCACAATGGAGTGGGTTATGACTTCCTGTACCTGAAGCTTTTCCCATATTCTCTCGCTGGAGCTTGGGTTAAGAAACTTCCACCTCGGAAGTTGACTACTTGGGATGCTGTGAAGAGAGAGTTCTTGAGGCATTTCTAAGATGATGCTCGCTCCGATCAGCTTAGACAGGATCTTCTGACATTCACTCTGGGACCTACAAAGCCACTTAAGTCTGCCTGGGTAAGGTTCAAGATGTACCAACGAGATTGTCCTCAGCATGGATTCTCCGAAGTTCAGCTGCTTGGAATTTTCTTCAGAGGCGTGGATCTCTGGTACCAGTCTGCGTTAGATGCTGCCAGCAATGGTAACTTCAACACAAAGACTCCTGAACAAGCCAGGATATTGATTAAGAATTTGGTGAGCAACAATAGTACTAAGACTGCAGACCAGAGGAGGAAAGAGTCTAGTTGAAAGGTTGATAATCCCCAGATTGCTAAGATGAAGAACAAGCTGGATACTGTTCATAGCTTGTTGACTGGTAAGAAGCATGTCCATTTTGCTCAAGAGGTCGAAGAGTTTGAACTTGAAGAAGGCTGCACTGAAGATGTGAACTACATTGGTGGTTCTGGATTTCAAGGAAACATGTTTGGAAATCAGCAAGGCAACAAGTTCTTCACTGGTGGACAGAAGAGTTCTTTCACAAGCAATCAAAACCCTTCTGGGTATGGTCAGAATGGTGGTTACCAAGAGCCTTTTCAGCATAACAACTCTTATCCGAGAACCTTTGGACAATCTTCATATCAGACACCTCCTGCTACTAGTCCTCATGAGAGCAAGTTGGAAGCTATGATGGAGCAGTTGTTGGAGGATCAGATAAAGACCACTGTGGATTTCAACAAGAAGCTTGATGCTGTGTATAATGATCTGAATGAGAAGTTTGAATCCTTGAGCACACACATGATGAAACTGGATACACAAGTGAACCAGATTTCAAGCTCAGTCAAGGGAAAAAGTGTGCAGAATACCCACATCAATGCCTGGACAGTTCAGATTGAGGATGGGCTAGACCAAGGAGAATGATTTGAGGTTAAGACAGCTGAGATTGTTGAAAATAGTAAAAAACCGAAGCTGCAACCTCAACGTCGACCGACACTGCTCTTGACGTCGGTCGACGCCCACCTTCAATAGGGATTTCGAGTTCTCACGAGGAACGAAAATCGACCATGACCGATTATGGAGTCGAAGTTGATGGAAGACTGGCTGATGTCGACCGACACCAATCCAACGTCGGTCGACACTCCGGGCGAGAAGAACCAACTTCACCAACATCTTGTGGCATTGTTGAAAAGAAGGTCTACGAACCTTCGATACCCTTCCCTAAAGTAGTTGTGAAGTCTAACAAGAGCTTGATGAAGCCAGACACCTGTAAGTGATGGATAAGAAGTTTAAAGAGAGTCCACAAGCTGATGTTTTGCCCTATCATCCTTGTATACAGAGATACTTGTAGAAGATGATGCCCATGGACGAGGATTTGAATGAATGGGTTATAGTGCTTCCTAAACGAGTCAGTGACGTGTTGTTCAATCAAGTCCCCAAGAAGCTATCAGATCCTGATGTATTTGTGCTAGATTGTTCTATCTTCGAGGATGGCTTCGGGCGTTCCTCATGTGATTTAGGAGCTGCTGGAAATCCCATGCCGTACTCTGTGGCAGAGAGATTGGGGATGACAGAATTTGCACCCACTAGGATCTCTCTAATCCTAGCTGATCAGTCAAGGAGGATTCCAGAAGGAGTTCTTGAGGATGTACCTGTCAGAGTTGGGAACTACTTAGTCCAAACTGACTTTGTGGTGCTGAAATATGATAGTGAACCGGATGATCCTCTAATACTGGGAAGACCCTTTTTAGCTACTGCTGGAGCGAAGATCGATGTGAGGCATAGATTGATTGATCTCCACCTGGGAGATGAGCCTATGCACTTCAAAATGAATAAGCTGCGAAGGTCTGCTATTGACGGTCAAGCCTTTAGCATTGAGCTTGAGCAAGAAACTCGGACTTGTGAGGTTTCAGTTTCTGATCCTGGAGAAAAGAAGATGGTGGTTTCTCAAGATTCCACTCTAACATCTTCAGAGCTCGCAACTGCTTCTAAGCAGAAGGCTCCAAATGTCAGGGCTCCACCGAAGCAGAGGTATGCATCTTCGCAACTCAGTTATACTAACTTCGTTGCTATGAATGCAGGTGAACATCCAATTCCTTCGTTCCTTGGACGATCTCACGCTGACACTGCTTACTCTCCACCATGGATGATGGGGACTCTCCAGTCTTCTAGTTCTTCTGCTGCTACTGGTTATGTTTTTCTTTTATTTTCTTTTGTGTCTTGAGTCATTTTGATGTTTCTTTTGAGTCAGTCTGCAAGTCCGGTCTGTTTGGAAATTTGAGTTTATGCAACACCCTGGTTGTTTCTGATGAGATTTTGAGTGATCTAACGCAGCTAACATGTGAGAAATTGAGTGCTAACTCATGACCTTAACCACGGACGCATTTCACATTCTGCGTATGGTACCACGACCCCAGTGTTGGGCGACACTGCTCTTCGTGTCGGTCGACATTGGTCGTGTTCAGGTTCGGATTTTCAGCTCAATAACTCTTTGGTTCTAGATTGATTTATACCGATCTCATGCTGCGATTGCACTGGGGACAGTGCAGTCTAAGTGTGGGGGAGGTGGTTACTGACATTATATTTTGTTTTCTTAGAGTCAGTCCCTTGTTTTCACTTGTTTTCAAAATGGTTTTATTGAGTCAAAATGTGTATGAAACTGTGATTTTTCGAGGAAATTTTTCGCTGGAACAGGAACTAAGTAACCATTGGACAGACTTGCATGAACTCTATGACTATTAGAAAACCTCACACAGATCAGCCTACCAAGGACACCCATATCTAACCAGGTATTCAGGGGATCCATCACTAATTTCACCTCTAATCCTGACTTTATTTTCTCACATAGGGGCTTGATATCTCTGGATCGGATTCCTTTGATGTGCTTGACACATCCTGTGATCCTGTCTAAAGTATGGTTCCTAATTTTCCCCTCCCTTGAAAGTTAAAGAAAGAGATATAAGAACCGAGGATAAGCTAGTAGCTTCGAAGTGGTCACGGGAGTGGTAGCCCCTATTACCTCCTGTGTATCCATGGAAAGATCCAAAGTTAAACCCCAAGTGAAAAGGGAAGAACACTGATAAAAAAAATAAAATGATACCCAGTGGGGAAAAATCAGTGCTAAGGGAGAAAGGGAAAAGAAAGGAACAGGAAACCGACAGTTTGGTGGTCAAGTACTGACTGAGTTGAGTCCAAGTGTCCTCCGATCGATAATCCCTCTGTGAGACCGCACATAATTGTATACAGAGGTTAGTGTGGTGAACTTGAATGTCCTAATCTGATTGTGGAGTTTACTTGGGACATTTGCTAAGTGTGGGGGAAGTACAGTGTGGTCTTGATCTCTGCAGAAAAGTTTTCAGTGGTTTACTAAGTGAATGTGAATGCGAAAGTTCCTAGGACGAAATGAGTTTCTGTGTTTTCAAACCTCTTTTTATGCTGTGGTTCTTCACTAGCTCGAGAGCAAGCAAGAGCTAAGTGTGGGGAGTTGATATATCATGGTTTTTCTAGGTTTTCAACCATGATATAGTTGTATATATTGAGTCTTTAACTTGGTTTTTCGAATCTATTGAGTCTTCTGCAGGTAGGCTTGTGTTTGAAGTAAAGAGTGTAGTTATAGGATATTTCTGGTGATTTGTGCAACGAGCTGAAGTTGGTGTCTCGACCACGAGTTGATGTCGACCGACACCCACCTTGGTGTCGGTCGACACTGAGAGCGACAGAGAACTATACGCGAATTGAAGACAAGTTTTGAAGAATTGCAGAATTACCCAGAAGTTTTCTTTAATTCTAATCTAGCCTTAAAACGTGTTTAGGAGTTTAGTTAGGTTTTCAGACTCATTATCATCTATTCTATTCTTACTTTTGTTCTCGCCTTGGAGATTGAGAGATTTTGGCTAAGGGGCTGTTCTTGCTACTTGTAACCTTTGAGAGAAGGATTTCGAACCCCTTTACTTATCTATTCAGTCTTTTGGTTTTCTATTCAATGATGTGTTGTTTATCTGATAATATGTCTGAGTAGTAACCTAGTTAGATTTAGGAATTCTCATAAGGGTTTTATGCATGTTTAGATAACTGATTGATTGGGATTCACAATATGTTCGTTCATCACCTAAGTTGCGCTTAATACTGAATTCTGGACTGATCATTTAGGGTTTAGATCTGAGATAATTAACTTAGCATGAGAGTGTGAGTTATAATCTGAATAAACATAGTGTGAGCAATTTGACTGGAAACAAAGAGATTTGGTTTAGGAGAATTGTGAACCGATAGAACCTGTTCTTAATGCTTATTTAGAACTCTAGGATCACAAAGAGATTTGGATCGCTAGGTTACTAGATATAGAAATAATCTCAGCGAGAGTTGGATTGTTTAGCATTGTGTTTCTAGTTCTTGAACCTGTGTTTAATCTGAATCCGGTTAGTTAAGTATCTGACATTGCATAATTCCCGAGAACTTCCTAAGTCTGACGCCTTTCTCCCATTGAAAACACACATTTGTCTACTTGCTTTCGTTTATTGCTTTCTCGGAACTGGTTTAGCTTAACTTGAGAACATATAATCTATCACGTGAATCTTGAGTCCTTGTGGATACGATACCCTGAGTACTACATTCGCATATCTGTGCACTTGAAGTAGAATAGGGAATAAACTTTTACCTATCAAGTAGCCATTTACGCTAAGTAATGGCGGTAAATTTTTCTGCCCTTGTAATTTCTGTAAAAACGAGAAATTTATTTCGGGGAGGAAAATTTGGCATCATCTATTAAGTAGAGAATTTACGAAAGATTATTATATTTGGTATAAGCACATAGAAGAAATTGATGTGGCTTTAGGACCAAATTATGTTAATATGACTCATTTGGATAATGTCGTAGAATATAGATATGTGGATATGGTGAATGATGCGTTTCGCGATAACGTGAGTTTTGACAACTATCATCAGGATGATAGTTGTCCGAATGTAGAAGAACCGGTACGTAACCATTCCAAAAATCCTACGATTTGTTACAAGGGGAAAAAAATCCATTATACGATGGTTTTCGTGAAGGTCACTCCCAATTATCCTTAGCTGATTGGGTCATGCAAAACAAGACGGACTACAATATGGCTGAAAAGTGTGTGGATTCATGGTGCGAGGTGTTGACCGAGTATTTACAAGACGAAAATCAATCAACCGGCTCCCACTATGAGACAAAAAGGTTCTGCGCAACTTAGGTCTCCCATATCATATAATTGATGTTTGTTATTACAATTGTATGATCTTCTGGAAAGAGGATGAAAAGTGGGATAAGTGTCAATTTTGTGGCGCAGCAAGATGGAAGCCCAACGAAGAAAAACGTAAAATACCATATAGTCGTATGTGGTATCTACCTATTACTGACATATTGAAGATAATGTATCAAAGCGAGAGGACTGCAGCGCCAATGAGATGACATGCTGAGCACCGAGCAAAGGACGGAGAAATGTCTCATCCATCTGATGTGGTAGAGTGGAAAAAGTTCTAAGACATGCATCCCCGCTTTGCCAAAGAACCTCGAAATGTTTATCTTAGATTATGTACAGATGGGTTCGATCCGTTTGGCATGACTCGCAATCATTCGTTGTGGACTGTGATACTGGCTCCATATAACTTGCCCCCTTGGATGTGCATGAACACATAGTACCTGTTTCTTACAATTCTGAATTCAGGACCAAATCACCCGCGAGCTAGTATTGATATCTTCCTCCGACCTCTTATTGAAGAGTTAAAAGAATTGTGGTCTACCGGAGTCGATACATACGACATCTCCTTGCATCAAAATTTTAATATAAAAGCGGTGTTGATGTGGACGATAAGCGACTTTCCGGCGTATGGTATGTTATTGGGATGGACGACACATGATAAATTATCTTGTCCAATTTGTATGGAGGACACAAAGTCATTTTATCTACCGAATGGAAGGAAGACGTGTTGTTTGACTGTCACCGTAGAGTTCTTCTGCGTAGGCATCCACTAAGGAAGAATAAAAAAGAATTCTTGAAAGGGAAACACGCTGTGAATGAGTATCCTCCTCAGCCTTACACAGGGAATCAAGTTTATTTCGAGCGTTTGTATAATGTCAAACCACCGAAAACAAAGAACTTTTGTGGAAACGGTCATGAAAAGAAGAAGGTTGGATATGGACCCTTGCACAACTGGCACAAGGAAATCATATTCTGGGAGTTACCATACTGGACAGACCTTAGTCCCCGACATAATCTTGATGTGATGCATATTGAGAATAATTTTTTCGACAACCTCATGAATACTCTTATGAGTGTTAAGGGTAAAACAAAAGACAATATCATGTCTCGAAGGGATATAGAATGATTTTGTTCTCGACTACACTTACATCTTGATAGTGATGATAAAGCTTCTTTCCCCATCTACACATTGACAAAAGAAGCGAAGGAAAAATTATTGAAATGTGTGAGAGATGCGGTGAAATTTCCTGATGGTTATGCATCAGACTTAGCTAGTTGTGCTGATATGGTTAATGAAAAGTTTTAGGGCATGAAGAGTCATGACTGCCATGTTTTTATGGAGCGGCTTCTTCCATTTATCTTCGCAGAACTCCTAGATCAGAACGTGCACCTTGTGCTATCAGGTACTAATACTTACATTTTTGGTTAATACAACACATTTCAAAGACTTTAGTATTTTATAATAACTATATTCCTTAATAATATTGTAGGGATTGGAGGATTTTTTTGTGACTTATGTTCAAGAAATTTGAAGAAAAGTCACGTCCAAATTCTAAAGCAAAATATAGTTCTAATCATATGTAATTTGGAAAAGATTTTTCCGCCTTCATTTTTCGACGTGATGGAGCACCTGCCTATACATCTCTCTAACGAAGCTGAATTAGGAGGTCCTGTGCAGTATAGATGGATGTATCCTTTTGAAAGGTTTTTCAAAAAGTTGAAAGGAAAAGCGAAGAACAAAAGATATGCAGCAGGATCGATTGTTGAATCGTATATCAATGACGAAATTTCCTGTTTCTCAGAGCACTACTTTGACGCACATATACAAAAAAAATCAAGGTAAACACTATAGCTAATGTGTATTCTAATGCGAATTACCTTTCATTGTGTAGATTCACAAGATTCAATGAAGGTGAAGCCCCCGTATATCATCTCCATGGAGTACCTGATATTTTTCGTCGTGTAGGTCGTCCAAGTAGAGAAATGTACCAAATATGGCTTTCAGAGAAGGACTATCAATGTGAACATGCATATGTTCTGCGAAATTATGATTATTTTCAGCCGTTTGAAGGTATAAGTTGGAATTTATTTAACTTTGTTTCGTAATAATGTGTTTTAATTTCTCATCTATGTCTTCGTCTTATATAGAATGTTCGAAGAGTATATTTCTGCAAAATATCCAGGACTCTCTGAAAAAGAAATGGATGTGATAAGAGCCGACAAATATTCTACATGGGTGAAAAACTATGTATGTCTAGAAAAACCTTTGCATGTTTCGTGTGTATTACATATTATGGACACGTGATAACGTCTAGCTATATGGAGGTTAAGTACTGGAACACCATAAATCTGTTTCCTCCGTGGGTGAAAGAGATTGTGAATGGGCCCGTGAATAAAGCCAAAACATGGCCTATCTATTTCACAAGAGGATATTTGTTTCATACACAGAATCACGGCGAGGAACGGAAGACATGTAATTATGGAGTATGTGTAAAAGGACTGAATTATTCGAATGCAACAGATGAAGCAGATTTCTACGGGACATTAACCGATATCATACAACTTGAATATGAGGGGATAATTGATTTGAAAATCACACTTTTAAGTGTGAATGGTATGATCTTGTTATTGGTAGAGGCACTCAGAGGAATAATGGTGGTGTTGTTGACGTTCTTTCATCGAGGAGATACAATAAATACGAACCATTTATTCTAGGTATGTTTACATATAATGGTGGTGGTGTTGACGTTCTTTCATATATTAACGTATTTATATATACGTGCAGCCTCTCAAGCGGATCAAGTTTGTTATATCCCGTATCCGTACACAAAGAAGCCTAGGCAATCGTGGCTCAATGTTATAAAAGTAAATCCAAGAAGTTATATTTCAGGAGAGTACCAAGCAAAGGAACCAACTCTTTTGCAACAAGAAAACGATGATGATGTACTTTTCACTACAATTGACGATATCGAAATCCAAAATGTGGTTCAAGATGTAAATTCATTAGATCTTGATTATGATGTTGGTGATGCAGAACAAGATGATGAATTTCAATGTAACATATCATCGTCCGATGATGAAGATGACGGAGAATTGTACTAATTAAACTTCAATATAATAAATCTTTCAAGTTCTACCATTAAATTTTGTTTAGCTAATTTAAATTTTAAAATCATATTTAAAATTAATTAATATTGACCAAAAATATTTAATTAATAGAAATTTGGCCAAATAAAAGTGTGAGGAAAAAAAAATATTAGGTCAAATTTAAACTAAGACCCAATTTTTTCCCTTCTTAATCTACAATTAGGCCCAGCCCATAACCACTTCTAAATCCCAAAAATTTTCCTAAGGACCTAAGAATTTTTTTCCCCTTTCTCATTGTCGTAACCCTAATCCCGTATCCAAATCGCGATTGTCGATTCTAACCAAAACCTAAAGCACTGTCGAATCCTTTGCTCTGGCAATGCCAAACAGGGGAAGAGGCAAGCGAATCCGAGGCGGTGCTATCCGGCGAGTCACGCCGAACATTACTCAGAGACCAGGTGGGTCAGCGCCGGCGAGAACACAAACGCCTCAACCCCATCGATATGATTTCACGCCGTCAACCTCTACTTCGGTGCCCCAGCAGATAAACCCAACTATCTCACCACCGCATTACCGAGACTTTCCACCGCCGATACAGCTGTTTCAGAACTCGACGCCGACACATCTTGAACTCAAAATCTCTTCTGGCGGACTTCGAAACTTGGAATCTCCTTCACCCCCAGTTCAACACTCCCAGGCATCTCCGCCGGCGAATTGTTAAGCTCAGAGTAACCTACTGTGGAACCCGGCTACTTGCATGATGAAGACGATGCAATGTTTCCCGTTGACCCAGTGCTCGAGGATGTCCTCCTACTCCTCAACAACCTGCTTCGGGTTCCAAACTGTGAACAATTCACCATGGTTATTCGGCGAATACCCAAGCCAAATACAACCTGGTATGAACTTTTTTGCGTTAGAGTCTGTGGATATGTGAATATATGTATGTATTGCGAATATGGATTTGTTTACTGTGAATTTATGTTTGTGGATATGTGAATTAAAGCCAAATACAACATGTTCTTGTTTGTGTATGTATGTATTGCAAATTTCTTTTGTGTATATGTGAATTTAGATCATGCATTTCAACCGATTCTTGTCTGTTTCTGAATGTATTGCGAATTGGTTGTGGATAAGTTGATAGAACCTAAGTCATTTGCCTTTTGGTGATAGCATCAATTCGTTTTGTGGATTTGTGAATTTGAGTCTGTTATTGACTATTCTTGTCTGTTTATACATTATAAGCAAATTGCGACTCATAACGCGGGAGCAAAGAACATCGCATCGAGGAATATTGACTTTGTAAGTATCTTTCTTTTAATTTTAAATAATTTAAACTTTTTTTAATTAAGATATTGTTTTGGCAGAAACGTCGGGAAGGACGAGATCCGACACATATTGAGCTCATCGATGGGGGCCATAAAAACAAGACTACGGGCGAAATCCAGAATCCGATCGCTCGGAGGATTGTTGAGTCGACGAAGAGGCGGTTGGATGAGGTGGTTGCCCGATCCGAAGAAGTGAGTTCAACGGAAGAGCTACTGCATGAAAAGATCAACGAAGTCTTTCTCGTGGTAAAATTTTAATTTAACTAAAATATGAATTAAGTTTTAAATTACTTAATTTCTAACTTAAAAACTTTACATGAAACAAATAAGAGAAGAGGCCGGGTTTTCGGTTTGGGAAACTTGGCGGACTAAGTCTTGACACCGCATTCTCGTTTCCGTCCAGAAAGCGAGAACTTCGCCGAAATCTTAGGATGAAGAGATCGAAGCGTTGAAGGCCAGTAAAACGCGGATTGAAACCTGGATGGCAGAGAAAGAGACAGAAACGACGAGGAAGATGGAAGAGATGGATGCTCGGTTCATGTACTTTATCAAGAACGGCCATCTTCCGGAAGACATACCGGCAAACCTGGGCGGGGGAAAGGGAAACAGAAAGGGATAGGGGACGTGGACAGACAAGGGATCGGGATCCGTTCCCCAGCCCTGTGAAATGTAATTTAAAAACTTTTTTATTGAATAATTAAATAAATTTTAATAAATCTTCGTTTTTATAATAATAATACAATAATTATTTAATTTTCGAAATAAGTTTTTTTAATTATTTTTTCTCATTCCTCGGTAATCCGTTGGTATAATGCCGTCGGTAATCCGTCGGTATAATTTCATCGGTAAACCGTTGGTAATGTTCCCACGGAATACCATCGGTTTCAAACCGTCGGTAAACCGTCGGTTTAATCCATCAATAAACAGTTGGTAATGTACCCTCGGAATACCGTCGGTATTAAACCATTAACTATCTGTTTAATCCATCGACAAACAGTCAGTTTAATCCGTACATAAACCATTGGTTTACGTAGACGGTAAACCGTCGATTTATTCTGTCGAAAACTTTTGGTATAACGTGCTCGGAAAACCGTCGGTTTACTCTACTCGGTACACCGTCAGAAGTCCGTCGGTATTAAATCTGTCGATAACCTGTCGATAATCCGTCAGTTTTGCATCCGTCGGTAATCCGTCGGTTATTACTGACGAAAAACCAACATATATTTTTTCTGACAAAATAGAACTGGCAGATTTTTTTTGGTGGGAAATCCGTCGGAAATGACTATTTTCGACGGACATCCGTCGATTTCTTCCCTTGGTATTTGCGTGTTTTTGTAGTGGAACAAGCATTTTGAATACAACTGAGATGCAACTTGGGCTTTCCAGGATCAATGAATACAGATTTGCTACCAGATTTCCGAAGGTGAGGACTGTTTGTTGCTGGATTTTCAAACACGTAGTTTCATGCCTTTCGTGGGGGAGAAACGAACCTCTTTGGAAGTTTATAGAAATCAAATCATCATCACTTCATTGTAGATTGAAAGGAAGGGCAACCTAAATTGAAAAGATTATATAGAGATATAGGGCTGAATTTGTGATATATCATGGTTTTTATAGGTTTTCAACCATGATATAGTTGTATATATTGAGTCTTTAACCTGGTTTTTAGAGTCTATTGAGTCTTCTACAAGTAGGCTTGCATTTGGAGCAAATATAGGAATTATAGGACGTTTCTGGTGATTTATGCAACAAGCTGAAGTTGGTGTCTGGACCACGATTGAGTGTCGACCGACATTGGCTTTGATGTAAGTCGACACTGAGCCCGACAGAAAAATATCCGAGAGTTGAAGACAAGTTTTGAAGATTTAAAGTATTGCCCAGAAGTTTCCCCTAATTCTAAACTGACCCCAAAACGTGTTTAGAGAGTTTAATTAGGGTTTCAGACTCATATATTCTTTTATCTTGTTCTTAACTTGTTCTTGCTTTGGAGATTGAGAGATATTAAGTTGGGGCTGATTCTTGCGACTTGTAACCTTGAGAGAAGGATTTCGAACCCCTTTTACTTTATCTATTCAGTCTTTTGGTTTTCTATTCATGATGTGTTGTTTAATTGCTAATATGTCTGAGTAGTAACCTAGTTGGATTTAGGGATTCTCACAAAGGTTTTATGCTTGCTTGATAACTGATTTATTAAGATTCACTATCTGTGTGTTCATCACTTAAGTGTGCTTAATACTGAATTCTAGACTGATCACCCAGGGTTTAGATCTGAGATAATTAACAATAGTGTGAGAGTGTGAGTTATAATCTGAAACAAACTTAGTGTGAGCAATTTGACTAGATACAAAGAGATTTGGTTTAGGAGAATTGTGAACCGATAGAATCTGTTCTTAGTGATTGTTTAGAACTTTAGGATCACAAAGAGATTTGGATCACTAGGTTGCTAGATATAGAAATAATCACAGCGAGAGTTGGATTATTTAGCATTGTGTTTCTAGTTCTTGAACCTGTGTTTAATCTGAATCCGGTTAGTTAAGTGTCTAGCATAGCATAATTCCCGAGAACTTCCTAAGTATGACGCCTTTCTCTTATTGAAAACACCTTCATGTTTACTTGCTTTCGTTTACTGCTTTCTCTGGATTTGATTTAGCTTAACTTGACAACATATAATCTATCATGTGACTGTGAGTCCTTGTGGATTCGATACCCTAAGTACTACATTCGCATAACTGTGCACTTGCAGTAGAATAGGGACTAATTCTTGATCTACCAAGTTTTTGGCGCCGTTGCCGGGGACTCTTTGAGTTCGCCGATAGATTTTGTTTTAGAGTTGAGTCTAGATCATTTTAATTTTCTTTTGATACTGATATTTCTCTTGTTTGGCTTGTTTTTGGTTGCGCCGGAATCGACACACGCATTCAGTGTCGACTGACACCCTCCTTAGTGTCGCCCGACATCGAGCTCGAGACAGAGATTTTGAGTTCTGTGTATGCCAAGTCGACATACCCGAAGCAACCAGAGCGAAGAACTTGTGAACCTCAGACTTGAGGAGCTTGCTAAGCTTGAGAGAACGAACATAAAGGGTTAAAGAACAACCCGTACAATGACTAGGGGCAAAGGATGGATGCTGAGGGACATTTTATCCCTGATCCTGAACAGCCCCAAGGTCAGAGGTAGATTGCCCATCCTGGAGGTAATGGACTGCCACCTAATCCTCCTGCTGCTGAAAGGACTCTTGCTGACTACAACCGTCCCGATGAGTTTTATGCTAACCGGTCATCAATTTTTCCTCCTTCTTTTGAGAGGAATGACTTTGAGATCAAGACTGTCTACTACTCTTGAAGGATCTTTTGGTGTTAATCCTGATTCAATTCATCAGATTAATAGATCCTAAACATGCCAGATCTAGGTTCTCTTGAATAGAAACATAATAGATCTCACCTGTTACCTTTTTGTGCAGCGGAATGGGAGGTAATAGTCAGAGATCAGCAGAACCACCAAGGGATGGATCCTCCAAAGGCTCACACACGCACGCTCGGGAATTGGCTGCTAGACCAGCTGAGAGAGAGGCGCAGAGAGAGGCTGTGGGTGGCGCAAAAGTGCTGGAGAATTGGAGAGCTTTAGGTCAAGTTTTATTCATTAAAACTCCCTTTAGTTCTCATGGGCTTTTGGGCCCAATTCTCAGTTCTGATTAAATCCCATGGATTTAATCAGGCCCTTTTATCCTCTCTAAGTACAGTAAATGCCTAGCACTTTTACCGTACATCTGCTAAACCCTTCCTTCGTATTTTCCCGTTAGCTTAGGCGTGTGACCCATATGGGATCATATAATAAAGGCAATAAGTCCAAGACTTATAGATCATGAGCGGACTCTAGCAAGCCATCATGACCCCCAGTATTATATGACTTATGTCTGATCATTGACATACTCTTACTTTCTAGAGACAGTACCGAGATTACTGGACACAATTCCAACAATCTCCCACTTGTACTGGAATCTATGTATTCATAATCCTTTGGTCTCAATATCTCGATTAGTCATAAGGCAAGATTAGTGTCATCCTTATAAAGCCTAATCTTGTTCATCGGACTCTGATTTGATACTGACAATCCAAACGACTCGGGAAAGTCCGTTTGAGCATGGCCATGCATTTTCCAGTATTTAAATCTCCGATTGGCCTAGAGATATTCACTTCATTTATATTGAAGGGACAAATCCCGTCTTGTTCCATCACTGTAAACTACTCATTTCATAATGTACCCAAACAAGGTCCTTATAACTATCGCAGAACGACAGCGTTAGACAATGATCAAAGTGCATTAGTCCATGTGCAGTCACATGCATGCGAACTCAGGTCTAAGGACTATACTCTATAGTCGTAGTAAGAATCTCTTATGACATAGATATAAATATCCTGAAGAGTTCTTATAAGCGGGTCTAGTCCGGTCGTATGTTCCCCACATACACCTATGTACTGACTTTGATGCCGCGCATCTATGACACACTGAGACTTTGTCATAAGTCACATACCAATCTAGTCTCACACGGTTGTTGGTGTTCCAATTTCAACAACCTTCGACTAGGGACTAAATGATATAAGCCATCTATAAAATATAGGGTCTCATGATCAAGCTAAATGACTTTGATGACTCAAGATCAAGTCACTTACTTCGATGACCTATAAAATGGTTTATATCACTTTGGAACGATTATTTCATCACAGTTAAAATAATCTTGAAATAATAATTTCATTTAAACATAAAATGTTTTACAAGAACATATCAAATAACTAAATAAAGCCCTTTACTAACTCCCACTGAAATTTAGACTACATCTTAATTTCACTTATCCTACAGCTACAGTCCGCGACTCGTGCTTAGGCCTAAGGAGTGGCTTCGTTAATAGATTAGCAACGTTCTCATTCGTTGAAACTTGCTGATCTACTTAACATCTCTGTCATTTATCTTACGGAATAGGTTATACCTACTCTCAAGGTGTTTGGACCTCTGATGTGCAGCTAGTCTCATCTATGCTGGGAATCACATCAAGTTCAGTGACGAACTCTTCTTTCCAAACAACCTCTTGCGCCGCTTTCCAAGCTGCGAAATGTTCAGCTTAAGTCATGGAGTCAGCAACAGTGCCTTGCACCGCCAGACAGACACAAGATATAACCGGACTGTGACCGGAAATCATCTTTGTCCATTGGAAACTTGCCTTTCAGACTCTATCGACTTGTAGCACCTCACTTTCTCCGTAAATCATGAATTTATCCTGTGTATTCCTTGAATACTTTAGGATACCCTTTACGGCAATCCAGTGATTCTTTGCTGGATTTGACTGGTCTTTACTTGTCTTGCTTAACATTAAAGCAACATTAAACAAGTACGTTTTATGGCATACATGATAGATCCAATTGCCGACGCATATGGAATCATATCCATGCATTTAAGCTCAGCAGTTATCGTAGGACACTGTGTCTTGCTTAACGTAATGCCATGTGACATTGGCATAAACCCTTCTTGGAATGCTGAAAACGTGTAGGACTTTGTCTGGATAAGAATCCTGACTTTGTCCTACCAGCTCTTTTGGATCACTATCTTTAGATCCAAAATCCAAGAACTACGTGGCTTTACCCATGTCAATCATAAAACCAACTCCCAAGCCAGTCTTTTACCGACTGCAGCATTGGGACGTTATATCCGAGAATCAGTATGTCTTCGACATACACTATGAGAAATGCAATAATGCTCCCACTTATCTATTAGTAAACGCACAGTTCCATTTCGTTCCTGTTCAAGTCAAAACCTTGACTACTTCAACAGAACGAAGATTCCAACTCCGATATGTTTGCTTCCATCCATGAATGGATCAATAAAGCTAACTTACACTTAGTGTAATTTTTCGGAGTCCGGGCTCACTATCGCTTCTTTGAATTTCGCAGATTCGTCGCTCTCAATGATCATCAGATCATGCGAACTTTCAATGATTATCAGGTTCAACTAATGACGAGAAATCACTCTCGGATTAGCAACTGATTCATTCTTATCTGCGAACTTCAGGCTCCACAGGTGTAGATTCTACAGAAATCTGTAAATCCATCCGTTGCTCTCCCTCAACAGGTTGAGCAGTCACCTATATTACTCGAATTTCTTCGAGTTATACTTTTACTCCCACTGTTCTTCTTGGAAAATAACTTCCCTTCTTAGAAAACAGAATGGACGTAAAAGTAATAAGCCTTGGTTTCCCTAGGACAACCAGCGAAGTAGCACAACTATAAATATTCAGTAAAGACGAATTTGGATCGATTCCAATCCACATTTACGTGGTGTCTTTCAACTGATATTGGTGGAACTATTTCAGCGTAAACTTAGATATTTCTAGAGCGTTATTCTTAAATAATATCATGGAAGATTCGTGTGACTCATCTTTAATCATTTCTAATAAGATCTGATTCTTTCTCACAGAAACACCTTCAGGTTTTCAGGAAAAATGAGCTGTGAAACGATTTCACACTCATTCAGATGATCACACAATCAATGACTTAAGTATTCTCACTCGTGATCTAATCCAGAGTCTTAATACTTCTGTCATTCAGATCCTATACTTCATTCTGGAACTCTTTCGACCATGTCAAAGAATTCCGACTTGTGTCTCATCAAATGAACACAGTCACACTCACTGAAGTAATCAGTAGAGACAATGAAGTACATGAAATTTTCTCTGGCATTACTGCTCATTGGGCCACATACATGAGTATGTTCCAGGTCCAATAAGCCTTCGGGCCTTTCTCTAGCTTAGCTAAGATAGGCCCTTTACCTTTTGGTCCAGTAAACTGAATTCAAGTCTCATAAGATATCTTATCAAATGAGCCCAACAGTCCATAACTATGGGATTTCTGAATCCGACTTACTCTATGTGACCAAGACTTTTATGCCCAGAAAAATCAGGTTTAATTCATCAGATTTAAACCAATTCGGTATTTTATGTTACATTTAGGCACTCTTTGGTTTAAGATATAAAACCCATTCCATGAATAGGGTGCTACAATTAATATTTCATTAAGATCAAAAGAACAAAACTTGTCTTTTATCAAAATGAAAAACATTCAAATTCTTACAAGAAAATGAAAGACAACTCTGCTTAAAGCAGGTACATTGTAGCAATTACTTAATACAAAACCAAGCCTCAAAGGGATCTATAAGTGAAAACCCTACGACTGAGGCAGCTTCCAAGCTCCTTCCAGACATGTAGTTTCACTTGCCCTTCCTTCAAAGTTCTACTGTTGCCCATGCTCTGCATATTATAACAAATATCAGTGCCACAACCAGTATCCAATACCTATAAGGTAGAACTTGAAGTAATAACATGAATACCTGAGGAAGTAGTCTCATACATCAACTTCAACTCCTCATTATCTTCCATGAATTTAATGCAATTTCTCTTCCAATGCCCAATCTCTTTACAGTAGCAGCACTTACCAACATAAGAGGTATCTGACTCGGGCTCAGAAGACACACGCTTGCCATGATTCAAAATCTGGACAACTTTGTCTTCACTCTTGTCAGCATTAGGTTTAGTAAACCTACCCTTCTCATTCATGAGATTGTACAGGGTACTCTTCACGTTCGGCTCAACTGTCTTGAGCATATCATGCAGTTCAGTCAGCGTCTTCGTTAAGCCTTTCTTGATATAGTTCCTTCTGAACTTATCATAGCTTGACGGCAGTGACTGCAGAATGATCTCAGTTGCCAATTCTTGGCTAACTGGATAATCCAGTTTCCTCAGGTTATCAATGTAACCCATCATTTTACTGACATGAGGACTCACTGGATTATCATTTGGTAGCTTGTAGCTAGTGAGAGACTTAACCAACCGGTATCTCTCCACTCTTATCTGCTCCTGAAATTTCAATTTCAGGCTGATGATCATCTCTATTGGCGACTCCATGTTCTCATATTGCTTCCGCAAGTCTGAGTCCATGGTAGCCAATATCAGACCACGCACATCTACCGCATCATTATAATGCTTATTCCAAGCATCATATACTGCATGAGAAGCATTGGACCCGATCCTCACGGGGAGAGCTCTCTCAAGGACATAGTCCTTTCTCTCCTGTCTGAGAACTAGCCTCAGGTTCCGCGACCAAGTCAAGAAATTTGATCCGTTCAGCTTGTCCATCTTAAGGACATACCGGATCGAGAAAGTGTTTTGATTGTTTGTGCTAGTCATAACTGAAAATTAAGATAAAAGGATTTTAGTTAATATGTTCAATATGATTAATCTTGTATCATACTTAATATGATTAATCACGCATTATATTCAATAACATAAGTTACCCTCAATAGAATATAATGATTCCAAGATCCACATATAACTAAGATCAAAGTGGGCCACTGGCCATCACCCAACCTTAGCTTATATCGGTAAGCCCTATGTCGGCTAATTATATCCGTGATATAACTCTTGGTTGTGAATCTGGGCCCGAGGCCCAATCCACTCTGATGTCTCAAGGCCCGGGACTCCCGATGGCCTAGTCAAGAAAACCAGACTATACAGTCATGTAATCATTAATGTCTGGGACTCCCAATGACATTTATGAATCACAAACCGTCTTATCCACGCAAAAGTAGACACCCTCACACTGTAAGGCCATGAATACAATTGAATGGGCTTCGACAGCTGACATAGCCTGGACAAGACATCCAACGCTTGATATTATTTGAGGCTCGTAGGTTTATTAAAATTCATTCCCAAAATAGAAGATTACTATTTTGGGAAACTTTCCATTTTTGGAAACCTACTATTTTTGGAAACTTTCTAAAATTGGAAACTTTCTAAAACCGGAAACTTTCTAACTTTAGAAATTTCTTAAAATCCAAAACCCGCAAATCTAGAAACTTCTATTTTAAGAAACTTTCTAATTTCAAAATTTCGGAAACTTTAATTTAAAATCGACTTTATATAACTTTATAAAATAAATTTTAAATTAATCTGAAGAAAGACTCAAATAATTGGCCCAATTGTTTTAACTTCTTGGCCCGAGGCCCAAGAATTGGTCCATGTCCAAGACATGACCCAATTGCCCAATTAAATGACATAACCGGTCTGGTTCATTAAAACTGGTCTAACCAAATTTTAATTACTACGATGACCACAATTGTCAACCGGTTATTTACTAAACCCGATTTTCTCAATTTATTTGGTCCAACCAAATCAAATTAGAAAATCCTGGTTTAGGCACAAAATCCAATATTTCGACTTTGGATTTCTTATCCCGGTTTAACCAGAACTTAATAAAATTATCAAATCTATTTATTAAACCGAGACGTTTAATTTTAATCAAATTTTAAACCGAACCATTAACCGAACCGAACCGATTGAACCGTTCATGATCACGTTGCCCTAGCTTTGCGATCAAGGAACGATCGTCCAGCCGCAAGCCGTGCGCCAACGATCCGAGATCGAGACGATGCCCAGCTGCGGACGGGACGCGACAGGTTGCTCGGGTCAGGCGGGAGAGCCACGATCGTTCCACGCCAAACTTCAGCGATCGAGACGATCGTGCAAGCTGCAGGAAGCGATCGGGACGCGACAGCATGCTGGACTCGCCGGGATAATGCAGGAAGCGATCGCGATCGCATTGATCCGATCCGCTCGATCGTCCCGTCCGGCTGCCGCTATCACGCTTGCGATCGGTTGATCATGCGATCGATCTTATGATTGATCCATGCATCCAAACCATCGGCCGATCACAAAACAAGTCATATAGCTTGTTTGCGATTTGATTAGTGTGTTTAGGGTTCAATTCTTGTTTCTTAAGTGATTTATCTTATCAGTAGTTGATTCAAAAACACTTCTAAACAGATTAAACAACCTAAACATGAATCTAAACAAGAAATCCTAAGAACCTGGCTCTGATACCACTGAAGGATCTTTTGGTGTTAATCCTGATTCAATTCATCAGATTAATAGATCCTAAACATGCCAGATCTAGGTTCTCTTGAATAGAAACATAATAGATCTCACCTGTTACCTTTTTGTGCAGCGGAATGGGAGGTAATAGTCAGAGATCAGCAGAACCACCAAGGGATGGATCCTCCAAAGGCTCACACACGCACGCTCGGGAATTGGCTGCTAGACCAGCTGAGAGAGAGGCGCAGAGAGAGGCTGTGGGTGGCGCAAAAGTGCTGGAGAATTGGAGAGCTTTAGGTCAAGTTTTATTCATTAAAACTCCCTTTAGTTCTCATGGGCTTTGGGGCCCAATTCTCAGTTCTGATTAAATCCCATGGATTTAATCAGGCCCTTTTATCCTCTCTAAGTACAGTAAATGCCTAGCACTTTTACCGTACATCTGCTAAACTGTTCCTTCGTATTTTCCCATTAGCTTAGGCGTGTGACCCATATGGGATCATATAATAAAGGCAATAAGTCCAAGACTTATAGATCATGAGCGGACTCTAGCAAGCCATCATGACCCCCAGTATTATATGACTTATGTCTGATCATTGACATACTCTTACTTTCTAGAGACAGTACCGAGATTACTGGACACAATTCCAACAACTCTATGCTGAGGCAACACCCTTTCCATGGTCTCCCACATGAGCAACCCATGGACCACATTGATTATTTTGAAGCCTTCATCACTGGAATGAAGTACAATGGAGTGGAATGACTTCTTGTATCTTAAGCTTTTCCCATACTCTCTTGCTGGAGAGGCTGCAGCTTGGATGAAACAACTTTCACCTGGGAAGTTAACTACTTGGGATGCTATGAAGAGAGAGTTCAGGAAATAAAGATGTTCACTTTGCTCAGGATGTGGAAGTCTTCGAAGCTGAAGAAGACTGTCAGTAAGAAGATGTGAACTACATCAATGCCTCTGGATTTCAAGGAAACGGGTTTGGAAATCAGCAAGGCAACAAGTTCTTTAATGGCGGACAGAAGAGTGCTTTCACAAGCAACCAAAACTCTTCTGGATATGGTCAGAATGCTGGTTACCAAAAGCCTTATCAGCAAGGTAACTCCTATCAGAGGACTTTTGAATCATCCTCCTATCAGACACCTCCTGCTGCTAGTGCTCATGAGAGCAAGCTGGAAGCTATGATGGAGCGGTTGCTGGAGGGTCAGACTAAGACCACTGTGGATTTCAACAAGAAGCTGGATACTGTGTATGAAGATCTGAATGGGAAGTTTGAATCCTTGAGTACACATATGAAGCACTTGGACTCTCAAGTTGCTCAAACTGCTGGAGTTGTTAAGAGGCAAGCCGGATTCCTTCCTGGAAGTACATATACTAATGCAAAGTATCACTGCAATTCTATATCACTGCGAAGTGGGAAAGAGCAGCAACCTATCCCTAATAGGCAGATTACAGATAAGGAGAACGATGAGATGGAGGAATTTGAAGAAGCATACGAGGCTTCGAAACGGGCGTCGACCGACACCAACACTGGATTTCGGGCGACACCTATTTCTTCAAGTTCTCGTGACGGACAGAGATCGACTGAGGTCGATTGTGAGGTCGACGTCAGAACGAAATCGACCAATGTCGACCGACACCAGGACAATGTCGGGCGACACCACCAATGTACAGACACGGATGCTCCGACGAAAACTCCTAATCCTGTAAGGAAAGTGTATAAACCCAAGGTACCTTTCCCAAGGAACCTAAAGCGGTCTAAGTATGAAAGGTTCAAGGCTAAGTACATGGCTATGCTGAGCAAGCTAACTCTTCCAATGCCATTGATGGATGCTGTTAGCAACAATCCAGTGTTGAAGAGGCGTTTAAAGTAGATGTTGGCTTCTGATATGGGAGACGACGAGTGTGTGATGATGATCACTGAAGTCTGCAGTGCTGTCATTTTAAACAGGGTTCCTGAGAAGCAAAAGGATCCATGGAGCTTTGTCATGGATTGTACCATCTTCAGAGACAAATTTGAAAGATCATTGTGTGATCTGGGTTCAAGTGTAAATTTGATGTCTTATTCAGTTGCTAAGCAGATGGGAATGACAGATTTCACACCTACTAGGATCTCCTTGATTCTAGCGGATCGCTCCATAAGGATTCTTGAGGGTCTTTTGGAGGATGTACCAGTAAGGATTGGTGAATGTGTTATCCCAACTGACTTTGTAGTCTTGCAGTACAATGTGAGCCTAAGGATCCTCTTATCCTGGGCAGACCAATCTTGGCTACAGCTGGTGCCATCATTGATGTGAAAAGAGGGAAGATTGGTCTCAATGTGGGTGATCTGGTGATAAATTTTGACATGGATAACCAGAGGCGTTTCAATCCCAACCTGAAAGAGGTTGTGAAGAAAGAGATCGTGAAGCTGCTGCAAGCTGGAGTTATCTTTCCTATCTCAGATAGTAATTGGGTCGGCCCTGTTCATGTGGTTCCTAAGAAAGGAGGAGTCACTGTGGTGAAGAATGAGAAGAACGAGCTGATCCCTACAAGGACAATCACTGGTCACAGAATGTGCATAGACTATAGGAAGTTGAATGCAGCAACAAGAAAAGATCACTTTCCACTCCCTTTCATTGATCAGATGTTGGAAAGGTTAGCAAGTCATCCATACTACTGCTTTTTGGATGGCTATTCTGGTTTCTTTCAGATCCCTATCCACCCATGGGACCAGGATAAGACCACATTTACCTGTCCCTATGGCACCTTTGTAGGATTGTTTAGTGTTAATCCTGATTCAATTCCAGATTCAGATCATCCTAAACATACAGATCTAGGTTCTCTTGAATAGAAACAATATCAGATCTCACCTTTTACCTGTTTATGCAGCGGAAAGAGAGAACAGGTCAGAGATCAGCAGAACCACCAAGGGATGGATCCTCCAAAGGCTCACACACGCACGCTCGGGAATTGGCTGCTAGACCAGCTGAGAGAGAGGCGCAGAGAGAGGCTGTGGGTGGCGCAAAAGTGCTGGAGAATTGGAGAGCTTTAGGTCAAGTTTTATTCATTAAAACTCCCTTTAGTTCTCATGGGCTTTTGGGCCCAATTCTCAGTTCTGATTAAATCCCATGGATTTAATCAGGCCCTTTATACTCTGTAAGTACAGTAAATGCCTAGCACTTTTACCGTACATCTGCTAAACCGTTCCTTCGTATTTTCCCGTTAGCTTAGGCGTGTGACCCATATGGGATCATATAATAAAGGCAATAAGTCCAAGACTTATAGATCATGAGCGGACTCTAGCAAGCCATCATGACCCCCAGTATTATATGACTTATGTCTGATCATTGACTTACTCTTACTTTCTAGAGACAGTACCGAGATTACTGGACACAATTCCAACAATCTCCCACTTGTACTGGAATCTCTGTATTCATAATCCTTTTGTCTCAATATCTCGATTAGTCATAAGGCAAGATTAGTGTCATCCTTATAAAGCCTAATCTTGTTCATCGGACTCTGATTTGATACTGACAATCCAAACGACTCGGGACAGTCCGTTTGAGCATGGCCATGCATTTTCCAGTATTCAAATCTCCGATTGGCCTAGAGATATTCACTCCATTTATATTGGAGGGACAAATCCCGTCTTGTTCCATCACTGTAAACTACTCATTTCATAATGTACCCAAACAAGGTCCATATAACTATCGCAGAACGATAGCGTTAGACAATGATCAAAGTGCATCAGTCCATGTGCAGTCACATGCATGCGAACTCAGGTCTAAGGACTATACTCTATAGTCGTAGTAAGAATCTCTTATGACACAGATATAAATATCCTGAAGAGTTCTTATAAGCGGGTCTAGTCCGGTCGTATGTACCCCACATACACCTATGTACTGACTTTGATGCCGCGCATCTATGACACACTGAGACTTTGTCATAAGTCACATACCAATCTAGTCTCACACGGTTGTTGGTGTTCCAATCTCAACAACCTTCGACTAGGGACAGGATGATATAATCCATCTATCAAATATAGGGTCTCATGATCAAGCTAAATGACTTTGATGACTCAAGATCAAGTCACTTACTTCGATGACCTATAAAATAGTTCATATCATTTTGGAACGATTATTTCATCACAGTTAAAATAATCTTGAAATAATAATTTCATTAAACATCATAAAATGTTTTACAAGAACATATCAAATAACTAAATAAAGCCCTTTAATAACTCCCACTGAAATTAAGACTGCATCTTAATGTTGGAATTGTGTCCAGTAATATCGGTACTGTCTCTAGAAAGTAAGAGTATGTCAAAGATCAGACATAAGTCATATAATACTGGGGATCATGATGGCTTGCTAGAGTCCGCTCATGATCTATAAGTCTTGGACTTATTGCTTTTATTATATGATCCCATATGGGTCACACGCCTAAGCTAACAGGAAAATGTGTTGGAACGGCTTAGCAGAAGTATGACAAAAGTGCCAGGCATTTGTCGTACTAAGAGAGAAAGATTAATGGGTCTGATTAAATGGGATTTAATCAGATTGGTGTTTTGGGCCCATAAGCCCAAAAGGGAAAGAGAAGGCTTTTATAAACTAAAAGCCAAATCTCTTTCTCCGAACCCTAGCCCCCAGCGCCGAAAATCCTCTCTCCCTGCGCCTCCCATCAGCTCGGTCTAGCAGCCGTTTTCTGTGATCGCGTGTGTGAACCTTTGGAGGATTCATCCCTCGGTGTATCTATCTGATCTCTGACCTGTTCTATTCCTTCCGCTGCAACAAACAGGTAAAAGGTGAGATCATCTAATGTTTCTAATCAAGAGAACCTAGATCTGTATGTTTAGGTTGATATGAATCTGTGAATTACATCAGGATCAACTAAACAGTTCCTACAGTGGTATCAGAGCCATTGGTTCTTAGGATTTCTTGTTTTAGATTCATGTTTAGGTTGTTTAATCTGTTTAGAAGTGTTCTGAATCAACTACTGATAAGAAAAACACTTAAGAAACTGATTTGAATCCTGAACAAACGTTTGAAATCGCAAAACCGAGCTATATGACTCGTTTTCTTGCGATCGGCCGAGAAGAGATCGATCGGCTTGGCCGGTTGGTTATCACGGCCGAGAGGTATGGCCGGTTGGGTCGGATCATCGGATCGATCGCGTCCCGATCGTGGCTCGTCCCGATCGACAGACGGATCATGTCCCGCGGATCGTCCCGTTCCACCTCTCTCACGGCCCGACCGTCTCTCGCTTGCTCGATCGCGTGAGGCTTCACGCCGTCCGGATCGTGGCTCGCTCGTGGACGACTCGGCCAGCACCGTCCCGAACGTCCCGATGGATCGTCCCGACCGCAGCTTGGCATTGTCTCGATCTCGGATCGTTGGCTTGCGGCTCGCGGCTGGACGATAGTTTCTTGGAAAAGAAACTAGGTCACGACCAACTCGGTTCGGTTCGTGACCAAGTCGGTTCGGTTCAAGGCTCGGTTCAAAACTTAATTAAAATTGATTCGTTCTGGTTTAATAAACAGATTTAATAAATTTATTAAGTCTGGTTAAACCGGGATAAGAAATCCAATGTCGAAAGAAATATTGGATTTAGTGCCTAAACCAGGAATTTCTAATTTGATTTGGTTGGACCAAATAAATTGAGAAATTCCGGTTTAGTAAATAACCGGTTGACAATTGTGGTCATCGTAGTAATTAAAATTTGGTTAGACCAATTTTAATGAACCAGACCGGTTATGTCAAATAATTGGACAATTGGGTCATGTCTTGGACATGGACCAATTCTTGGGCCTCGGGCCAAGAAGTTAAAACAATTGGGCCAATTATTTGAGTCTTTCTTCAGATTAATTTAAAATTTATTTTATGAAATTATAAAGTCGATTTTAAATTAAAAGTTTCCGAAATTTTGAAATTAGAAAGTTTCTTAAAATAGAAGTTTCTGGATTTGCGGGTTTTGGATTTTAAGAAATTTCTAAAGTTAGAAAGTTTCCGTTTTTAGAAAGTTTCCAATTTTAGAAAGTTTCCATAAATAATAGGTTTCCAAAAATGGAAAGTTTCCCGAAATAGTAATCTTCTATTTTGGGAATGAATTTTAACAAACCTACGAACCTCAAAGAATATCAAGCGTTGGATGTCTTGTCCAGGCTATGTTAGCTGTCAAAGCCCATTCAATTGTATTCATGGCCTTACAGTGTGAGGGTGTCTACTTTTGCGTGGGTAAGACGGTTTGTGATTCATAAATGTCATTGGGAGTCCCAGACATTGATGATTACATGACTGTATAGTCTGGTTTTCTTGACTTGGCCATCGGGAGTCCCGGGCCTTGAGACATCAGAGTGGATTGGGCCTCGGGCCCAGATTCATAACCAAGAGTTATATCACGGATATAATTAGCCGATATAGGGCTTACCGATATAAGCTAAGGTTGGGTGACGGCCAGTGGCCCACTTTAATCTTAGTTATATGTGGATCTTGGAATCATTATATTCTATTGAGGGTAACTGATGTTATTGAATATAATGCGTGATTAATCATATTAATTTTTTAATACGAGATTAGTCATTTTGAACATAATAACTAATAACCTTTTTATTTATATTTCAGATATGACTACTACAAGCACACAAAACACTTTCTCGATCCGGTCTGTTCTCGAGAAGGAGAAGCTGACTGGAACGAACTTCCTGACATGGTCAAGGAACTTGAGGCTGGTCCTCAAGCAGGAGAAGAAGGATTATGTCCTTCGTGATCCCCTCCCCGAGAGGCCTCTTGCCAATGCTGCCAGGACTCTGCACAATGCTTGGGAAAAGCATTCGTCAGATGAAAATGATGTGTATTGCCTTATGTTGGCGACAATGACTGCTGAGCTGCAAATGCAGTTCGAGAGTGTGTTGTCACCAATTGAGATAATGGCAAGCCTGAAATCGCTTTTTCAGGAGCAGGCTAGGACTGAGAGGTTCCAGACAGTTAAGAACCTCTTGGACTGCAAGTTGGCTGCGAATGCGGCAGTGAGTCCTCATGTCTTGAAGATGATGGGTTATCTCGATCATCTTCAGAACTCGACTGCCCAATCAGCCAGGAACTTGCCTGCGACATCATTCTGCAGTCATTACCTGCAGGCTATGATCAGTTCATTCTGAACTTTAACATGCATGGCTTGAGTAAGACATTGCCTGAGCTTCACGGAATGCTCAAGACTGCAGAGCCCAACTTGAGGAAAACCGCCAAGGACCCCAATGTGCTTATGGTGCAAAAGGGCAAGGGGTTTAAGAAATCCTCTGCTAAGGATAAGGGAAAGGCCAAGGCTGTCCAAGTCGCGGACAAGGACACGCCAAAGCCCAAGCCCAAGTCCAAGGCTGGGCCTACTGACATGTGCAGGTTCTGCAAAGAACTGGGGCATTGGAGAAGAGATTGTAAGAAATTCCAGGAAGGTCTAAAGGAAATGAAGAAGAAGACTTTCGAGACTTCTTCATCAGGTATTTTTGTTATAGAAGTTAATACAACTACTTCTGATAATACCTCATGGGTCATGGATACTGGTTGTGAGGCTCATATTTGTACTAATATGCAGGCACTCAGCAACAGTAGAAGGCTGAAGCAGTGACAAGTGGAGCTACGAGTTGGGAATGGAGCGAAAGTTCCAGCACTAGCTGTAGGCACTTACTTGTTGTCTTTACCTTCGGGATTGATTTTAGAACTGAATAATTGTTATTTTGTACCTGCTATAAGCAGAAATATTATTTCAATTTCTTTGTTGGATTTGGAAGGTTATGATTTTTCAGTTAAGAATAAATTATGTTCCTTCAATCGCAACAATTTGTTCTATGGTTCTGCCCCTCTTTCGAATGGGCTTTACATACTCGATCAATCCGCGCCAATTTATAACATTAATACCAAACGGTTCAAACCTAATGAGGAGAACCGAACGTTTCTATGGCATTGTCGTTTAGGGCACATCAGCGAGAAACGCATCAAGAGGCTCCATTCGAATGGACTTCTTGGCTCATTTGACTTTGAGTCATGTGAGAAATGCGAATCCTGCATGATGGGCAAAATGACACGGGCCCCCTTTAATAAACCTAACGAGAGGGCCAGTGACGTATTGGGCCTGATACACACTGATGTGTGTGGCCCAATGTCCACAAATGCAAGAGGAAACTATCAGTACTTCATTACCTTTACTGATGATTTCAGTAGGTATGGATATGTTTATTTGATGAAACATAAGTCTGAATCTTTTGAAAAGTTCAGAGAATTCCAAAATGAAGTACAGAACCAACTTGGCAAAAGCATTAAGGCTCTTCGGTCCGACCGAGGAGGAGAATACTTAAGCCAGGAATTCAGTGATCATCTAAGAGAGTGTGGGATCGTATCCCAACTCACTCCTCCCGGAACACCTCAATGGAATGGTGTGTCTGAGAGGAGAAATCGGACCTTATTAGATATGGTTCGATCTATGATGAGTCACACAGACCTTCCAATATCCCTTTGGGGATATGCTCTGCTAACAGCAGTGTTCACTCTAAATAGAGCGCCATCAAAAGCAGTAGCAAAGACACCATATGAATTATGGACTGGAGAAGCTCCAGTGCTGTCTTATCTCAGAATTTGGGGTTGTGAAGCCTACGTCAAGAGATTAATCTCAGACAAGCTTACACCAAAATCTGACAAATGCTATTTCATTGGTTATCCACGGGAAACCAAGGCTTATTACTTCTATCTACGTTCCGAGAACAAGATCTTTGTTGCCCGGGATTGTAACTTTCTTGAGAGGGAGTTTCTCTCTAAGAAAGACAGTGGGAGTAAGGTACTGCTTGAAGAAATTCAAGATGAACAGGATACTGCTCAACCTAATGAGGAAGAGCAGCAGGAGGACCTACAAGAAATTGTAGAGCCTGAACCTGTGGTACCTGAAGTTCGAAGATCCGGGAGGATCCGTCACGAACCCGAGAGATATCAAGGATTCCTCGTGACTGACTGTCATGATCTTTTGATCATTGATGGTGATGAACCATCGAACTTCAATCAAGCCATGATGGGCCCAGATTCCTCTAAGTGGCGTAAGGCCACTGATTCCGAAATGGACTCCATGTCGGTCAACCAAGTATTTTCGTTGGTTGATTTGCCTGCTGGTGTAAAAGCCATCGAGTGCAAATGGATCTTCAAGAAGAAGATTGACGTGGATGGAAATGTCCAGATTTATAAAGCCAGGTTGGTGGCAAAAGGTTTCAGACAAGTTCACGGTGTGGATTACGATGAAACCTATTCACCAGTGGCTATGATGAAATCTATTCGGATTCTACTAGCAACTGCAGCTTTTCATGATTATGAAATTTGGCAGATGGACGTGAAAACCGCCTTCCTGAATGGTATTCTGGAAGAGGATGTGTATATGACACAACCTGACGGTTACATAGATCCAAAGAATGCTGGGAAAGTATGCAAGCTTCATAAATCCATTTATGGATTGAAGCAAGCATCGAGGAGCTGGAATCTTCGTTTTGATGAAGCGATCAAGCAATTTGACTTCATCAGAAACGACGAAGAACAATGCGTGTATAAGAAATCTAGTGGGAGCAAGATAGTGTTTCTTATTCTGTATGTCGATGACATACTGCTTCTCGGAAACGACGTTCCAATGCTGAAGTCTGTAAAGGACTGGCTTGGAAGTTGTTTTTCCATGAAAGACATGGGTGAAGCCGCATACGTTCTTGGAATTAGGATCTATCGGGATAGACCTAAGAGGCTGATAGGCTTGTGTCAAGACTCATACATTGACAAAGTCCTACAAAGATTCAGCATGAAAGATTCCAAGAAGGGCTTCACGCCAATGGTGCATGGCACAACGCTAAGCAAGAAGCAGAGCCCTACGTCGGCTGCTGAGCTTGAGCGCATGAAGAATATTCCTTATGCATCTTCAATAGGATCTGTCATGTATGCCATGATCTGTACTCGTCCTGATGTTGCTTATGCATTGAGCATGACGAGTAGATACCAGTCAAATCCAGGTGAAAACCATTGGATTGCCGTAAAGAATATCTTGAAGTATCTAAGACATACTAAGGATAAGTTCTTGGTGTACGGTGGAAGTGATGTGCTTAAAGTCAGTGGATTCACGGACGCAAGTTTCCAGACAGACACAGATGATTTCCGGTCACAGTCCGGTTATGTCTTTTGTCTGAATGGCGGTGCAGTAAGTTGTAGAAGCTCCAAGCAGGACACCGTTGCTGATTCCACTACAGAAGCTGAATATATCGCTGCCTCAGAAGCAGCGAAGGAAGCTGTTTGGATACGAAAGTTCATTATGGAACTAGGTGTGATACCAGATGCGGCTGAGCCTCTGGCACTGTTTTGTGACAACAATGGTGCTATAGCTCAGGCAAAGGAACCAAGATCACACCAGAAATCCAAGCATGTTCAAAGAAGATTTCACTTGATACGTGACATCGTAAATAGAAAGGAAGTCAAGATCAGCCGAGTTCCGACAGATGATAATGTCGCTGATCCGTTGACAAAGCCACTCCCAAGGCCTAAGCTCGAGTTCCTGACTGAAGCTGTAGGCATTAGAAACATTGAAATGTAATCTAAATTTGAGTGGGAGTTTTTGTGAGCTTTATTTTAGTTATTTGATATGTTCTTGTAAAACATTATTTTATGTTTTAATGAAATTATTATTTCAAGATTATTTTAACTGTGATGAAATAATCGTTCCAAAATGATATGAAATATTTTATAGGTCATCAAAGTAAGTGACTTGATCTTGAGTCATCAAAGTCATTTAGCTTGATCATGAGACCCTATATTTGATAAATGTTTTATATCATCCTGTCCCTAGTCGAAGGTTGTTGAAACTGGAACACCAACAACCGTGTGAGACTGGATTGGTACGTGACTTATGACAAAGTCTCAGTGTGTCATAGATGCGCGGCATCAAAGTCAGTACATAGGTGTATGTTGGGAACATACGACCGGACAAGACCCGCTTATAAGAACTCTTCAGGATATTTATATCTGTGTCATAAGAGATTCTTACTACGACTATAGAGTATAGTCCTTAGACCTGAGTTCACATGCATGTGACTGCCCATGGACTAATGTACTTTGATCATTGTCTAACGCTATCGTTCTGCGATAGTTATAAGGACCTTGTTTGGGTACATCATGAAATGAGTAGTTTACAGTGATGGAACAAGACGGGATTTGTCCCTCCAATATAAATGGAGTGAATATCTCTAGGCCAATCGGAGATTTGAATACTGGAAAATGCATGGCCATGCTCAAACGGACTTTCCCGAGTCGTTTGGATTGTCAGTATCGAATCAGAGTCCGATGAACAAGATTAGGCTTTATAAGGATGACACCAATCTTGCCTTATGACTAATCGAGATATTGTGACAAAAGGATTATGAATATAGAGATTCCAGTACAAGTGGGAGATTGTTGGAATTGTGTCCAGTAATCTCGGTACTGTCTCTAGAAAGTAAGAGTATGTCAAAGATCAGACATAAGTCATATAATACTGGGGATCATGATGGCTTGCTAGAGTCCGCTCATGATCTATAAGTCTTGGACTTATTGCTTTTATTATATGATCCCATATGGGTCACACGCCTAAGCTAACAGGAAAATGTGTTGGAACGGCTTAGCAGAAGTATGACAAAAGTGCCAGGCATTTGTCGTACTAAGAGAGAAAGATTAATGGGTCTGATTAAATGGGATTTAATCAGATTGGTGTTTTGGGCCCATAAGCCCAAAAGGGAAAGAGAAGGCTTTTATAAACTAAAAGCCAAATCTCTTTCTCCGAACCCTAGCCCCCAGCGCCGAAAATCCTCTCTCCCTGCGCCTCCCATCAGCTCGGTCTAGCAGCCGTTTTCTGTGATCGCGTGTGTGAACCTTTGGAGGATTCATCCCTCGGTGTATCTATCTGATCTCTGACCTGTTCTATTCCTTCCGCTGCAACAAACAGGTAAAAGGTGAGATCATCTAATGTTTCTAATCAAGAGAACCTAGATCTGTATGTTTAGGTTGATATGAATCTGTGAATTACATCAGGATCAACTAAACAGTTCCTACACTTAATTTCACTTATCCTACAGCAACAGTCCGCGACTCGTGCTTAGGCCTAAGGAGTGGCTTCGTTAATAGATTAGCAACGTTCTCATTCATTGAAACTTGCTGATCTACTTAACATCTCTGTCATTTATCTCACGGAATAGGTTATACCTACCCTCAAGGTGTTTGGACCTTTGATGTGCAGCTAGTCTCATCTATGCTGGGAATCACATCAAGTTCAGTGACGAACTCTTCTTTCCAAACAACCTCTTTCGCCTCTTTCAAAGCTGCGAAATGTTCAGCTTAAGTCATGGAGTCAGCAACAGTGCCTTGCACCGCCAGACAGACACAAGATATAACTGGACTGTGATCGGAAATCATCTTTGTCTGTTGGAAACTTGCCTTTCAGACTCTACTGACTTGTAGCACCTCACTTTCTCCGTAAATCAAGAACTTATCCTTAGTATTCCTCAAATACTTTAGGACATTCTTTACGGCAATCCAGTGATTCTTTGCTGGATTTGACTGGTCTTTACTTGTCTTGCTTAACATTAAAGCAACATCAAAACAAGTACGTGTCATGGCATACATGATAGATCCAATTGCCGACGCATATGGAATCTCATCCATGCATTCAAGCTTAGCAGTTATCGTAGGATACTGTTTCTTGCTTAATTTAATGCCATGTGACATTGGCATAAAACCCTTCTTGGATTGCTCAAAACGTGTAGGACTTTGTCAATTTAAGAATTCTGACTTTGTCCTACCAGCTCTTTTGGATCTCTATCTTTAGATCCAAAATCCAAGAACTACGTGGCTTTACCCATGTCAGTCATAAAACCAACTCCCAAGCCAGTCCTTTACCGACTGCAGCCTTGGGACGTTATTTCCGAGAATCTGTATGTCCTCGACATACAATATGAGAAATGCAATATCGCTCCCACTTATCTATTAGTAAACGCACAGTTCCTCTTCGTTCCTGTTCAAGTCAAAACCTTGACCACTTCAACAGAACGAAGATTCCAACTCCGATATGTTTGCTTCCATCCATTAATGGATCAATGAAGCTAACTTACACAAAATGTAACTTTTCGGAGTCTGGGCTCACTTTCGCTTCTTTGAATTTCGCAGATTCGTCGCTTTCTATGACCATCAGATCATGCGAACTTTCAATGATTATCAGGTTCAACTAATGACGAGAAATCACTCCCGGATTAGTGACTGATTCATTCATATCTGCGAACTTCAGGCTCTACAGGTGTAGATTCTACAGAAATCTGTAAATCCATCCGTTGCTCTCCCTCAACAGGTTGAGCAGCCTCCTGTATTTCTCGAATTTCTTCGAGTTATACTTTTACTCCCACTGTTCTTCTTGGAAAATGACTTCCCTTCTTAGAAAACAGAATGGACGTAAAAATAACAAGCCTTGGTTTCCCTAGGAAAACCAGCGAAGTAGCTCAACTACAAATACTCAGCAAAGACGAATTTGGATCGATTCCAATCCACATTTACGTGGTGTCTTTCAACTGATATTGGTGGAACTATTTCAGCGTAATCTTAGATATTTCTAGAGCGTTATTCTTAAAAAATATCATGGAAGATTCGTGTGACTCATCTTTAATCATTTCTAATAAGATCTGATTCTTTCTCACAGAAACACCTTAAGGTTTTCAGGAGAAATGAGCTGTGAAACGACTTCACACTCATTCAGATGATCACACCATCAATGACTTAAGTATTCTCACTCTTGATCTAATCCAGAGTCTCAATACTTCTGTCATTTTGATTCTATACCTCATTCTGGATATCTTTCGACCATGTCAAAGAATTCCGACTTGTGTCTCATCAAATGAACACAGTCATACTCACTGAAGTAATCAGTAGAGACAATGAAGTACAGGAAATTTTCTCTGGCATTACTGCTCATCGGACCACATACATGAGTATGTTCAATGTCTAATAAGCCTTTGGGCTTTTCTCTAGCTCGGCTAAGATGGGCCCTTTATGTTTGGTCCAGTAAGCATAATTCAAGTCTCATAAGATATCCATTCAAATGAGCCCAAAAGTCCATAACTATGGGGTTTCTGAATCCGACTTACTCTTTTGACCAAAACATTTATGCCAAGAAAAATCAGGTTTAATTCATCAGATTTAAACCAATTCAGTATTCATGTTACATTTAGGCACTCTTTGGTTTAAGATATAAAACCCATTCCTTGAATAGGGTGCTACAATTAATATTTCATTAAGATCAAAAGAACAAAACTTGTCTTTATCAAAATGAAAAACATTCAAATTCTTTACAAGAAAATGAAAAAACAACTCTGCTTAGAGCAGGTACATTGTAGCAATTACTTAATACAAAACCAAGCCTCAAAGGGATCTATAAATGAAAACCCTACGGCTGAGGCAGCATCCCAAGCTCCTTCCAGACACGCAGTTTCACTTGCCCTTCCTTCAAAGTTCTACTGTTGCCCAGGCTCTGCATATTGTAACTAATATCAGTGCCACAACCAGTATCCAATACCTATAAGGTAGAACTTGAAGTAATAACATGAATACCTGAGGAAGTAGTCTCATACATCAACTTCAACTCCTCATCATCTTCCATGAATTTAATGCAATTTCTCTTCCAATGCCCTGTCTCCTTACAGTAGCAGCACTTACCAACGTAAGAGGCATCTGACTCGGGCTCAGAAGACACACGCTTGCCATGATTCAAAACCTGGACAACTTTGTCTTCACCCTTGTCAGCATTAGGTTTAGTAAACCTACCCTTCTCATTCATGAAATTGTACAGGGTACTCTTCACGTTTGGCTCAACTGTCTTGAGCATATCATGCAGTTCAGTCAGCGTCTTCGTTAAGCCTTTCTTGATATAGTTCCTTCTGAACTTATCATAGCTTGACGGCAGTGACTGCAGAATGATCTCAGTTGCCAATTCTTGGCTAACTGGATAATCCAGTTTCCTCAGGTTATCAATGTAACCCATCATTTTACTGACATGAGGACTAACTGGATGATCATTTGGTAGCTTGCAGCTAGTGAGAGACTTAACCAACCGGTATCTCTCCACTCTTATCTGCTCCTGAAATTTCAATTTCAGGCTGCTGATCATCTCTATTGGCGACTCCATGTTCTCATATTGCTTCCGCAAGTTTGAGTCCATGGTAGCCAATATCAGACCACGCACATCTACCGCATCATTATAATGCTTATTCCAAGCATCATATACTGCATGAGAATCATTGGACCCGATCCTCACGGGGAGAGCTCTCTCAAGGACATAGTCCTTTCTCTCCTGTCTGAGAACTAGCCTCAGGTTCCGCGACCAAGTCAAGAAATTTGATCCGTTCAGCTTGTCCATCTTAAGGACAGACCGGATCGAGAAAGTGTTTTGATTGTTTGTGCTAGTCATAACTGAAATTTAAGGTAAAAGAATTTTAGTTAATATGTTCAATATGATTAATCTTGTATTATACTTAATATGATTAATCACGCATTATATTCAATAACATAAGTTACCCTCAATAGAATATAATGATTCCAAGATCCACATATAACTAAGATCAAAGTGGGCCACTGGCCATCACCCAACCTTAGCTTATATCGGTAAGCCTTATGTCGGCTAATTATATCCGTGATATAACTCTTGGTTGTGAATCTGGGCCCGAGGCCCAATCCACTCTGATGTCTCAAGGCCCGGGACTCCCGATGGCCTAGTCAAGAAAACCAGACTATACAGTCATGTAATCATTAATGTCTGGGACTCCCAATGACATTCATGAATCACAAACCGTCTTATCCACGCAAAAGTAGACACCCTCACACTGTAAGGCCATGAATACAATTGAATGGGCTTCGACAGCTGACATAGCCTGGACAAGACATCCAACGCTTAATATTATATGAGGTTTGTAGGTTTATTTTAAAATCATTCCCAAAATAGAAGATTACTATTTCGGGAAACTTTCTATTTTTGGAAACCTACTATTTTTGGAAACTTTCTAAAATTGGAAACTTTCTAAAACCGGAAACTTTCTAACTTTAGAAATTTCTTAAAATCCAAAACCCGCAAATCTAGAAACTTCTATTTTAAGAAACTTTCTAATTTCAAAATTTCGGAAACTTTAATTTAAAATCGACTTTATAATTTTATAAAATAAATTTTAAATTAATCTGAAGAAAGACTCAAATAATTGGCCCAATTGTTTTAACTTCTTGGCCCGAGGCCCAAGAATTGGTCCATGTCCAAGACATGACCCAATTGTCCAATTAAATGACATAACCGGTCTGGTTCATTAAAATTGGTCTAACCAAATTTTAATTACTACGATGACCACAATTGTCAACCGGTTATTTACTAAACCGGATTTTCTCAATTTATTTGGTCCAACCAAATCAAATTAGAAAATCCTGGTTTAGGCACAAAATCCAATAATTCTTTCGACATTGGATTTCTTATCCCGGTTTAACCAGACTTAATAAATTTATTAAATCTGTTTATTAAACCAGGACGTTGATTTTTAATTGAAATTTTAAACCGAACCGAACCGAAATTGTCACGAACCAATTATGGTTGTGACCTAGCTCCGATCACCATGCCCAGCCGCAAACCATGAGCCAACGATCCGAGATCTAGACGATGCCCAGCTGCGGACGGGACGATCGGGACGGGACGGTATTGCTCGGGTCGTGTGGCTTATGCGATCGCCGAGCGATCGGGACAGCCGGGACGAGAGCCGGACGTGGGCGGGACGATCGTAGCTCGGTCCATCCGATCAGCTCGATCGATCCACACGATCGCTTGCTTATCCTCTCATGCAAGCGATCGGCCATCATCACGCACACGGTCGATCGGCTGATCATGCGATCGATCCGTGATCGATCCATGCATCCAAGCCATCGGCCGATCACAAAAACAAGTCATATAGCTTGTTTTGCGATTTTATTAGTGTGTTTAGGGTTCAATTCTTGTTTCTTAAGTGATTTATCTTATCAGTAGTTGATTCAAAAACACTTCTAAACAGATTAAACAACCTAAACATGAATCTAAACAAGAAATCCTAAGAACCAATGGCTCTGATACCACTGTAGGATTGTTTAGTGTTAATCCTGATTCAATTCCAGATTCAGATCATCCTAAACATACAGATCTAGGTTCTCTTGAATAGAAACAATATCAGATCTCACCTTTTACCTGTTTATGCAGCGGAAAGAGAGAACAGGTCAGAGATCAGCAGAACCACCAAGGGATGGATCCTCCAAAGGCTCACACACGCACGCTAGGGAATTGGCTGCTAGACCAGCTGAGAGAGAGGCGCAGAGAGAGGCTGTGGGTGGCGCAAAAGTGCTGGAGAATTAGAGAGCTTTAGGTCAAGTTTTATTCATTAAAACTCCCTTTAGTTCTCATGGGCTTTTGGGCCCAATTCTCAGTTCTGATTAAATCCCATGGATTTAATCAGGCCCTTTATACTCTCTAAGTACAGTAAATGCCTAGCACTTTTACCGTACATCTGCTAAACCGTTTCTTCGTATTTTCCCGTTAGCTTAGGCGTGTGACCCATATGGGATCATATAATAAAGGCAATAAGTCCAAGACTTATAGATCATGAGCGGACTCTAGCAAGCCATCATGACCCCCAGTATTATATGACTTATGTCTGATCATTGACATACTCTTACTTTCTAGAGACAGTACCGAGATTACTGGACACAATTCCAACAACCTTTGCATACTGCAGAATGCTATTCGGACTGTGTAATGCTTCTGCGACGTTTCAGAGGTGCATGATGTCCATCTTCACAGACATGATAGAAGATTTCATGGAGGTCTTTATGGATGATTTTTCAGTTTATGGATCATCCTACCATGCTTGTCTGGATAATCTATGCAAGGTACTAGCTCGCTGTGAGGAAAAGCACCTAGTTTTGAACTGGAAAAAATGCCACTTTATGGTCAAGAATGGCATTGTGCTTGGGCATAGAGTTTCTGAGGCAGGAATTGAAGTCGACAGAGCTAAGATTGAGGTGATGACAGGGCTGCAGGCGCCGGATTCAGTTAAAGGAATAAGGAGTTTCCTTGGGCATACTGGTTTCTACAGGAGATTTATTAAAGACTTCAGCAAAATAGCTAGGCCACTCACTGCACATCTTTGCAAGGATGTGAAGTTTGAGTTCACAGATGAGTGCCATGCTGCATTCAAGGAGCTGAAGCAGGCTTTGCTCTCAGCTCCAATTGTGCAACCACTAGACTGGAGTCTGCCTTTTGAGTTAATGTGTGACGCTAGTGATTATGCAGTAGGAGCTGTGCTTGGACAGAAGAAGGATAAGAAGCTCCACGCTATCTTCTATGCCATTAGAACTGTTGATGAAGCTCAAAGGATATATGCAACCAGTGAGAAGGAACTGTTGGCAGTTGTGTTTGCATTCGAGAATTTATGTCCCTATCTGATTGGATCCAAGGTAGCTGTGCATACTGATCATTCTGCACTTAAGTATCTAATGCAGAAGAAAGATGCTAAGCCGAGGCTGCTGCGATGGATTCTGTTGCTCCAAGAGTTTGACATAGAGGTGAGGGATAAGAAAGGAGTAGAGAATGGTGTTGCTGATCACTTGTCACGGATTAGGATCGATGAGGATGTTCCTATAGATGATTCTCTACCAGAATATAACATCTATAAGGTTGAGACAGGTTTTCAGGCTGTTTCTGCGAGTTCACAGCCTTCCACACGGGTTGCAGGAGTAGTGTCGGTCGACGCTAACATTATGTTGGTCGACACCCGACTCGAAAAGGTGGACGATAATCGTTCACACTCGACATCGCTTGGCCGATTAGGGTCTAGTAGGGAGAGGACCGTGGGCCATCGCAGCTATGAACATGTCAGCTTCATCAGCCGGAATTTTCGCCTCCGTCCGCAGCGGATGTCGTCCATCGACATCCGCTGCGGACGGAGGCGAAAATTCCGGCTGATGAAGCTGACATGTTCATAGCTGCGATGGCCCACGGTCCTCTCCCTACTAGACCCTGGTATGCCGATATAGCCAACTACCTTGCTGCAGAGGATGAGCCTGAAGTGTTTAAAGGCTATGCTAAGAAGAAATTCCTTAGGGAAGTCAGGCGCTACTATTGGGATGAACCCTACTTGTACAAGCACTGCTCTGATCGTATCTACAGGCGTTGCATCGCGGATTCTGGAGTAGATAATGTGTTGTACCACTGCCATGGTTCTGAGTATGTTGGACATTTTGCTACATTCAAGAGAGTTTCTAAGGTTCTTCAAGCAGGATTCTGGTGGCCTACAATGTTCAAAGATGCTCAGTTATTTGTCTCTCGGTGCGATGTGTGTCAGAGGAGGGGAGAGATAAGTAAGAGACACGAGATGCCACAAAACTTCATCCTTGAGGTTGAAGTCTTTGACTGTTGGGGAATCGATTTCATGGGTCCGTTCGTTTCCATCTTTGAGTCTGTTATTACCTAATGTTTCATTTGCAAATGATGATTGTGAAGCTTGCATACTTGGTAAACATTGCAAGTCTGTTTTCCCTAAATTTGCAACCATTTATGAAAATTGCTTTGATCTTGTTCATTCTGATGTATGGAATGCTCCTTGTTTGTCTAGAGAGAGTCATAAGTATTTTGTGACATTTATTGATGAGAAATCAAAGTATACTAGGTTCACTTTGATCCAAACCAAAGATAGGGTGTTAGAGGCCTTCACCAACTTTCAAAACTATGTGACTAACCATTTTAATGCTAAGATCAAGATTTTCAGATCAGACAATGGTGGAGAGTACACTAGCCATGCATTAAAAAATCATCTAGCCAAGCACGTAATCCTTCATCAAACCAGATGTTCTAATACTCCCAACAAAATGGAGTTGCTGAAAGGAAAAACAAACATCTAATGGAGGAAGCAAGGTCTATGATGTTCTACACAAATGTCCCAAAACGCTTTTGGAGAGATGCTGTCATGACAGCTTGCTATTTGATCAACTGAAGACCTACCAAAGTTATGCATGATCAATCACCGTTTCAGGTATTAAACAAAACCAAACCTTCAATTAAGCAGTTACGTGTGTTTGGGTGTATGTGTTTTGTGTTGGTTCAAGGAGAACAAAGGGACAAGCTTCATGCAAAGAGCACTAAGGCAATGTTCATTGGTTACTCCACAAATCAGAAGGGCTATGAATGTTATGTACCTGAAACCAGGAAGGTCTTAATATCCAGGGATGTTAAGTTTGTGGAATCAAAAGGCTATTATGTGGAGAAGATTTGGGATAGTCTTAAGGATCTATCCAATAATCCATCTGATCGTGCCACAAACTTAAGGATCATTTTGGAAAATCTTGGAATCACTCAACCAAGCCAGAAGGAACAAGAGCAAAAAGCCAACACGCCTTAGGAACCTTCAGTTGTTGCTGATGATATCAACTTTGATCATGAGGGGGACAATGCAGATGGATCTTCCATTCATGATCAAGGAGGAGAAGAGGAACAAGGGGTACAATAAATGAAGTTTGATCATGAGGAAAGAGAGGCTGATCAACCGGTTCAAACCTTGAGGAGAAGTACGAGGGTTAAGAAGGACCCATCTGAATGGAGAAAGAAGGATTCATCTATTACAACAATCAGGTTGTCGCACATCCAATCCAAGCAACCTTCACTCTTGCTCACTTTCCAACAGAACATCAAGTGTTCATAGGAGTTATTGATTCTGAATGGGTTCAAAAGACTTATGAAGAGCCAAAGAACATAAGGAGTGGAGAGATGCAGCAGGAGAGGAGATCAAGGCAATGGTGAAAAACAACACTTTGTACGAGACTGATCTACCTAAGAAGAAGAAAGCAGTGAGCTCCAAATGGGTGTTTCCCATAAAGTACAGAAGCAATGGAGAGATAGAGCGCTACAAGGCCAGATTGGTGGCAAGAGGACTTACTCAGACATATGGAGAGGATTACCGTGATACTTTTGCACCAGTAGCCAAGCTCCACACAGTTAGAGTCATCTTATCCTTGGCACCAAACTTGGAATGGGAATTATGGCAGATGGACGTCAAGAATGCCTTCCTTCAAGGTGAGTTAGATGATGGAGTGTACATGACTCCACCACCTGGTCTTGAAGACATGGTTACACCTGAGAAAGTCTTGAGACTTAAGAAGGCTATTTTTGGGCTGAAGCAATCTCCTAGAGTTTGGTATCACAAGCTGAGCACTACTCTAATGGAGAAAGGCTTCAAGCGATCAGAAGCTTACCATACACTCTTCACTCAATAAAACCGGGAAGGTATTGTAGTCATTCTCATTTATGTTGATGATATTATCATATCAGGGAATGACAAGGTAGGAATTCAATCTAGTAAGGATTATTTGAAATCTGTTTTTGATATAAGGATTTTGGAGAACTAAAATACTTCCAAGGGATAGAAGTGTGCCGCTCTATAGATGGCCTCTTCTTATCACAAAGGAAGTATTCTCTTGATTTGTTGAGTGAAGCAGGTAGCAGGGAGCAATGGCAGCTAAGACACCTCTTGAAGATAGCTACAAAGTCATAAGAGAGGGGGAGATTGAAGATCAACCTTTTGAGGACATCACTTTATACAGAAGGTTGGTTGGTAAGTTGATCTATCACACCATTACTAGACCTGATTTGTGTTTTGCTGTTAATCAGGTAAGTCAACATATGCAAGCTCTTAAGATGCATCATTGGAGCATGGTGGATCGCATCCTAAGATATCTCAATGGAGCTCCTGGTCAAGGAATTTGGATGGGATGCAATCAAAGCACAAAGATTGTAGGCTATTGTGATGCTGATTGGGCTTGTGACCGTGTGGATAGGAGATCTACTACAGGCTATTGCACATTCATTGGAGGCATTTTGGTCACTTGGAAAACTAAGAAGCAAAAGGTGGTTTCATGTTCCAGTGCTGAAGCAGAATATAGGGCAATGAGGAAGCTCACAAATGAACTCACTTGGCTCAAAGCTCTGCTTGAAGACTTAGGCATTGAATATCCAAATCCAATCACAATGCATTGTGACAATCAAGCAGCTATTCACATAGCATCCAATTCAGTGTTTTTTCATGAGAGGACAAAGCATATTGAAGTGGACTGCCACAAGGTGAGGCAAAAGGTACAAGAAGGAGTGATTTTGCCTTGTTACACAAGGAGTTCAGATCAGTTGGCAGATATCTTTACGAAGGCTGCAAGTTTGAAGGTGTGTGAGTTCATCCATCCAAAGCTGGGACTCATAGACATCTCTCAGCCATGTTCCTCTCAACCTTGAAGCCTATACTCTTTTCCCCTAAGTGTAGTTTTCTCCCAAATGGTTTTCTACACTTAGGTTTTTAATGAGGTAGGTCTTCATTGTTCCAAGCTTGATTCCAAACATCTTGAAGTCAAGCTTGAGGGGGAGTATTGAAATGGAGATCATAGACTGTCACTCCAATCTATAGCTCAAGATAAAAAGTAGTGATAAAGTATGAAGTCTAGAATATATGTGCACCGACGATGTCGGCGACATGGATGCTAAAGTGGATTCTGAACTCTATGTGTCACCGATGGTGTCAGCGACATGGAGGCTAAAACGTGTTCTGAACTACATGTGTCACCGACGGTGTCGGCGACATTGATGCTGGAGTGAAGTCTGGACGATTTATTATATTCTATCATTGATGATGTCATTGACGATGTCATCGACGATGATAGAAAAGAATCGACGATGTCATGGATGGTTCTATTCTATACGTTGGTGATTCACATAGAATAGAAGACGGAGACAGGCTGTCACAAAGCTGTCACCATCCTTTGTGACCATTGGAGATTAAACACAGGATGCTCTTTTGTCTTCATCTCTTATAATCTTAGTTTATTCATGTTGCCCTAATTGTAGACTCATGTATATGTTGTAGCCACGCTTTTTATTAAGATACACTTTTGGGAATTCTTTCCCTTAAACTCTCTCCAATTCTCTCATACTCACACAGACTCCAATACTCTCTTTCTAGCAATTCTGTTTATGTTCATCATTCTTCCTAGTTTAATCTCTCAATACTATCTTCCAATCTCTTAGTTCTAACTTCAAGGATCAACGAATACAAATTTGCTACCAGATTTTCGAAGGTGAGGGCTGTTTGTTTCTGGATTTTCAAACATGACCCCATAGTTTCATGACTTTCGTGGGGGAGAATTGAATCTCGTTGGAAGTTCATAGAAAGCAAATCATCATCACTTCACTGTAAATGAAGTTCCCGCAATATTTTGATAATCTTGATTATTGTGAACACAAAGTAAATGAAGTCTCAAGAAGCCAAATAAAACTTCTCATGAAGTCTGTAATGTTAAAACTTCTTTGGAAACCAAGCCTAAGCGGTTATAATTTAACAACCGAACAGAAAAACTTACCTTAAAAAAGTAGCTTAAACCGAATTTTTTACCAAATCTAGTTTTAACCTAACTGAAATTCAATCCCATATATATTTTTAAAATTATCCATCTAAACTTAATTTTGTTCTAAAGAAAAAACACACAGCTGACAAAAAAAGAGCTTCCGACCACTCCCTTTCTCTCTCTCAAATATTCTCTCCAAAACATATATGAGCCATTGGTTAGTGGTTGACGAAGTCCAGTTTGAAGCAGCCGTGAAACCTCTCTCTCTCTCTCTCTCTCTCTCTCTCTCTCTCTCTCTCTCTCTCTCTCTCTCTCTCTTTCTCTCTATCCGAAGCCATGTATTCTCGCCGTCAGCTCTGTACCTAGCGTCATCTTCCACATCTGGCGATATAATCCTAAAAAGCTTCACATTATTTATTCATCTTCTCGAATCTATGGCTCTTCCATTGCCATTAATCTTCGTCTTATTGTCTCATTTCCTCGTTTCTGGTAAAAATCTCCCTTTTTCTCGCCAATAGATATAATTGAATACTACAATGTGTGATGATTTGAAGATTTTTTTGTTATCTAAACATGGGTTAAATCGACGAGTTTCATTATGGAGAACAAATGCGAAAGCAAAGTTTGGTCGGGACTTTTATCCAACACTGGATTTCTTCCTCTTCGGACCACCATATTCGTCCTTCAAAAAGGTGAAGAGCGTACAATAAATGCTCATATTGCTCGAAGCAAGCCTTGATAAGAGCATGCTGCTTTGACTAATGGTAACATTTTTAAGTCACACTTGAGGAACCCAAAGCAATGGGAGAGATATCATCTGTTTGGAATTAGATTAAATGTTTTCTCATTTTAGCAGCCTTTTAACTTGTTATGAACCTAAAAATTTGTATAGACCTAAGTCTTTGAGTTTTAATCTTATTTACAGTCAAAGATTCATTGCCAGTTATATCGATTTTAAGCATTTCTAGCGTGTGTAACCCAAGTTATATCGAAGGCAAAGTCAAATACAGGAAACTCAGAGTGAGTAACCCCACAAAGAAGAGGAAGACTAAAGCAAGCCCACGAGTTCTAGTGGGTATGGGATCAAGGAAAAGAAACATAACAAGGCACCAGGCATCTCCTGGAAGACTAACTCACCTTATTCCACAGTCCTCACCTCTTCCCATGCTGGATGGATAATTAACCTCAGCTGGTAACAGGATTTCAACACCGAGAACAACACCATCATCAAGTCAACCTCGGGTGGATTTTCACGAACCATCCCCTCCTCTTCCTTAGCCATTTTAAGCTGAAACTGTTGTTGATTGGGGAACCCCATGACAGTCCAGCAGCTAAGGGAAATTCACAAATGCAATTTTCCAGACATCTTGTTCATGATGGAGACAAAGAATCCAGATATGTTTGTATTAGAGGAACTAAAATGGATGAACTATGAGTCTCAATTTCTTGTATCACCCCACTCCCCAGGTGGTGGAGGCTTAGGTCTGTATTGAAAAAATTAAATTCAACTTCAGATGACAGACTCATGCCAGAACTACATTGATACATAAATCACTTACAAAGGCTCACCGTTTAAAGCTACATTCATATATGGAGAGCTGAAAGTGATGAAAAGACCTCCGCTTTGGAACCTTTTCTCAGCCATGGCCCCCATCAACGACAAGTCCTGGTTCCTAACAGGAGATCTAAATGAGATCTTAAACAATGAGGAAAAAGTAGGGGGACCTGTCCGAGCTGAAAGTACTTTCGATGCATTCTGGTCTTTCGTCTCCATAAATGGACTTTTTGACCTTCGTCACTCTGGAAACTTCTTATCATGGAGGGGAAAGCGCCGAAATCATATGGTCCACTGCCGCTTAGATAGAGCATTATCCAACAGTGTTTGGTATGACATATTCCCCTCTAGATGCTGCCAATATATGCGGTATGAAGGATAAGACCACTGCCCCCCGCTCTCCTTATTCAACTCGAAAGCAAAAAAGGAATCAGACTCTTCAGATATGATACACGGCTAAAGGAAAATGAACAAGTACGTAAACTGATTTCGGAAACTTCGGTGGAAGATAATACAATATTGTAGAGAAACGTCTATCAAAGTTCAGAAGAGCCATATCAGCTTGGAGTCGTGAACACCACCTCAATAGCAGGAAAGCAATTATGGAGCCTCAAAGAAGCTTTGGATAAATAAATGTCCAAACCCACAGCTGAGGACTCCATTATAAACTCTATCAATAGTGAACTCCTCAATGCCTACAAATCAAAAGAAGCATATTGGAAACAACGCAGTCGGATTGTATAGCTCACGCTAGGGGACAAGAATACAGGTTACTTCCACGCAATCTCAAAAGGAAGAAAGGCACGAAACAAGTTCTCTATAATTGAAGATGCAAATGGATTACTACCAAGGTATTTTTTCCCCCAATAAAAACGCGTCAACACAAGTGGTCCTGCAAGCGATCTCCCCCTGCATATCACAGGAAACAAATGCTCTATTACGATCATCCCATCAGCTGGCAAAATCAAGAAAGCTTTATTTGCTATTCACCCTGATAAGGCGCTGGGGACCATTTTCTGCCGATTTTTTACAATCTAACTGGGAGTCTATAAGGGAAGCAATAATAGCTGAAGTCCAGCTCTTCTTTATCTCAGGGTCTCTCCCTAGGAATATCAACAAAACACACGTGAGGTTAATCCCAAAAATCCTGAACCCTAAGCTGGTTTCTGATTACAGACCCATTGCCCTTTGTAGTGTGTACTACAAGATAATATCTAAAGTTCTCACTACACGGCTCAAACCCTTCCTAGATGGCGTAATCTCTGAGAATCAATCTGCTTTCATACCATGAAGGACCATCACTGACAACATGCTCATCACCCACAAAGTACTCCATTATCTCAAGAACGCAACTGCAAAAAAGAATTGATGTATGACATGAGTAAATCCTATGATAGGCAAGAATTGAGTTTTATCACAACAGTTATGGAGAGGATGGGCTTTGATGGGAAATGGATTACCTGGATTATGGAATGCATCTCGACTGTGTCTTACTCATACTTGATCAACGACTCGGTACAAGGTTCGGTGTTTCCAGAGAGAGGTATCCGACAGGGGGATCCTCTCTCCCCCTATATCTTCATTCTATGTGTTGAAGTTCTCTCGGGACTCTGCAAAAATGCACAATCAAGTGGGTAGCGAACATGAATTAAAGTGGATAGAAACAGTCCTAGAATTAACCACTTACTTTTTGTAGATGATACTATGTTCTTCCTCAAGTCATCTCCCCAAAGTTGCATAGCTTTAAAGGAAATACTCCACTTATATGTAGAAGCCTCGGGAGAGAAAGAAGGGGGAATTGGCAAGTATCTAGGCTTACATGGGCATTTTAGCAGACAAAAGTGGGGTCTCTTTATTTCTATTGTCGACCGCATCAAACATAAAGCTATCTCATGGTCATCGCGCTACCTTTCTCCGCCCTCCCAGCATATGATATGTCGTGCTTCTTTCTGCCACTAAGCCTATGAAAAAGAATCCAAAGTGCTATCACACACTTCTGGTGGGATTCAAAACCATCAAAGAAAGAAATCTGTTGGCTATCATGGCAAAGACTTACCAAGTCAAAGCGAGACGGTGGACTAGGATTTAAAGACATCCAGCCCTTCAACATTGCTCTAGTCGCCAAAATCTCATGGAGGATCCTCACACAACACTCCAGTCTGCTCAGCCGCTTCCTAATTGGAAAATACTTCTATAAGAAGAGCTTTTTAAATGCTGACATCCCATCTACTGCATCCCACAGATGGCGCAGGATGTCCGAGACCTCTGAAAAAGAACATTGGTAAATTAATCGGCAATGGCAACTCAACAAAGGTATGGACAGACTCATGGATCTGTCTCTCCCAACAGATTCTTTTTTTGGCCCACCACAAGAAAATCATCTCGATCTTAGAGTATCAGACTTTCTAACCAGAGGTACAAACAACTGGAACACCCAAATGACCAATGACATCCTCCCACACCACACAACAAACATACTCTGCCTTAGACCAAACTTGTTAGATGCATAAGATATCTGCATCTGGCACCCACACAAATCAGGAAACTATATTACAAAGACTGGATATCATGAGGCAAAGGAATTAGTCCAGAACCAGCTACAACAACCGACTACAAATCACACTCCAGACACTACACCTTTCAACTGGCAGAAACTGGTATGGGATTCTAAAAATTCACCTAAACTGAAATTATTTGTATGGAAAGCCCTACAGGAAGTACTACCCACTAGTGGAAACCTACAACGAAGAGGAATCGAGACAAATGTTACCTGCAAACGTTGTGGAGCAATTGAGACTACCCAACATCTCTTGCCCCATTCTCTTTTGCACGATCGGTGTGGGAAATGGCTCCACTTTAAACTGCAATCAACCCGGATCAACTCTCATCGATTCATGATCTTATACGCCTATCTCCATCTGCAAAAACATTACCCCAACCGGAGTTTCAGGTGATATCCTATCTTGGATTGGGTGGGCTCTTTGGACTTCCAGAAACGCTATTACCTTCTTCAACAGAACCCTCACAGCCGAAGCCACGATCCTCAAAGCACTTAAGGCAGGACGAGATCCTATCACACATGTTTTTCTCTTTTGGTATTTCTCACATTAGCCGGGCCCTCAATGGCCAGGCTGATCTTTTAGTTAAGTAGGCTTTAGCCCTGCTATAACGGGCTTAGCCGAAAACCTCCCTTTTATTATCTATGAAAGTGTTTTACAAAAAAAGCATTTCTAGCGTCAACGACCAATTTAATGTCGTGATTCAAAAGCAAATAGACCAAATAAAGGTTCACCAACATGGTAAAGAAAGAGCCTTAAACTCATCTTAGTTTTCAAATAATATGTACAGAGAGTCCCAAAAGGGAATTTAGAACTCCTTCATAGTGGAATATTTGGATGCTCTTTTTTATAGTTTTGATTTGGTTTAGAGTTTCTGTTATTGAGATACTCTTTTCTAGAATACAAATTATAATAGAATTTAAAACTAATTAAACAAAATAATTGGATGAAGTGAACAAAAATAATATTGTTTTGGAGAAACAAACTACTTTTTGAATAATTAACTCATAAACGTTTTTATTTTCCTTAGAAAATAAATCTAATTAAATATAAAAGAGATCAATATAGATTAACAATATATTGTCAACCATTCTCTAGTCTGTTGGTAAACTTATTTTGTATCCACAATGAAATGTAGCACATTATTGACATAAAAATAATCTATTACGGACAAGGAAGTCTTATATAACAATAGTAGTTATGATGCTGTTTGTTTTTCCACATTTTGTCTGAATAGTCGCAACACAAATATTTTTGATATCGATTCGTCATTTCGCTTAGGTATTTTCTGTTTCCATCAGCGCCACATTTTTCAGGAAAAATATTATGGTGATGAATGGTATGCCACTTCTTCACATTTTGAAAACGTGATTCCGCTGTTTTTACTATTCATAACATTCTTCACTTATTCACGTTTTGAAACGTGATTCCGCTATATACAAATAGCGTGTTAAAAGTATAACTATAAAAACGTGATTAATCTACTAAAAATAGTTTTTCGGCGTTTTGTAAATTTTTTTGCAGAATCTTGGTTCAGTTCAGTTCAGTTCGTCCCACCAACAATTATTCAGTTATTTCGCTTCTCTGCTATTCATCTGGTATACCATTCAAAACCTATATATTTTACATGCAGGAAGTTGTCCATTCACCTCTACAATTTTCAAGCAACCAACAAAAAAAAAATGAAAAATTATCTTAGATTTTGGTTAAGCAATTTTGATAGGACGTATATCATTTACGCTTTATATTTTCTTTTTCTCAAGATCAGCTTTATTTAGGAATAACCAATATTATCATAACTCTCACATATAAAATCAAAAGAAAAAAGTGAATAAAATATTACCTTTCACAATGTTCAAAACGTGGAATACGAAAACACATAAATTGAATGCTATGGCTCTTCCATTGCCACTAATGTGTGATGATTTGAAGAATTTTTTTTTTGTTATCTAATTAGGGGTTAAATCGACGAGTTTAATGCGAATACAAAGTTTGGTCGGGACTTTTATCCAACACTGGATTTACTCCTCTTCCGACCACCAGCTTCGTCCTTCAAAGGGGTGAAGAGCGTACAATAAACGCTCATATTGCTCGAAGAAAGCCTTGACAAGTGCATGCGGCTTTGACTAAAGGTAACATATTCAAGTAACACTTGAGGAACCCAAAGCAATGGGAGATATATCATCTGTTTGGAATTAGATTAAATGTTTTCTCATTTAAGTAGCCTTTTAACTGGTTATTAGTCTTTTCATTAACTCATTGTATTGTATAAACCTAAAAATTTGTAAAGACCTAAGTATTTAAATTTTAATCTTATTTACTGTCAAAGATTTATTACTAGTTATATTAATTTTATGCATTTCTACCGTCAACGACCAATTCAATGTCAAAATGTGATTCAGAAGCAAATAACCAAATAAAGGTTCACCAACATGGTATAGAAACAGCCTTAAAGTCACCTTAGTTTTCAAATAATATGTACAGAGAGTCCTAAAAGGGAATTTAGAAGTCCTTCCTAGTGGAAAATTTGGATGCTCTTTTTTTCGTTTTGATTTGTTTTAGAGTTTCTGTTTTTGCCATACTCTTTTCTATAATACAAATGATAATAAAATTTAAAAATGATTAAAAAATTAATTGGATGAAGTGAACAAAAAATATTGTTTTGGAGATACAAACTACTTTTTGAACAATTAACTCATAAACGTTTTTATTTTCCTTAGACAATAAATCTAATTAAATATAAAAGAGAAAAATATAGATTAACAATATATTGTCAATCATTATCTTGTCTGTTGGTAAACTTATTTTGTATCCATAATGAAATGTAGCACATTATTGACATCAAAATAATCTATTATGGACAAGGAAGTCTTGTATAACAAGTGCAGTCATGATGCTGTTTGTTTTTCCGCATCTTGTCTGAACAGTCGCAACGCAAATATTTATTATATGGTCTCGACATTTCGCTTAGGCATTTCTTGTTTCCGTCAGCGCCACATTTTTCAGGATACCTATTAAATGCTTTACACTCTTGTCCATTCACCACTATAATTTTCAAGAAACCAACAAAAAAAAGAAATGAAAATTTATCTTCGATAAATATTTTGGTTAAGCAATTTTGATAGGACATATATAATTTACGGTTTATATTTTCTTTTTTTCAACACCAAAATTCTTTAGGAATAACCAATATTCTCATAACTCTCAGATATAAAATCAAAAGAAAAGTGAATAAAATATTACCTTTGACAATGTCCAAAACGTGGAACACGAAAACACATAAAATTATAGCTGAAACAAAATACTTCATGATTCGAGAAATGAATGAAAGGCTGTTTTGTTAATTACATAAAGTTCTTGTTCATACGCATCATATATATACTCAACACACACTAAAAATAGATATTAATGCTAACTTAAACCAAAGATAAAAAATGTAATGCGTGACCAAGTCAGCGAAGTAGATGAGATCTGTAGTTTATTTTTGGAAAGACATTACAAAAATTTTCATTTTATCAAGTTGAACATGTCAATATAAATCTAGTAAAAATCGATTGTAGCGATTATATATGATTTGAAAGAATTTATATTTTCTTACATTCGATTAAAAATCAATTATGCATATTTAGGTATTATGGGATTGACTATTATTGAATTTTGATTATTATTGTTTCATGTGGTTTTGAACTTGGAACTTTAATTAACAATTTACTAGTAATAAATACTATGATGTGATCTAAAGGATGTTAGTGTGTGATAACACTATAACATTCTTCAAACTAGTGAGGTCAACCCCTTCATGCGGGGTCAATTGCTTCAAATCATTCTTTAAAACAATTTCTACTTATAATTTCTCTCATTTATTTTTTTACTGTATCAGACAACACAAAGATACGAACTAAACATATACAAAACTAAAACAAAACAGTCAAGATATCCTCTGACCCAAGTAACCAAGATGTTGTCTTGGCATGCCTCCTCATTTGTTTCTTCCCTGTGTGCTCACGTAAGCGCTACTTTTGCGTAGTATTTGTGGCTCTCGTAAAGCCTGGGCAATAGTAAAAAAAAGAATGTTGCTTCCATATGCGCCACACAAAGTAATACCATCAAAAATTCTTGAAACGTTTCCATGTTGACTCACTTGATTTGCTGCAAGAAATCAAAATTCTTTGTGAGGGATGTCTACTGATGAGGCCTATCTGCTTCCTGATGTTACAATGCCATAGTTAAATGCACCAGAATTGTAGTTTGAATTAAAAGCGGAACCACAACAAGAAAATCGACGGTTAAAAAGGCGTCGGTAATTTCCGACAGTAACTAAATCCATCAGAAAATTTCTGATGGTTTCCCGACGCCGTCGGTAATCCGTCGATTATCTGTCGGAAACCTGACGGTTCAATGTTACCGTTAACATAGCCGTTAATGTTGCCGTTGGACCGACACTAAACCGATGGATTACCGACGCTAACGGCTATATCCATAGTTAATTTCAATATATACCAAACGTTTCTTTCTTCTTCTCCACACCAATATCTCTATCTCTCCCACACTCTCTCTAATACTGTTTATTACGACAAAATGTCCTCCTCTAATTATTGCAGATCGTGGATGGACGTACTGAGGGTTGATGAGACGACAAACTTAGTGCACACCCCATATGCACTCGGTATTATGGAATTCATGTCGGTAGCTTGCAATCAAACACACACGCAGGAAAACGGTAAGCTAAAATGTCCATGTACTCTTAGCCGAAATGTTAGAAATCGTACGATTGACGAGGTATGGCATCACTTGTACTCAGATGGGTTTATGGCGGGTTATAAGATTTGGTATCTTCACGGGAAACATCGGATTATGCAAGTAGTAGTAGAGAACCTTTTGGTAGTACTGGTACGTTGGAACCTAATGTTAGTTAGCGAACCATATAGCGAGGATGTAGATTTTGGTGTAGGTACCGTTCATATGGTTAATGATGCATATAGAGAAAATATTAAGGAAGTAGGAGAATATCAAATTCCTAGGGTAGATGAGTAACCTAATGTAGAATCTAGGAGATTTTTTTATATGTTAAATGCAGCGAAGTGGCCGCTTTACGATGGTTGCAAAGAGGGTCATTCGCCATTATCATCTGCTACAAGATTAATGGGCATAAAGATGGACTACAATTTGGTGGAGCAATGTGTCAATACGATTTGCGATTTTGTGAAAGATATTCTCCCTGAAGACAATCTTGCGCGAGGTTCAAACAACGAGGTCTAGAAACTTGTTAAAGGGTTTGGATTACCGTATCAGATGATAGATGTGTGCATCGGCAACTGTATGATATATTGGCGAGAAGATGAATACCGTCTGGAATGTAAATTCTGTAAGAAGCCGCGCTATGAAGATACAAGGGGAAGAGCTAACATTCCGTTCAAGCGAATGTGGTATATGGCGTTAACCGATAGGCTGAGGCGCTTATAACAATCGGAGCGAACTGTGGGGGAAATGAGATGGCATGCTGAGCATAAAGAGGAGCAGAGATTGCACATCCATCGGATGCTGAAGCGTGGTGACATTTTCAGGGAGTATATCCAGATTTTGCATACGAGCAACATAACGTGTACCTCAGATTATGTACATATGGTGTCAACCCGTTTGGAAGGCATGGGAGACAATATTCGTTGTGGCCATTGATTTTTAACTCCTTATAACCTACCGCCATCTATGTGCATGCGCCATTGATATATGAGTTGCAAATGTTATGGCTGCCCGGTGTTGTAGCATATGATGTCTTCGGCAAGGAAATTTTTTTGATGAGGGCTGCACTAATGTGAACCATTAGTGATTTGGAAGGTTAGCATGTCCGTATCTTCAGGAAAAGACTGATGCATTCCCATTGAAGAATGGACGCAAATCATGTTGGTTTGATTGTCATATAAGATTTCAACCGCAAGATCTTCCATATCGAAAAACACTAAACTTTTTACGAAGAATAGGAAAGTGTTTGATTATCCTATTCTCCAAGATGATGGGTCGACTGCTTTGGGCCTCTTAGAAACTTTTGGTGCACTAAGAACTCGTGAATGTGGTAGAAATGGGCATGAGAATGTTTACGCAGCTGGTTTGTCCCGCAATTGGCACAAGCAAAGTATCTTTTAGGATTTACCTTATTGGAAGGACCAGCTACTAAGGCATAATCTTGATCCATGAATATTGAGAAAAATTTCTTCTATAATATCATGAATTCTGTTCTCAACGTGCAAGGGAAGACGAAAGATAATGTGAAGTCTAGGCTTGATTTGCCTGAAATTTGTGATCAGCCTGAACTTCATCTTTAGAAGAACGGAAAACCTCCAATTTCGGAGTATTGGGTAGATCCTAAATCTAAGGAAGAGTTCTTCGAGTGTATTACGCGACGAGTTAAATCCCCTGACGGTTACGCATCAAACTTGCGTAATTGTGTAGACACTGATGGAGACAAGTTTATCGGGATGAAGAGCCATGATTTTCATGTGGTGATGCAACGACTACTACCATTTGTATTTGCTCATCTCCTCCCCAAAGATGTTCACAAAGCAATTGCCGCAGTAAGAGCTTTTTCAGGGATATATGCACGAGATCACTTACAATGGACGACATCCTATGTTTGGAGCAAAACATTCCTAAGATCCTATGCAATCTAGTCGGCGCCCAACTAGAAACGTTGATCGAGGCGAGAGACAAATATATCTATCAACGGTTCCCAACATTTTCCGGTTAAGCGGTAAAGTACAAAAGCGACAAATAAGGACCCAAGAGCATGCACACCTACATAAATATATTCTCAATAATTGCGAGGAAGTATTTGAGTATGAGAGGTATGTATAGCTTAGTTCTTTATAATTATTGCATTTAAATTTCATAATAATTTTATTACTAAGTCTGGTTGATTTTTATAGGTTATACATGGAGTCACTCCAACAACATCATCCTGAATTGACCGAGGATGAGCGTGAAGAGTGGAAAGAAACATATTCTACATTTGGTTAAAATATTATGTGATTTTTTTATTTTCATATCACCCAAAACCCAATAAATTTGATTAGTTACTAAACTGTTTACGTGTAACCTTTTTAGGTGGATAACGAAGTCAAATAAGGTCGCAAATCGGAATATTGGTTAATAGACATTGTAAGCGGCCTCCACTACAACACAAAGTCTTATCCATGATATTTCACAAGGGGATATGCGTTTAAAGTGCATAAAGAAGGATCATCGAGGACAATGGCCGATCACGGAGTTGCATATACATCCGGCAAAGTTGTGTACTACGGTGTTCTTAAAGAAATACTTGAAGTGAAATACGTAGGAAGCTCGTCATGAGATGTGTGGTATTTTTGTGTGATTGGTACAACCCTATCAGTGGGAAAGGTGTAACAATAGATGAGTTTGGTGTGACGTCTATCCATTCGAATAAGAAGCTTCGAAAATATGACCCGTTCAATATTGCTTCTCAAGCAGATCAAGTATATGATCAACTTTAACCTTTAAGTAACTTTTCATCTTGAACTATTTTCTTGTAACACCATATAATTACTTGTTTCATTTGATTCAGGTGAGTTACATTCCCTACCCTCAAGTAACATACAGGAACGACCCATGGATCACAATTACAAAAATATACCCTCGAGGAAGAGTTTATAGGGTTAAAGAAGAGGAACCACTACAAGCAAGCGAAAGTGATTACATAGCTCCGGTTGAAGAATCCCTTGAAGTTAATCTAGTCATCGATTCAAGTCATTTTAGGAATATTGTTCTTCATTCCTATTCCGAAGAAGAGAGGATAGAATTCGACGACAACACTGATTCGATTTCAACGGGCTACGACTCAGAAAGCGATGCAAATGAAAAAAAAATAGTTTATAAATATTTTAAAAAAGAAACTTAAAAGATTTAAAAATAATTATTTTTAAAAATTACAATTTTTTTTATTATTACGTGTATACTTATCAATAAGAATTAATAGTTGCAAGAAAACAATAATGAAACACCCTTCACAAATGGTACTAAATCTCCTTGCCTGCCAACCTGTTCTCGAGTTCGAGTCCAGACAGGTGCGAAGATTTATTTGTAATTTTGCGTTACCGACGGATAACCGGCATAAACTTATTTTCCGTCCGTTTTCTGTCGGAAATTTCGACAGACAACCGACGTAAAATAAGATTTAGGGTTTAGGGTTTCAAACCTTAAACCTTCTTCTTCACAAAACTCCCGGGGAGGTAATGTTAGGGTTTCTATGAATAAAGAACAACATTCAGAATCACGTAACAAAGAATCAGTGGTCCGAGAGTTATGTGACGAGTTAGGCGTGTTTTCCAGACAAAAATGCGCTGGTTGAGGTTTCTATGGGAAAGAGGAGAGGCAAGACCGGAATGGATTCCCGCAAGGTCATGGAACCGTATGATCAACAGTGGTGGCAGACGGACGCCGGGGATTCGTTCGAGAACCAGTTCCCGAATTATAAAATTATGTATGAGTTTAATATTTCATATTTTCTTTTTAAATAATGTGTTTTTAAATTATGAAGCTATGCATTATGAAATAATTATTGTCTTTCAAAAATTATAAGGTAGTTTGCTTTTTATTATTGAAAAACACACATACTTTGACCTTATATTTATTTACATGTAGACAATGAACAATTAGAACACTTAGCATACTGGTTTGAGCTACCATTGAGTTTCAATATACTCAGGTTCGAAAACTTGGTTGCTTGTTTTTTAAGTTTATTAATCGATGGATTTCCGACGGAAATTAATGAACCTGTCGGAAATCCGTCGGTTCATGAACCGCCAAAAATTCACGAAATCATTCGTATTACAGCCCAAATTTTTTGGTGAAACCACCAATTTAATTGGACCGCTTCATAACCGACGGATTTCCGACGTTTCATTAATTCTCGTCAGAAATCAAGAATAAATTTCCGATCGATTCTTCTTTTTCCCCATTCTCTGCGATTTCTTTCTCTCTCTCTAGCCTCTTCTTCTCCACCTTCTCTCTAACGAATCATGACGATTCCAGCCTCCTCTCTCCGCCACCGACCGTCCAATCCCTAGAACCATGTAAGTTTCCATTAAACCCTTTCAATTTCGAAAATTAATTAGTTTCTAGGTTGTTAGAATGTCAGATTTAGGATGCATGTAGTAGTATAGGCTTGAATCCATGTCTATGGTATGCTATTTAAGTTGAAAAATAGTTGTGTGATTGACTGGTTGTGTTTAGGAATTTTTTTTGGTTTTCAAACGTTTGGAACCGCTTTTAAACGTTCTGGCCAATACCAAAATGCTCTTAAAACGTTTGCAATTTGATCCATAATTTTTCAAATTTTGTCATGCCCAAAACCAAAATAGTTCATTAATTTCCGTCGGAAATCCGTCGGTTAATTAACTATAAAAAATTGTAAAATTCCAGGTTTCGAACCGGGTCTATTGAAAGTAAATGGTAGCTCAAACCAATATGCTAAGTGTTCTAATTGTTCATTGTCTACATGTAAATATCTATAAGGTTAAAGTATGTGTGTTTTCAAAAATAAAAAGAAAATTACCTTCTAATTATTGAAAGACAATAATTATTTCATAATTTATAGTTTCATAATTTAAAAACACAATTTTTTAAAAAGAAAATATTAAATTTTAAAGCCATACATAATTTCATACTTTTAAAAACACAACAGACAAATTAGTTATTATAATTTGGGAACTGGTTCTCGAACCAATCCCCGGCGTCCGTCTGCCTCCACTAGCGGATCATACGGTTCCATGACCTTGCGAGAATCCATTCCGGTCTTGCGTCTCCTCTTTCCCATACCAACTTCAACCGGCGCATTTTTGTTTGAAAAATTCGCTTAGCTGTCCTATGGAATTCCCGCCAAACGGTTAGGATGATGTCCGGACCAAAGGTGAAGTGCGCCTCTAAATTAATAACATAATATATTATAGAAGATTCTAAATTTAGAAGAAAAAAATGGCTTATTTAAATATTTTCTTACCAAAAAATCTTCAAACCATGCAGCCTTAAGGTCGTCGGGAACACTTTAGAAGAGTACGTCACATAACTCTCGGACCATCGATTCTGGATAATATTGCTGATGGCATACAGAATTCTTGCATGGTAACCGAACCAAAGGGAACGGTTTTCTCGGGATGGGTTAAGAACGAGAAGATGCTCCCGACCCGGCTGACAGATTTACCGCAAGTAAGATTCGCCGTTTTTGAGGGACATATAGACGAAATCCATTTTTTGTAAGTGTTTGAGTGTTTGGAGATGATGAAAAAAATGGAAACATCCGTAAAATATTTATACAAAATTCCCGACGGAATTTCTGACAGAACCCGTCGGAATATAGATTAAATTCCGAAGAGACGTTTACCAATGCAACGCATATGGAAGAGTCGGGAGTAATTACCCTCTGTAATTGCAGCCTTTGACCGTTTTCCGACGGATTTCCGAAAGAATTTGAAAACCTGTCAAAAATCCGTCGGAAACTTCTGACAGCTTTCCGACGGATTAAGGTTAGGGTTTTTTCAAGGTTTATAGATTCTACAAGCTCTAAACTTAAATATGACATTGCAGACACCACATTTAGGATCATGTGACTTGTTTATTACTAAATTCAAATTCCGGAAATCGAACAAGTGATCCATTCAAACTATTGATAGACATTATTGTAGAGTAAGAAGTGATTTCGTCGGTTATACTTTTTTATTCCCGAAAATTGATAAAACATTTTTTACGTGATTCTGAACGTTGTTCTCTATTCATAGAAACCCTAACATTACCTCCCCGAGTTTTTTGCGAAGAACAAGGTTTAGGATTTGAAACCCTAACCCCTAAATCTTATTTTCCGTCGGTTTTTTGTCGGAAATTTCCATCGGTAACACAAAATTGCAAATAAATCTTCGCACCTGCCTGGACTCAAACTCGAGAACAAGCTGGTAGGCAAGTAGATTTATGACCGTTTGCCATGGGTGTTACGTTATTGTTTTTTACAACTATTAATTCTTATTGATAAGTCTACATGTAAAATAAAAAAAAAGTTTGTGATTTTTATTTTTATAAATAGTAAGACATTTAAATAAAAAATATCCACTCAATAATTATTTTTAAATCTTTTTAGTTTCTTTTTAAAAAAATATTTATAAACTTATTTTTCATTCTACATCGCTTTTGTGTCATAGTCCGTTGAAAACAAATTAGTGTCGTCGTCAAATTCCCCCCTCTCTTCTTTGAAATCTGAATGAAGAACAACATTCCCAAAATGACTTAAATCGACGATTAGATTAACTTCAAGGGATTCTTCAACCGGAGCTATGTAATCAATTTCGCTTGCTTTCACTGGTTCCTGTTCTTCAACCCCGTAAACTCTTCCTTAGGGGTATATTTTTGTAACTATGATCCATGGGTCGTTTTTTTTTGTTACTCGAGGGTAGGGAATGTAACTCAACTTAATCAAATGAAAGAAGTAACTATATGTGTTACAACAAATTAGTTCAAGATGAAAATTTACTTAAAGGTTAAAGTCGATCATTTACCTTATCTGCTTGAGAAGCAATAATGAACGGGTCATATTTTCGAGGCTTCTTAGTCGAATTGATAGACGTCACACCAAACTCATCTACTGTTACACCTTTCCCAATGATAGGGTTGTACCAATCACACAAAAATACCACACATCTCAAGCCGAGCTTCCCTATGTACTTCACTTCAAGTATTTCTTTAAGAACACCGTAGTACCCAACTTTGCCAGATGTAGATGAAACTCCGTGATTCGGTCGTTTTCTTAGATGATCCTTCTTTATGCACTTTAAACACATATCCCCTTGTGCAATATCGTGGATAAGACTTTGTGTTGTAGTGGAGGCCGCTGACTATGTCTATTAACCAATCTTACGGTTTGCGACCGTATTTGTCTTCGTTATCCACCTAAAAGGTTACATGTAAAATTGTTTAGTAACTAATCAAATTTACTGGGTTTTGGGTGATATGAAAATAAAAACTCACATAATAGTTTAACCAAATTCAGAAGTATGTTTCTTTCCACTCTTCACACTCGTCCTCGGTCAATTCAGGATGATGATGTTGGAGTGACTCCATGTATTGCCTATAAAAAATCAACCAAACTTAGTAATAAACTATACATATCCAATACCGAAAGGCGGCTATAAACTATACATACCTCTCATACTCAAATACTTCCTCGCAACTGTTGAGAATATATTTGTGTAGGTGTGCATGCTATTAGGTCGTTAATTGTCGCTTTTCTACTTTACCGGCTTACATCTAGGGTTTTCGGAAGGCGCAAATCAAATAAGGAAAAGACGGTGTAAAATATGACGACACCGAGATATGAAAATATTCTAAATATTCGAGATCAAAATATAGGAAAAGATATGTGTTTATCTTAATTTTCCATTATTGTTTAACCGACTTTGTAACCCTATAAAAAAGATCTCATCATTCAATAAACTCACGCTTTTCATAATACTTTTGCCTGAGAGATTTTAGAGCCGACTTGACCTAAAACTCTCTCCGGCGACTTCAACTTCTCTTTACCGCTTTATTCCATCTCAGAAACCTAAAGCTAAACCCTAATTTCCATATTCTCGCCGCGTTCTTAAATCCTTCTTTTAGAATCCCTAATTAAAAACCCTAAAATTCTTGCTATCTTCGGATACGCGGAATTAAGATCTTACAAATGATACCATGTGTGTTATACAGTTATGAAAGAACCTAAATGCTATTATTCATCCAAGAAGTCAAGAAGCTGTTGTGGCGAAAGTAAACTTGCCAACAATAAATTATTGCAAAGCTAATATGTGTGATCTGAAACACTCCAAAATTGTAAATTTTACACCTGAAAAGTATGATAATTTGTTCACAAGCGTTTTTGAAGTGTTAACTAAGCCTTTTGAATGGCCATTGTATTGTGGTTTATTGGAAAAATCCGACAGGGTTTCAAAAATTACCTGTTGAACTATTACCCCAAAAGCTAATAGAATTGCTCGGTATAACTCCAAAAATGTGACAAGAGATAAGTGGTTACAATCTTATTTTGTGTTAGGTGGCCCAACATGGCTTTCATGATTGGATCAAGAGAGAATCTTTGAGTAGCATCTAGTATTCTCTCTTACTTAAAGAATTTTGTTGTTGTTTCTAGCATGAGCTTCGGGATCAGACACATAATGGAGCATGGATCTTCTTCCTCAGCTGTCAGAAACGGACGTTCTTCTAACCAGCTTACTGAAATTATCCCTCCTGTACTTTAATCTTCCAATTCGTCCAACACCTACATGTTTTTTTTCCGATTGAAGGTAATTATTCAGTATAATTTCATCTATAGTCTTCCCAATTATTTTTTTAAAATATCATGACTATGTCCTTTGTTTTTGATTACATGACTATGTATTTACATATTTTTCCCATTTTTTCGAAATAATAAAATTTAACTGCTAATTGAGATAAAACACCCACGATTCCATGTTCTTATGTGTCCTTTATAGTTTCGAAAACTTCTAATTCTTACAAACTCTTTTTTATTATGTGAGAGAGTTAAACCAACGTTGATGTCTCCTCTATTTATGGTTTTCTTGCAACTGCAATTCTGATAAAAGTTTTCGTGGATTCTATTTCCAAAAGGTTAATAGTTTTATATATTCTGTTTGTGCTTTTCAAAAAAAAAAAAAATTATGTGTTGACCATGCTTTCTCTGTTTTCATATGCCATTTGTATTTTCTGTTGGAAATCGTCATGTGTATTTTGTTCATTCTTACAGGGCCATTCTGGTATGGTTCTGAACAATCTCTTCTTTTGCTGTCATGTTTGTATGTGCCCACTGTCTATCTCTTCTTCTTCATTTTATAGTTTTTGGTTATGTAAATATTGCACTCAAATGAAACCAAGGATTAAATTTCGTCTACCTGAAATTAAGGTGAATCCTTTATATCTTTCATAAGAAGGGGAAATGTGCATGCAGTCTAATTCCATCCAGAAAAGAGTGGGGTATAATATTTTGCTGTTGATATCTTCATATATTTTATTCAGAGTCTATTTCTATACTTAGTATCATACTAATTCAGAATCTGGATCTTCTCAGAGGTGGGCCTTTCTGTTTTAATAAGGTTTTTGGATCCAAAATTACCCTCCAAACATGTAGCTTTCACTCTAGCCTCACATGTACAATTTAAGCTTCCTGATTTTTTGGTATGGCTAATAGAAACTACACTTCACTTGAAGACATAAGCCAATGGAAGGGAAGGCTTCAAAGCTTGCAAAGAGCGTAATAAGTTTGTCCTTTTATTAGGAGTGTGTTCTTTACCGTAGGAATTTGGTAAGCTTGGTTGCAATGTAAGCTTGGTGTGTTGTTTTTATCTTCATTATTACTGCAAGAATTTTTCTAATGATATGTATATTTTTTCCCTTTTCTCTAGGTGATTGATTGTCTTGATGTGAGGACTAATGATAAAGGAGATTTTGTAGTAACTAAAGGGGACCAATTTGATGTGAGAGAGCAATCTGATGATGATGAGGTTTGTTGAAATTGTTGCTTTAATGTCATATTCTGGGGCAGTCTTCTTTGTTAAAAAGTGAAACATTGTTGGTGTTTGGATGTTTTCTACATATGACTGTATCTTATATGAGAGGTGCTGGTATTGACTAATTATTATCGCCCTGGACTAATTAACCATTCTTATATAGGTTCGAAATCTTGGAAAACATGTGGATTGGCTGGACAGATTTGGGTAAAGATGGTGAAGATGAGGTATGCTTTCACAGTATATGTTTTTGTTGTAATATCATGTTAGTGGATCAAATATGTAACATCCGTCTTTTTCAAAAAAGATTTTTTTTTAAAAAAAAAACTAATTTATTATCTTAAATACAATAAATTAAAAAGAACTATAATCCAGAACCAGGCTGATGCAACTCCTCCAATTAAACGGTACGTTCACCTACAAAAGAAAAGAGAGTAGCTGGGGATTTTGATCCACGAAATCATTTCACCCATTAAAAGTTAGAAAATATGCATCAGTCTTACGCTACGCTAGACACACATCAACTATAACGACATGAAGTCACATAAAGTCGCATCATCAAAGACAACTCATAAAATGTGGTGTCCCTGCGCCTATACTGGTGAGGGAATGTCCCTTCCTCACCTACGCAGCACCATGGCTCGTCAGCCGAATGAACTATGACCGCTCCACGCAAGAGCTCGTCATCATAGCCCAAAACAAAACTCATGAAATGTGGTGTCCCTGCGCCTATACTGGTGAGGGAATGTCCCTTCCTCACCTACGCAGCACCATGGCTCGTCAGCCGAATGAACTGTGACCGCTCCACGCAAGAGCCCGTCATCACAGCCCAACATAAAACTCATAAAAGGTGGTGTCCCTGCGCCTATACTGATGAGGGAATGTCCCTTCCTCATCTACGCAGCACCATGGCTCGTCAGCCGATGAACTGTGACCGCTCCACGCAAGAACCCGTCATCACAGCCCAACACAAATATAGTCTATCATCTTATTAGCGATAACCATCACACCTTATTACACGTTAATTAGCCTTTTCAATGTTACACGTCTACAATTTAAAGTTTCCTTTTTATTATATTATTATTAAAATCAATTCATCTATACCACACTATTCGTGTTTGCTAATTATTAAGCGACTTATACTTTAGTATCTGTAATAATAATTATGTCCAACCTCTTAGAAAAGATAATATACTATATGCTCCCACTACTTTTCACAGAAGCATAATAATTCACTATCTTTATATATAATAATTCTATCCAATTATAAAACTTATAATGGATCTCATGCGAATGATCATTATAATTAAATAATTATATTTATATACATATATTAGCTTACGCATGGAGTCATATATATACAATATTATATTTATATGTATATTCTCATTATATCAGCTTACACATGACAATCATATACACAGTATAATGTATATATATATATATCTATACGTTTAACACTACGTTTATATACACATGATCATTACGCATGAAAGTCATATATTAGCTTTACGTTTAACCCTTTTGATCTCTGTGAATAATACTTACATAATCTAACTCCAGTCTTTATATGATTCGTATGACTTGCAAATATGAATTATGATCCGACCCTCACCTGGTTCGTTTTGGGATGAACGGGAGACTTACACGGCGAGACGAAACATGACGAGATCGCGAGAAGAGGTCACTTAGGGCACACACAAGACAGAGGCATGGATGTACGGTGGGGAAGATGATGGTGCAAATGCGACGATGCTGGTAAAGGAACAGATCGAAATACGGAACGGTGACTCGGCACAGGAAAGGAGAGTCGTGACATGCTTCTTGGTCAAATAAGATCTCAAGGGACCTAGATCTTGCATCTCCTCATGGATGGCGACGATACATGTATCTACGGTGAAACGGCTGCACTCCGATGGTCGTGGCTACTCCGAATCATGTCGCAGTGAGGGCTGGTGTTGACTGTGCTGCCCTGGGTTGATGATCATGACTCCCTCTCCACTCATGTGTGCTTGAAGAGGAAAGAAGGTGAGAAGAACCAAGAGAAGAAGATGGGTGAGATGGTGCCCCCTCCCCCCTCGTACTCGCACGCATTTTAAAGAAAAAGAAGTTGGGCCTAGTTGGGCTAAAGTAAGAAAACAACACGGGTTGGGTTTACGTTAAGTTTTGGGATGTTACAATTCTTCCCGACTTAATGGAAATTCGTCCCGAATTTTAAAACGAAAGATTATAAGAATAAAATTACAAATACACAAAAGAAACAAGGAAAACATTTAGGAAAATCACAGAAACCACTTAGGAAGAATGAAGAACTTTATGGATTAAACACTTTTTTAAAACCAAAAATGAATAAATAGGGATTTGGAGTTCAAATGTTCAACCTTAATGAAAATTAAAAATAAAATAAAATAAAAATAAAGCTAGACTTATGAAATCCTAGAAACAATAAAGTAATAAAGTTCGAAGAAGAAAAGAGAACACAAAACAAAGAGCGATTTAAAAACATGAACTACAGGTTTTAGAAACGGTAGAGCTGATCCCTCAGGGCAAAACTGAGGGATTTTAACCTGGCTCTGATACCAAAATGTAACATCCGTCTTTTTCAAAAAAGATTTTTTTTAAAAAAAAAACTAATTTATTATCTTAAATACAATAAATTAAAAAGAACTATAATCCAGAACCAGGCTGATGCAACTCCTCCAATTAAACGGTACGTTCACCTACAAAAGAAAAGAGAGTAGCTGGGGATTTTGATCCACGAAATCATTTCACCCATTAAAAGTTAGAAAATATGCATCAGTCTTACGCTACGCTAGACACACATCAACTATAACGACATGAAGTCACATAAAGTCGCATCATCAAAGACAACTCATAAAATGTGGTGTCCCTGCGCCTATACTGGTGAGGGAATGTCCCTTCCTCACCTACGCAGCACCATGGCTCGTCAGCCGAATGAACTATGACCGCTCCACGCAAGAACCCGTCATCACAGCCCAACACAAATATAGTCTATCATCTTATTAGCGATAACCATCACACCTTATTACACGTTAATTAGCCTTTTCAATGTTACACGTCTACAATTTAAAGTTTCCTTTTTATTATATTATTATTAAAATCAATTCATCTATACCACACTATTCGTGTTTGCTAATTATTAAGCGACTTATACTTTAGTATCTGTAATAATAATTATGTCCAACCTCTTAGAAAAGATAATATACTATATGCTCCCACTACTTTTCACAGAAGCATAATAATTCACTATCTTTATATATAATAATTCTATCCAATTATAAAACTTATAATGGATCTCATGCGAATGATCATTATAATTAAATAATTATATTTATATACATATATTAGCTTACGCATGGAGTCATATATATACAATATTATATTTATATGTATATTCTCATTATATCAGCTTACACATGACAATCATATACACAGTATAATGTATATATATATATATCTATACGTTTAACACTACGTTTATATACACATGATCATTACGCATGAAAGTCATATATTAGCTTTACGTTTAACCCTTTTGATCTCTGTGAATAATACTTACATAATCTAACTCCAGTCTTTATATGATTCGTATGACTTGCAAATATGAATTATGATCCGACCCTCACCTGGTTCGTTTTGGGATGAACGGGAGACTTACACGGCGAGACGAAACATGACGAGATCGCGAGAAGAGGTCACTTAGGGCACACACAAGACAGAGGCATGGATGTACGGTGGGGAAGATGATGGTGCAAATGCGACGATGCTGGTAAAGGAACAGATCGAAATACGGAACGGTGACTCGGCACAGGAAAGGAGAGTCGTGACATGCTTCTTGGTCAAATAAGATCTCAAGGGACCTAGATCTTGCATCTCCTCATGGATGGCGACGATACATGTATCTACGGTGAAACGGCTGCACTCCGATGGTCGTGGCTACTCCGAATCATGTCGCAGTGAGGGCTGGTGTTGACTGTGCTGCCCTGGGTTGATGATCATGACTCCCTCTCCACTCATGTGTGCTTGAAGAGGAAAGAAGGTGAGAAGAACCAAGAGAAGAAGATGGGTGAGATGGTGCCCCCTCCCCCCTCGTACTCGCACGCATTTTAAAGAAAAAGAAGTTGGGCCTAGTTGGGCTAAAGTAAGAAAACAACACGGGTTGGGTTTACGTTAAGTTTTGGGATGTTACAAAATACATCTATATTTAGATTTGGTGAGGCATTAAACTCTTCTGTTTTTGGGTTTTTCAGATTAGCTTTTTAAACATAATCTCAGATTAGATTCACATCGGCCAGGAGGAGAGGTTGCTCGCCAAAAAGGAAGAGTGTGAGAGTCTAGATTCCGCCATTGAAGAACTTATGCTTATTGGAATGCAGAGGTACTTCCTTTCTTTCAAACTCCAGATTTGGATCTGGTCTTCGTTTCATCACTAATGATGTTGGGAATGGATCTTCAAGACTAAAGCATATTTTTTTTCTTTCCGAAAAACAGTCAGGAAGGATGTTGAAAGAAATCATTTTTATGAACATAGAAGATAGGGACAATAGGAAGCAAATGTTGAAAGCAAATCATTTTAACGAAACCTTTTTCTTTTGGTGTAAGAGATTTTCATTATTTTTTGGTTGTCTTTCTCAAGCTGTTGAAAGATATAGTCATTTGAAAACACTGAGGGAGAGTACATTGGGCTTGAACACCAGGTTAGTCTGTTTCTCTGTCATTTGAGTAAATCTGTGTTTAGTATCTTTTTAAGTACCTTGCTGATAATTTTTCATTTTTATTTGGTAGGTCGTTAAGGGTGTGGTGGAAAGTATCAAAATTATTACTCGTAAGGTGAGTATGAGAGTTGCGGACTATGCTTTTCTCTATGCCAAGACTCACAGAAGGAAGAAAGTTTCTGCAATTCACAAAGCCAACATTATGCAGAAAACCAATGATCTATTCTTGCAGGTCTACTCATTTTGATAATCTAAAATACACTAGGACTTCTCAAGGGGATGAAGAAGCACTGAGCTACGGCATGAGTTACAACAGGAGTTGAGTCAACTAGCATGTGCAACAGTGACTGAGTCAACGATAGAAGACGTGAGCTGGAACGAAGAAAGATGGACCTACTAGGAACAAGTAGCTGACAAGGACGAACCTAAAGATGAGTAGCTGAGCTGGACATGAAGATCAGTGAAGATACTCAAAGGATGAGCACCGAGAAGATATTAGGAAAATATGCTTTTTACAAGATGAAGAAAAATGGAAATATGCCTAAAAAGAGTTTAGGAAATATGCCAATAAAAATAAGGTAATTGTACGATGATCTATAAGTATAAATAGATCATTTAGGGCATCTGTGCTTGGTGCGCCTTTAGAGAGAGAGATTACTTTTAGCAAAAGTTAAGAATTCATAAGAGAGAATTAGACTTGGTGTTAAGGGTGAATCTAGAAGGCTTTGAGATCATTGATAGATCGAGAAGCAAGAGAGAGACTAGGTTGTTAAGGTGAAACTTTTGTTTGCTTTGCAATAAACAGTCTTGAAAAAGAATACCCTTGTGTCACATCTTGTATTACGTTGTGTCTCACATTTTCAATTGGTATCAGAGCGGACACTTGTTGCTCATATATACAGGTGGGATCCTGCGGAAAAATGGAGAACTACAATGAGCTGATCAATAGCTCTAGAGTAATACTGGATGCGACGAACTATGGTTTCTGGAAAGCACGGACAAGATCACAAATCAAAGGTATCGACCCGCTAGCTTGGAAGGCAGTTGAATCAGGATGGACAGCTCCAACAATGAAGAATGAAGCAGGAGTCAATATACCCAAACCTGAGGAACAATGGACAGAAGTAGAACTAAAGCTCTCAAAATTCAACTCCAGAGCTCTAACTGCAATTCACTGTGGAGTCGCTAAGAAACAATTCGAACTAATACAAGGATGTGAATTGGCTAAAGAAGCTTGGGATATTCTTCAAATTCACTTTGAAGGAACAGAGAAAGTGCAAAACTCCAGAAAAGATCTACTGGCCACCAAGTTTGAAGACCTAAAAATGGAAGATGATGAAACAATTTCAGATTTCAGCGCCAAAATCAGCTCTTTAGCTCAAGAAGCATCACTCCTTGGAAAGAAATACAAAGACAAGAAACTTGTAAAGAAATTCTTAAGGTGTCTGCCAGCCAAATACATGCCATACAAAGCGGCCTTGAGTGTATCAGCTAACACTGAGGATATGAGTTTTGATGAGCTAGTCGGTATGCTGCAAGTCCATGAGCTAGGACTAGATGGTACCAAGAAATCCAAAGGCGTCGCACTCATCACTCAAGCAAAATCAAATCAGGAAATCTAAGCCTCATTGTTCGAAGATTTGATCGTGCGTTAAGAAGGGTAGAAAAAGGACAAGGATCGTACAAAAGCACTAAACGATCAACTGATGGTGAGAAAACCACAAAGAAATCGGAAATGCAGTGCCATGAATGCAAGGGGTTCGGACACTTCAAGAGTGAATGTCCGACCGTCAGGAGACGAGAGATGAAGTGTTTTGGGTACAAAGGAATTGGGCACACTCATCTGGAATGTGTCAATGACCAGAAACGAAGACAAGAAAAATCCATGATAGGAGTAAACCATGATGAGTCAGATGAGGAAAGTGATGAAGAGGAAGTCAACAACTTTGTAGCATTCCTTGGAATTGCTGAACTTGAAGACAATGAATCTGACTCAGATTCAGAAACAGAAGCGGATCTTGTCAGTAGTTATAAGGAGGTAAGGGATACTCTCATCAAAATCGGACTAGAGAATACTGCATTACTTCAAGAAAAGCAGCGGCTTGAGGCACACATTGAGTTACTTCAAGAAGAACTGGAAACTGAACGGAAGCTAAGCAGAGAAAGTGTCAATTTAATCAAAGAAAAATTGACACTGGCTAAGAGATCAGACGAATTGGAGCAGATGTTAAAGAAAGAAAAAGAGGTAACTAAACAGCTACAATCTGAGTTAGACCAACAGCATCGCAAAATACACATGTTTGCCGGAACAAAACAAATGGATCAAATTCTGAGCTATGGAAGACCAGAATACACAAAGTCTGGACTTGGGTACACAGGACGTTCTGGAGTCACATTGGGAAAAACTACATTCGTACGAGCAAATTTGACAAAACCAACTCAAGCAGTGTATAACTCACCATCGAGAAACTGTTACTATTGTGGAAAAGAAGGACATTACAAAGCATATTGCTACAGATTTCAACAAAGGATCCGACAGCTCAAGAAACTGGGAAGATTCAACTGGAACAAGGACAGATATCAAATCTGGGTGAAAAAGGCGGACCTGTATGAAATAGGAAGTAGTACAGGGGGTACCTCACAGAAGGAGATACGCTGTAGCATGGCTTTTGTTACTGAGAAATCAGAAGATGGAAATCAATGGTACTTTGATAGTGGGTGCTCAAGACATATGACTGGGACAAGAAGTCATCTCAAAGACATCAAAGTGATCAAATCTGGCAAAGTAACATTTGGTGATGGAGGACAAGGGGCGATACAAGGCAAAGGTAAAACACTTGACTCAGATTTACCTAAACTAATGATGTTTTCCTTGTGAAGGGTCTTAAGGCAAACCTGATCAGTGTGAGTCAGCTGTGCGACGAAGGATTGATGGTGTGTTTCACAAGCTATGACTGCAAAGCTCTGAATGACACTGGAGATATCATCCTACAAGGGAAAAGATCAGGCAACAATTGTTACATGTGGGAAAACAACTCTAAGTGTCTTAGCGCAAAGTGTCTAAGTGCCAAGAATGACATTCATTTATGGCATCAACGACTTGGACACATGAATGAAAAGAACTTGACTACTCTTGTCAAGAATGAGATTGTCTGAGGGATACCTCAACTCAAAGAGGTGAGCAAGACGGTGTGTGAAGCATGCAACAAAGGCAAGCAGGTCAAGGTCCAACACAAGAAAGTACCAGATGTTCAGACCAAGAACAAGTTGGATCTAGTGCATATGGACCTGATGGGACCAATGCAAGTTGAAAGCATAGCTAGTAAACGATATGTGTTTGTTCTAGTAGATGACTTTACTAGGTACACATGGGTAAGGTTCGTTCGAGATAAATCAGATACAGCTGACAGCTTTAGAATCTGGGCGCTTCAAATGATCAATGAACAAGGAAGGATTAAGAGGGTTAGAAGTGATCATGGAGGAGAATTTCAGAATGAAACCATGAAAGTGTTCTGCGAAGATCATGGTATAGCTCATCAGTTTTCAGCACCAAGAACACCTCAACAGAATGGGGTAGTTGAAAGGAAGAACAGAACACTTCAAGAAATGGCCAGAGCTATGATTCACGGCAATGATGTACCGCTACGGTTCTGGGCTGAAGCTATCAACACAGCATGCTACATCATTAATCGGGTGTATGTGAGAAGAGGAACAACCATGACACCATACGAGATGTGGAAAGGAAAAACCCCCAATCTGAGCTACTTTCATGTCTTTGGAGGAAGGTGTTATGTATTGAATGACAAAGATCATCTTGGAAAGTTTGACTCAAGGAGCGACGAGGGTATCTTCTTGGGATATTCAGGAACTAGCACAGCTTTCAGAGTATATAACACAAGATCAAGAACAATTGTTGAGTCAGTGAATATCGTATTTGATGATCTATGTCAAATGAAGGTTCCCGATGATTCAGACAGTGAATCAGAACTGGTTGAGCATCAAAAATCTGTGACTGAAGAAAAGATAGATGAAGTAACAGCCTCAGAGACTACTCAAGATAAAGAAACAGGATCTCCGGTGAAAATCAAGCTCAGCAGAACTCAGAAAAACCATCCTGTCTCAAAAGTATTAGGAGATGTGAATGATGAACGAATGACAAGAAAAGTACATCTGGACTTTAAGGAGATGGTACGATTCGCTTGTTTTGTCTCAGTCATAGAACCCACAACGCATATTCAAGCTTTGGAAGATGAATTCTGGATTGAAGCAATGGGGCAAGAACTAGAACAATTTGTGCGTAATGATGTATGGGAACTTGTACCACGACCTGATGGAGTAAACATTGTGGGAACCAAGTGGATCTTTAAAAACAAGATTGATGAGAATGGAATAGTGGTACGAAACAAAGCGCGACTGGTGGCTCAGGGGTACTCTCAGATAGAAGGAGTCGATTTTGAGGAAACATTTGCGCCTGTTGCACGACTTGAGTCAATTTGTTCCTTGGAATGGCGTGCATCATGAACTTCATGTAGAACAACCAAAAGGATTTGAAGATGCGCACAACCCTGAATATGTGTACAAATTGAAGAAAGCTTTGTATGGTCTGAAGCAAGCTCCCAGAGCATGGTACGAGCGACTTACTAGTTTTATTCTAGAAAAAGGATATGCAAGAGGGGGTGTAGACAAAACTCTCTTTGTTCTGGAACAAAAGAGAGAGATCATCATAGTCCAGATCTATGTGGACGACATAATCTTCGGAGGCACATCTCAAAAGCTGGTTGATACGTTTGTTCAAGACATGACTCAAGAATTTGAAATGAGTATGGTAGGAGAACTAAAGTATTTTCTTGGTCTGCAAGTTAGCCAGACCAGTGATGGTATATTTATATCTCAAAGTACATATGCCAAAAATCTGTTGAGTCGATTCAAGCTAGATCAATGTAAAGAAGCTAGAACACCAATGAGTACTACAACCAAGCTATCAAGAGATGAGGATAGAACAGATGTGGATATAAAGCTTTATCGCGGGATGATTGGAAGCTTGCTGTATCTTACAGCCAGTAGACCGGATCTGTGCCTAAGTGTGGGAATATGTGCAAGATATCAAGCTAAACCGAAGCAGTCTCATCTTGAGGCAGTTAAGCGAATCATCAAGTATGTCAAGGGAACGATCAACCTAGGGGTCTGGTATTCAAAAGGATCCAACAAACACCTAGTTGGATACTGTGATGCTGACTGGGCGGGAAGCTTGGATGATAGGAAGAGCACAAGTGGAGGATGTTTCTTTCTAGGAAATAATCTAATTGCATGGATGAGCAAGAACCAGAACTCTGTGTCATTATCTACTGCAGAAGCAGAATATATTGCAATGGGTAGTTGCTGTGCTCAACTTCTCTGGATGAAACAGATGTCAGCTGACTATGGGATCGATTCAGGACCACTTCTTGTTCACTGTGATAACAAGAGTGCTATAAGCATCTCAAAGAATCCAGTTCAACACTCTCGAACAAAGCACATTGATATAAGACACCACTTCATTCGTGAACTAGTGGAGGAAAAACAGGTAGTGGTTGAATACATAGTTACTGATTTGCAACTGGCTGATTTCTTTACAAAACCTCTTGATTTTAATCGATTTATCACTTTAAGAAACTCAATTGGTGTTTGTGAGATGTAGACGACTACAGGGCTGACACATGCACTGACTCATGAAGTACCTCAAGTTCTGATTTGGTTTGGAGTCAAGAAGTCGAGTGGAAAAGAGCTGCCTATTATGCCGTCTTGTCTCATATAAAGTACAGGTTTCTCGAGTGAGGTTCAAAAAGCCAAAAAGAAAGAAAAAGCTAGAAGTTGATCTCCTGAGAAGTCAAGTGATGGAATCAACTCTAAGAAAGCTAAGTTACTAAAAAAAAAAAAAAAAAAAAAAGAGGAATGTGTGGCAATCTCACTCGAAGGATAAAGGTTGAAAACTACATTGAGACAAGATAAAGGCATAAGAGTGTGAAAGCTAGCCACTTGGAGAATGATGGCCAAACGCAGGAATCATGCGAGCAAGATGTAAAGACTGAGTCATGTGAAGTGTCAGTTCCTGACTCACACAAGAAAAAAAAAGGTACAATTTAATTTTCTTTAAAACAAAAACCGTCAGTTGCTTCAGTAGAAATGTGGTCAATTCACTATCAAGTTTGTACCCATGAGTGACTGAATTGTATGTGGCTGATCTAATATTATAAATGCATGTTGAAGAACTAACCAAATGGTACAGGGAACAAGGAGAATGGTCTAAATCGGTACAAGTTGGTATGACAAGAACCGATATCCGAGATTATTGGCACAAAAAGGGAAAAAGGAATTTGAAGTTTAAAATTCAAATATTTGCCCAATAAAATCGCATGCAAAAAGGTAACAAGATATCTGACACAGATTCTGCTTCAGGCGTTAAAAGGAAAGAGAAAGGGAAAAAGGAAATCCATTGCTCTTAAAATCCGACGAAACTTGTCTCTTTCTTCATCAATCCAAATTTTTCTCTGCGTCAATCGATCGAAAACCAACCATGGTGCATGCGACCAGAAGAGGAAAAGTGGGGGCTAGCTCAACTCACCCAGCTCAGGCACCGCCGGAACAGAAACCACCGCAATTGATTGATGATTCTAGTTCTGATGAGGAGGTACCACCACCCAGAAACCCTAATATTGTGTCTGATCAGATCTTGGGTGCAGACCACCAGACCAACACGAATTCATTTGCAACGGCTCAAGAGATAGAAAATACGGAGCCAATTGATGAAGATCTAGTACAAGAGAAGGGAGAGGATGAAGCTGAATCAGGTCGTAGATCTGTACCAGAAGAACAACCTCCAAAACAGCCGTCTGATCCTGAAACAGAAGAAATCAAAACCACAGAGTCACCAAAAGAAGGTAACAAGGAAGGTGATTCTATTCGTGTAGATAATCAAGGAAATCTGGAGGAAATAGGAGAAAAGGAGAAAGATGCAGTCGATGGTCTAGGTGGATTAGCCATAATTGTAGTAGATCCAGTGAATGTAGTTGAACCAACTGAGACAAATGTTCAACCTGAAGAAGTTCCTAAACCTAAGAAGAGGAAAGCTAGAAAGCAGACAGGATCAATGCCGCATGTTAAGAAGGCTCGTGTTGAAGGGTCTGAATCACAGAAATCTGTGCAGATGAAGTCCAAAAAGAGCACTGCTGCTAAGACTGGAACATCTAGCACAACTGGTGGGTCAGGAAAAACCAGAGTCAAACCTATTGTCTCCAAACGATTTCCATCTCGCGAAGTCAAAGAAAGGTATGCTCTATTCAAGGAACGTGGAATTTTAGCTGAGAGGGTAGTAGATTTTGATGAAACCGATAAATGGGGATACCTTGGTCTGATAAACAAAGGAATGCTGAGAAATTCTGTTTATGGGTTAGTCAGTTTTGTTCCTGAAATTGTGAAAGAATTCTACACTAATCTGCCAGAACCCACTACTGATGATACTGATAATGGGGTTCGTGTGTTCTTGAGGAAGCGAATGTATGAGTTCTCACCAGCTCAGATCAATGCCTGTCTAAGTATGGAACCTTTAAGCAATAATGAGATCAAGAATGATGCAAAGATTGATGGAGTCTCGGCTGATTCAATTGCTAAGTACCTTACTCAAGGTCAGAAGAAGACTTGGGCAGGGATGAAATATGTTGATCTTCCTCCAAAGTATGCTGCACTGACTATATTAGCTGCTTCAAACTGGTTCCCATCTACCCACAAAAACCATATATCTGAAGACAGAGCAAGGATGATCTACAAGATAGCTCATGGCATCCGGATTGATTTTGGAAAACTTGTGTACAAACAAGTAATGAGCTTCACTACTGATCCGCAGAATGATCGACGATGGCTGATATTTCCAAGAATCATCTCAGCAGTTCTCGAATCACAGCATCCACCTCGCACATTTGATGGAGAAGAACTTGTTGGTCCTGTGCTATACAAAAAGGATCCTCGAAGTGGTGAAGCCTTCCTCAAGAAAGAGGCTGAGAAAAAGAGACAGGATGTTGCATCTGGTAAGCGCAAAGTAGGCTCATCATCTCGCACAGGAGGTAGATCACAGACCACGACATCAACAGAGGAGGAACCTGTGGAGATTCTACAACTTGGCTCAGTCAGATTGCCAATCAAAACTTCAATAGATCAACTATCTGTTCAAACTGCGCTACAGGATATAGCTGAGGGATTTCAGAACCTGAGTGATGTAGTCTTCCATCTACGGGACAGAATCCAAGGTAAGTTTTTCGATTCTTTTCTCGATATAAATTGCTTAGATATAAGTTTTTAACTTGTATGCTCTCAAGCAGAGGGAGAAACTGAAGAGGTTGACGAGTCAAATCACGATGAGGAGTCTCCTGCTGCCACAGGAGATGATGACTCAGATGAGATGACCTCGAGTGATGCTTAAATGGAAACTTAGGATTATGGGGGAGTATGGATTTTGGGGGAGTTTCTGTTTGTGGGGGAGTCCTTGTTATGTTTTTTTCTTGCAAACCAATTTGGATAATGGATGTATTTGTTTTTGCTAGAGTTGAACTCATGTTTGCTTGGTATGTTTTGAACTCATGGTTTGATTAAGAAATGATATTTTGACTTATGATGCGTGATCAAACTGTTTTGCTTCGGTTATATGCACATATAAGTTTTCCTTTGAAGTATAGGTACTTGAGAGTCATACAAGCTAAAAAAGGGGGAGATTGAAGAAGCACTGAGCTACGGCATGAGTTACAACAGGAGTTGAGTCAACTAGCATGTGCAACAGTGACTGAGTCAACGATAGAAGACGTGAGCTGGAACGAAGAAAGATGGACCTACTAGGAACAAGTAGCTGACAAGGACAAACCTAAAGATGAGTAGCTGAGCTGGACATGAAGATCAGTGAAGATACTCAAAGGATGAGCACCGAGAAGATATTAGGAAAATATGCTTTTTACAAGATGAAGAAAAATGGAAATATGCCTAAAAAGAGTTTAGGAAATATGCCAATAGAAATAAGGTAATTGTACGATGATCTATAAGTATAAATAGATCATCTAGGGCATCTGTGCTTGGTGCGCCTTTAGAGAGAGAGATTACTTTTAGCAAAAGTTAAGAATTCATAAGAGAGAATTAGACTTGGTGTTAAGGGTGAATCTAGAAGGCTTTGAGATCATTGATAGATCGAGAAGCAAGAGAGAGACTAGGTTGTTAAGGTGAAACTTTTGTTTGCTTTGCAATAAACAGTCTTGAAAAAGAATACCCTTGTGTCACATCTTGTATTACGTTGTGTCTCACATTTTCAGGGGAGCCAAGAGATACTTTGTTGGATTATTTCACATTTTAGATATATATACTATTTTCATGGAGAAGTCTATATCCTAACCACTCATTCACAAATCCAAGCACGTTAGCTTAGAGTACACACTAGCAAAAAATACTTTTCGGTGGACAAATATAAACCCTCCACTACTTCCCGAACCCAAGCTAGAAAAATACTTCAATCCTAACCACCACTTCCGGAATCCAACACATTAATTAACAATACAAAATACCTAAAATACTTTTAGGTGGAAAAATCTAAACTTTAATCACTAGTTCATGAACTCAAGAATGTTAATTTACAGTACAAAATATAGATAAAACTGGTGGATAAATCTTCCCTAACCACAAATTCATGAACCAAAGAACATTAATTTACAATACACAATATGGAAAATTTAGTGAAAATCTATACCCTAAATACTTTTTCACGAACTCAATTACATTAATTTACAGTACATAACATGAAGGAAAAAAAATTGATGGAGAAATCTATACCCTAACCATTCTTTAAAGAATCCAAACACATTAATTTACAGTACACAATATGAAACAATAGGTAGATAAATTTAAACTCTAACCACTACTTCCTTAACCCAAACACATTAAATAACAATACACAATATGAAGGAAAAAAATTGGTGGAAAAATATACACCCTAACTAATTCTTAACGAACTCAAATACATTAATTTATAATACACAATATGAAAAATAAAAATTCGGTGGAGAAATTTACCCTAATCACTCCTTCACGACACAATAATCATATATATAATGACACACTTTTTTACTCTCCTCCAGCGCGCCACGTCATCGCACTTCTTCTTTCCTACGTGTCACTTTGCACCGAAAAAAGAACAAAAAAAAACGAAAACCTGCGCATTGAGTTTCTGCGCTCTGATGTTGTTAATATATATTTAGGGCTATATTTCATTAACCCGGCCTGGTAATACACAGACGTATAAGCCCAATAGATGGTGTGTTTTAACCTGACCGATCAAAGTGTATAGAAGTCCAACGATGTCCTGGCCCAATCAGATCCTTCCTATTCTTCACATCCTTCCCCAGACTGATAATGCCAAAAAGCTGAAGCCCAATTGATTGTTTAATGAATCATGGTCAAACAAAATCCTTAGAAGCCCACACAGGACCTGGCCCAAGCTATGTTTCATCATCTTCCCGATGGTGCTTTCATCTCAAACCCCTAGGAGTCGCATGTCGATTTTTGCTTCCTTAGAAACCCAAACGTCACCCGAGCGTTACCTTATTAATCTTGCTCATCACGGCGGCCACCACCATAATAATGGCACGTACATTACTCTGCATTCAATACGAAATGGCTCCAACACCCAGCAGAGCCGAGACGTCTGATAGAGACGGACCCCTATAAATACTCCACCGCAGGTACAGTCTCTCATCTCCAATTTTTCGCCCCTCCCAAACGCTTTAACACTTAGCATTCGCTCAAGTTTTACCGGCTACATCATGTTGCAGGCTGCTCTCGTCGCCATTCCCGTAACAGATGCTTACTCGACGTTCGCCGCTCTACGGTTCGGCAGAACCTAGCAGAAGGTGGTCGGCCGGATGCTCCGCCACTGGGAGGCTCTCAATTTCAAGAAGAACGGGGAGCTCAAGGGGATTGTTTTCCTCCTTCTGGATGAACATGTACGACTTTCCTTTAATTTTGGTCGCACACTGATCTCAACCAACCTATCCATCCCGCGTGCTCCGACTAACGAAACAATTTTCAGGACTCCATTATCCAAGGATTCATACCGGCTAGCCTTCATGCTGCGTAACAATGAACAGCTCCACTCCCTAGCTAACTCAACAACGAACTACCAGGTATCTTCCCCGCTCCAGATCAATAACATCCATGTATGTTTCCACTGCTGGCGTAGCGTATAATTATTTTTTTTTTTTTTGCACAAAACCGTAATATGGTCAGATGTAGTGGGCCAAATCCGTTTCGTCCAGGTATTCAATCTCACCGACCCAACATCACAAGAACGTGTTGTTGTCCGCCTGCGCATCGATTCGTAAGTCCCCATCTTATCGACAACTGTTAACCAAATGTTTTACACTTTTACTTCCTTTTTAGTTAAAAAACATTATAGTTTCTAGGCGTGTCTGCTATGTTCCTCCTCCTTATAAATTTAGATTAGCGTACTGAAGGCGGTTGGTGCAGCCTCTCTGTTTGTCGCCGAGTACATACTTTCTTATGCCTGCCCGGTCAACCAATTCCTCTCTTCCCGTGCCTTCACCCATTATTGAGAATGTTTACAACCCTGTATAGGCCACGAATACAAAAATAGTACTACAACATACACCTCCTCATTTGTACGTGACTATTAATCCCTCGATGCATGCTTAGGGTAGTGTGTTAGTGGCCATGCCTGTAGTTCCTTACGCGCATATGAAATAGCCGACTTAAACGTCTACTTTTCTTCACAGGGAATCTACCGTCTGCCTGACGTTGTGGGATGACGCTGCGGCAACATTCAGGGTTCATCTATCCTCTGAGAACAAACTCCATTCCGTCGTCCTGGTGACAACTATAAACCCAAAGATGTTTGCAGGTTAAGTTACAGAAAACTCTTGGATCTCTTGCTATAGCGTTAATCTAGACTACGTCCTAACTATTCGGTTCACTAATCGTCGTTTCACTAAACCGTCTCTCAGGCAGCCTATATCTCAAATCCACTCCGGCGACAAGGTTTCTGTTCGGCACAGACTGCGAAGCAATCCAGGAGTTCATTAACAGGTTAGCGAAAACCATCCTCAATATGGGCCATTTTAACAAGGGCATTTTTTATGGTTGGGAAAATAAATTAATGTCGCTCCCATGTAGTGTTGGCATCGAGGGTGGTGGGACATTTGCACAGGCTGAGTCTTATAATAGCATCAAAAAGATCGAGCACCTCAATTTGATGGAGCTTAACACTTACATATCTCACAGCTCCGGGCAGGTAAGTCAAAGCACGTTTTAACCACCCATCATGTATTGAAATTTGAACTAACACGTCTTGGGAAAACACCCTCTGTGACTCTAGGCTCAGGACGCAGAATTTCTTTGCAAGGCACGTATAGTCGAGGTCCTCCATAACAATGGATGGAGCTACGTTGCCTGCTCTAGATGCAGCCCGAAGTTTGAAACAAACGGGACATCCCTCCAGTGTGGCAAATGCATCACGGCACACGCAACAGGTCTTCTCAGGTAAAATTCCGTCGGAAATTGTCATTTACATATTCAGCCGTTTGCTTAAACATAGAGAAATAAAGACTTTATTGCCATCGAGCGCACACGTTCCAAACACACTTCACTTCTACATTCTTTTCCACGAGGGTACAATATGCAAAAAAAAGTGTTGAGTAATGCTTTCTCACCTCATCAGGTATAAGGTGGAGCTCGGTGTTCGTGACGACCATGATAGCGCCACTTTCGTCGTTTTGACTCAGATATGACTAAGCTTATGTCCAAAACAGAAGCCACGCTTACAGCCGAGGTAATACCATACCATTTACTGTTGGATCGTTTAGTGTCTCCTGATTCAATTCACAGATTGATTCATCCTACTAAACATGCAGATCTAGGTTCTCTTATTTAGAAACATAATAGATCTCACCTGTTACCTTGTTTTGCAGCGGAATGGGAGGTAAGGGTCAGAGATCAGCAGAACCACCAAGAGATGGATCCTCCAAAGGCTCACACACGCACACCGGGAAGTTTGGCTGATAGACCAGCTTAGAGAGGAGGCGCAGAGAGAGAGATGGGAGGCGCAGAGTCTGAGGAAAAATCAGAGAGCTAGGTCTGATTTTAGTCATTAAAATCCCTTCTAGTTCTCATGGGCTTTTGGGCCCAATTCACAGTTCTGATTAAATCCCTTGGATTTAATCAGGCCTTTTAGTCTCTCCAAGTACCGTAAATGCCTAGCACTTTTACCGTACTTCTGCTAAACCGTTCCTTCGTATTTTCCCGTTAGCTTAGGCGTGTGACCCATATGGGATCATATAATAAAGGCAATAAGTCCAAAACTTATAGATCATGAGCGGACTCTAGCAAGCCATCATGACCCCCAGTATTATATGACTTATGTCTGATCATTGACATACTCTTACTTTCTAGAGACAGTACAGAGATTACTGGACATAATTCCAACAATCTCCCACTTGAACTGGAATCTCTGTATTCATAATCCTTTTGTCTCAATATCTCGATTAGTCATAAGGCAAGATTAGTGTCATCCTTATAAAGCCTAATCTTGTTCATCGGACTTTGATTTGATACTGACAATCCAAACGACTCGGGAAAGTCCGTTTGAGCATGGCCATGCATTTTCCAGTATTCAAATCTCCGATTCGCCTAGAGATATTCACTCCATTTATATTGGAGGGACAAATCCCGTCTTGTTCCATCACTGTAAACTACTCATTTCATAATACACCCAAACAATGTCCTTATAACTATCGCTTAACGACAGCATTAGACAATGATCAAAGCGCATTAGTTCATGTGCAGTCACATGCATGCGAACTCAGGTCTAAGGACTATACTCTATAGTCGTAGTAAGAATCTCTTATGACACAAATATAAATATCCTGAAGAGTTCTTATAATCGGGTCTTGTCCGGTCGTATGTACCCTACATACACCTATGTACTGACTTTGATGCCGCGCATCTATGACACACTGAGACTTTGTCATAAGTCACATACCAATCTAGTCTCACACGGTTGTTGGTGTTCCAATTTCAACAACCTTCGACTAGGGACATGATGATATAAGCCATCTATCAAATATAGGGTCTCATGATCAAGCTAAATGACTTTGATAACTCAAGATCAAGTCACTTACTTCGATGACCTACAAAATGGTTCATATCACTTTGGAACGATTATTTCATCACAGTTAAAATAATCTTGAAATAATAATTTCATTAAACATAAAATCTTTTACAAGAACATATCAAATAACTAAATAAAGCCCTCAAACTCCCACTCAAATTTAGATTACATTTCAATGTTTCTAATGCCTACAGCTTCAGTCAGGAACTCGAGCTTAGGTCTTGGGAGTGGCTTTGTCAACGGATCAGCGACGTTATCATCAGTCTGAACTCGGCTGATCTTGACTTCCTTTCTATTAATGATGTCACGTATCAAGTGAAATCTTCTTAGAACATGCTTGGATTTCTGGTGTGATCTTGGTTCCTTTGCCTGAGCAATAGCACCATTGTTATCACAAAACAGTGCCAGAGGCTCAGCCGCATTTGGTATCACACCTAGTTCAATAATGAACTTTCGTATCCAAACAGCTTCCTTCGCAGCTTCTGAAGCGGCGATATATTCAGCTTCTGTAGTGGAATCAGCAACGGTGTCTTGCTTGGAGCTTCTCCAACTGATTGCACCGCCATTCAGACAAAAGATATAACCGGACTGTGACCGGAAATCATCTTGGTCTGTCTGGAAACTTGCGTCCGTGAATCCACTGACTTTAAGCACATCACTTCCACCGTATACCAAGAACTTGTCCTTAGTATGTCTTAGATACTTCAGGATGTTCTTGACGGCAATCCAATGGTTTTCACCTGGATTTGACTGGTATCTACTCGTCATGCTTAATGCATAAGCAACATCAGGACGAGTACAGATCATGGCATACATGACAGATCCTATTGCAGATGCATAAGGAATATTCTTCATGCGCTCAAGCCCAGCAGCCGTCGTAGGGCTCTGCTTCTTGCTTAGCGTTGTGCCATGTACCATTGGCGTGAAGCCCTTCTTGGAATCTTTCATGCTGAATCTTTGTAGGACTTTGTCAATGTATGAATCTTGACACAAGCCTATCAGCCTTCTAGATCTATCCCGGTAGATCCTGATTCCAAGAACGTATGCGGCTTCACCCATGTCTTTCATGGAAAAACAACTTCCAAGCCAGTCCTTTACCGACTTCAGCATTGGAACGTCGTTTCCGAGAAGCGGTATGTCATCGACATACAGAATAAGAAATACTATCTTGCTCCCACTAGTTTTCTTATACACGCATTGTTCCTCTTCGTTTCTGATGAAGTCAAATTGCTTGATCGCTTCATCAAAACGAAGATTCCAGCTCCTCGATGCTTGCTTCAATCCATAAATGGATTTATGAAGCTTGCATACTTTCCCAGCATTCTTTGGATCTATGTAACCGTCAGGTTGTGTCATATACACATCCTCTTCCAGAATTCCATTCAGGAAGGCGGTTTTTACGTCCATCTGCCAAATTTCATAATCATGAAAAGCTGCAGTTGCTAGTAGAATCCGAATAGATTTCATCATTGCCACTGGGGAATAGGTTTCATCGTAATCCACACCGTGAACTTGTCTGAAACCTTTTGCCACCAACCTGGCTTTATAAATCTGGACATTTCCATCCACGTCAATCTTCTTCTTGAAGATCCATTTGCACTCGATGGCTTTTACACCAGCGGGTAAGTCAACCAACGAAAACACTTGGTTGACCGACATGGAGTCCATTTCGGAATCAGTGGCCTTACGCCACTTAGAGGAATCTGGGCCCATCATGGCTTGATTGAAGTTTGATGGTTCATCACCATCAATGATCAGAAGATCATGACAGTTAGTCACGAGGAATCCTTGATATCTCTCGGGTTCGTGACGGATCCTCCCGGATCTTCGAACTTCAGGTACTACAGGTTCAGGCTCTACAATTTCTTGTAGGTCCTCCTGCTGCTCTTCCTCATTAGGTTGAGCAGTATCCTGTTCATCTTGAATTTCTTCAAGCAGTACCTTACTCCCACTGTCTTTCTTAGAGAGAAACTCCCTCTCAAGAAAGTTACAATCCCGGGCAACAAAGATCTTGTTCTCGGAACGTAGATAGAAGTAATAAGCCTTGGTTTCCTTCGGATAACCAATGAAGTAGCATTTATCAGACTTTGGTGTAAGCTTGTCTGAGATTAATCTCTTGACATAGGCTTCACAACCCCAAATTCTAAGATAAGACAGCACTGGAGCCACTCCAGTCCATAATTCGTATGGTGTCTTTGCTACTGCTTTCGATGGCGCTCTATTTAGAGTGAACACTGCTGTTAGCAGAGCATATCCCCAAAGGGATATTGGAAGGTCTGTGTGACTCATCATAGATCGAACCATATCCAATAAGGTCCGATTTCTCCTCTCAGACACACCATTCCATTGAGGTGTTCCAGGGGGAGTGAGTTGGGACACGATCCCACACTCTCTTAGATGATCACTGAATTCTTGGCTTAAGTATTCTCCTCCTCGGTCGGACCGAAGAGCCTTAATTCTTTTGCCAAGTTGGTTCTGTACTTCATTTTGGAATTCTCTGAACTTCTCAAAAGATTCAGACTTATGTTTCATTAAATAAACATATCCATACCTACTGAAATCATCAGTGAAGGTAATGAAGTACTGATAGTTTCCTCTTGCATTTGTGGACATTGGGCCACACACATCAGTGTGTATCAGGCCCAATAAGTCACTGGCCCTCTCGTTAGGTTTATTAAAGGGGGCCCGGGTCATTTTGCCCATCATGCAGGATTCGCATTTCTCACATGACTCAAAGTCAAATGAGCCAAGAAGTCCATTCGAATGGAGCCTCTTGATGCGTTTCTCGCTGATGTGCCCTAAACGACAATGCCATAGAAACGTTCGGTTCTCCTCATTAGGTTTGAACCGTTTGGTATTAATGTTATAAATTGGCGCGGATTGATCAAGTATGTAAAGCCCATTCGTAAGAGGGGCACAACCATAGAACAAATTGTTGCGATTGAAGGAACATAATTTATTCTTAACTGAAAAATCATAACCTTCCAAATCCAACAAAGAAATTGAAATAATATTTCTGCTTATCGCAGGTACAAAATAACAATTATTGAGTTCTAAAACCAATCCCGAAGGTAAAGACAACAAGTATGTGCCTACAGCTAGTGCAGGAACTTTCGCTCCATTCCCAACTCGTAGCTCCACTTGTCCTTGCTTCAGCCTTCTACTGTTGCTGAGTGCCTGCATATTAGTACAAATATGAGCCCCACAACCAGTATCCATAACCCATGAGGTATTATCAGAAGTAGTTGTATTAACTTCTATAACAAAAATACCTGATGAAGAAGTCTCGAGAGTCTTCTTCTTCAATTCCTTTAGACCTTCTTGGAATTTCATACATTCTCTCCTCCAATGCCCTGGTTCTTTACAGAACCTGCAGATGTCAGTAGGCCCAACCTTAGACTTGGGCTTGGGCTTTGGCGTGTCCTTGTCCGAGACTTGGACAGCCTTAGCCTTTCCCTTATCCTTAGCAGAGGATTTCTTAAAGCCCTTGCCCTTCTGTACCATAAGCACATTGGGGTCCTTGGCGGTTTTCCTCAAGTTGGGCTCTGTAGTCTTGAGCATTCCGTGAAGCTCAGGCAATGTCTTACTCAAGCCATGCATATTAAGGTTCAGAATGAACTGATCATAGCTTGCAGGTAAAGACTGCAGAACGATGTCGCAGGCAAGTTCCTGGCTGATAGGGCAGTCGAGTTTCTGAAGATGATCGAGATAACCCATCATCTTCAAGACATGAGGACACACTGCCGCATTTGCAGCCAACTTACAGTCTAAGAGGTTCTTAACTGTCTGAAACCTCTCAGTCCTTGCTTGCTCCTGAAAAAGCGATTTCAGGCTTGCCATTATCTCGATGGGTGACAACACACTCTCGAACTGCATTTGCAGCTCAGCAGTCATTGTCGCCAACATCAGGCAATAGACATCATTTTCATCTGACGAATGCTTTTCCCAAGCATTATGCAGAGTCCTGGCGGCATTGGCAGGAGGCCTCTCGGGGAGGGGATCACGAAGGACATAATCCTTCTTCTCCTGCTTGAGGACTAGCCTCAAGTTCCTTGACCACGTCAGGAAGTTCGTTCCAGTCAGCTTCTCCTTCTCGAGAACAGACCGGATTGAGAATGTGTTTTGTGTGCTTGTAGTAGTCATAGCTGAAATATATATAAGATAAAAAGGTTATTAGTTAATATGTTCAATATGATTAATCTCGTATTAAATTTAATATGATTAATCACGCATTATATTCAATAACATCAGTTACCCTCAATAGAATATAATGATTCCAAGATCCACATATAACTAAGATTAAAGTGGGCCACTGGCCGTCACTCAACCTTAGCTTATATCGGTAAGCCCTATATCGGCTAATTATATCCGTGATATAACTCTTAGTTGTGAATCTGGGCCCGAGGCCCAATCCACTCTGATGTTGACTAGGCCATCGGGAGTCCATCATGTTCAATACGAGATTAATCATATTGAACATATTAACTAATAATCATATTGAACATGATGGGCCCAGATTCCTCTAAGTGGCGTAAGGCCACTGATTCCGAAATGGACTCCATGTCGGTCAACCAAGTGTTTTCGTTGGTTGACTTACCCGCTGGTGTAAAAGTCATCGAGTGCAAATGGATCTTCAAGAAGAAGATTGACGTAGATGGAAATGTCCAGATTTATAAAGCCAGGTTGGTGGCAAAAGGTTTCAGACAAGTTCACGGTGTGGATTACGATGAAACCTATTCCCCAGTGGCAATGATGAAATCTATTCGGATTCTACTAGAAACTGCAGCTTTTCATGATTATGAAATTTGGCAGATGGACGTAAAAACCGCCTTCCTGAATGGAATTCTGGAAGAGGATGTGTATATGACACAACCTGACGGTTACATAGATCCAAAGAATGCTGGGAAAGTATGCAAGCTTCATAAATCCATTTATGGATTGAAGCAAGCATCGAGGAGCTGGAATCTTCGTTTTGATGAAGCGATCAAGCAATTTGACTTCATCAGAAACGAAGAGGAACAATGCGTGTATAAGAAAACTAGTGGGAGCAAGATAGTATTTCTTATTCTGTATGTCGATGACATACTGCTTCTCGGAAACGACGTTCCAATGCTGAAGTCGGTAAAGGACTGACTTGGAAGTTGTTTTTCCATGAAAGACATGGGTGAAGCCGCATACGTTCTTGGAATCAGGATCTACCGGGATAGATCTAGAAGGATGATAGGCTTGTGTCAAGATTCATACATTGACAAAGTCCTACAAAGATTCAGCATGAAAGATTCCAAGAAGGGCTTCACGCCAATGGTACATGGCACAACGCTAATCAAGAAGCAGAGCCCTACGACGGCTGCTGAGCTTGAGCGCATGAAGAATATTCCTTATGCATCTACAATAGGATCTGTCATGTATGCCATGATCTGTACTCGTCCTGATGTTGCTTATGCATTAAGCATGACGAGTAGATACCAGTCAAATCCAGGTGAAAACCATTGGATTGCCGTCAAGAACATCCTGAAGTATCTAAGACATACTAAGGACAAGTTCTTGGTATACGGTGGAAGTGATGTGCTTAAAGTCAGTGGATTCACGGACGCAAGTTTCCAGACAGACCAAGATGATTTCCGGTCACAGTCCGGTTATATCTTTTGTCTGAATGGCGGTGCAATCAGTTGGAGAAGCTCCAAGCAAGACACCGTTGCTGATTCCACTACAGAAGCTGAATATATCGCCGCTTCAGAAGCTGCGAAGGAAGCTGTTTGGATACGAAAGTTCATTATTGAACTAGGTGTGATACCAAATGCGGCTGAGCCTCTGGCACTGTTTTGTGATAACAATGGTGCTATTGCTCAGGCAAAGGAACCAAGATCACACCAGAAATCCAAGCATGTTCTAAGAAGATTTCACTTGATACGTGACATCATTAATAGAAAGGAAGTCAAGATCAGCCGAGTTCAGACTGATGATAACGTCGCTGATCCGTTGACAAAGCCACTCCCAAGACCTAAGCTCGAGTTCCTGACTGAAGCTGTAGGCATTAGAAACATTGAAATGTAATCTAAATTTGAGTGGGAGTTTGAGGGCTTTATTTAGTTATTTGATATGTTCTTGTAAAACATTTTATGTTTAATGAAATTATTATTTCAAGATTATTTTAACTGTGATGAAATAATCGTTCCAAAGTGATATGAACCATTTTGTAGGTCATCGAAGTAAGTGACTTGATCTTGAGTTATCAAAGTCATTTAGCTTGATCATGAGACCCTATATTTGATAGATGGCTTATATCATCATGTCCCTAGTCGAAGGTGTTGGATAGTTCAGTTGATCCTGATTCAATTCTCATATTGATATCAACCTAAACATGCATCAGATCTAGGTGTTCTTATTTAGAAACATTAGATGATCTCACCTTTTACCTGTTTGTTGCAGCGGAAGGATTAGAACAGGTCAGAGATCAGATAGATGCACCGAGGGATGAATCCTCCAAAGGTTCACACACGCTTCACAAGGAAATGGCTGCTAGACCACAAGGAACAGAGGCGCAGAGAGAGAGGAGTAGCCGCGGCTGGGTGTTAGGGTTAGGGAGAAAAGACTTGGCTTTTAGTCATTAAAAGCCTTCTCTTTTCCCTAATGGGTTTTTGGGCCCAATCTGATTAAATCCCATTTAATCAGACCCATTAATCTTTCTCTCTTAATACGACAAATGCCTGGCACTTTTGTCGTACTTCTGCTAAGCCGTTCCATCACATTTTCCTGCTAGCTTAGGCGTGTGACCCATATGGGATCATATAATAAAGGCAATAAGTCCAAGACTTATAGATCATGAGCGGACTCTAGCAAGCCATCATGATCCCCAGCATTATATGACTTATGTCTGATCACTGACATACTCTTACTTTCTAGAGACAGTACAGAGATTGCTGGACACAATTCCAACAATCTCCCACTTGAACTGGAATCTCTGTATTCATAATCCCTTTCGTCTCAATATCTCGATTAGTCATAAGGCAAGATTAGTGTCATCCTTATAAAGCCTAATCTTGTTCATCGGACTCTGATTTGATACTGACAATCCAAACGACTCGGGAAAGTCCGTTTGAGCATGGCCATGCGTTTTCCAGTATTCAAATCTCCGATTGGCCAAGAGATATTCACTCCATTTATATTGGAGGGACAAATCCCATCTTGTTCCATCACTGTAAACTACTCATTTCATGATGTACCCAAACAAGGTCCTTATAGCTATCACAGAATGATAGCGTTAGACAATGATCAAAGTACATCAGTCCATGTGCAGTCACACGCATGTGAACTCAGGTCTAAGGACTATACTCTATAGTCGTAGTAAGAATCTCTTATGACACAGATATAAATATCCTGAAGAGTTCTTATAAGCGGGTCTTGTCCGGTCGTATGTTCCCAACATACACCTATGTACTGACTTTGATGCCGCGCATCTATGACACACCGAGACTTTGTCATGAGTCACGTACCAATCCAGTCTCACACGGTCGTTGATGTTCCAATTTCAACAACCTTCGACTGGGGACGGGATGATATAATACATCTATCAAATATAGGGTCTCATGATCAAGCTAAATGACTTTGATGACTCAAGATCAAGTCATTTACTTCGATGACCTATAAAATGGTTCATATCATTTTGGAACGATTATTTCATCACAGTTAAAATAATCTTGAAATAATAATTTCATTAAAACATAAAATAATGTTTTACAGGAACATATCAAATAACTAAAATAAAGCTCACAAAACTCCCACTCAAACTTAGATTACATTTCAATGTTTCTAATGCCTACAGCTTCAGTCAGGAACTCGAGCTTAGGCCTTGGGAGTGGCTTTGTCAACGGATCAGCGACATTATCATCTGTCGGAACTCGGCTGATCTTGACTTCCTTTCTATTAATGATGTCACGTATCATGTGATATCTTCTTTGAACATGCTTGGATTTCTGGTGTGATCTTGGTTCCTTTGCCTGAGCTATAGCACCATTGTTGTCACAAAACAGTGCCAGAGGCTCAGCCGCATCTGGTATCACACCTAGTTCCATAATGAACTTTCGTATCCAAACAGCTTCCTTCGCTGCTTCCGAGGCGGCGATATATTCAGCTTCTGTAGTGGAATCAGCAACGGTGTCCTGCTTGGAGCTTCTCCAACTTACTGCACCGCCATTCAGACAAAAGACATAACCGGACTGTGACCGGAAATCATCTGTGTCTGTCTGGAAACTTGCGTCCGTGAATCCACTGACTTTAAGCACATCACTTCCACCGTACACTAAGAACTTATCCTTAGTATGTCTCAGATACTTCAAGATATTCTTTACGGCAATCCAATGGTTTTCACCTGGATTTGACTGGTATCTACTCGTCATGCTCAATGCATAAGCAACATCAGGACGAGTACAGATCATGGCATACATGACAGATCCTATTGCAGATGCATAAGGAATATTCTTCATGCGCTCAAGCTCAGCAGCCGACGTAGGGCTCTGCTTCTTGCTTAGCGTTGTGCCATGTACCATTGGCGTGAAGCCCTTCTTGGAATCTTTCATGCTGAATCTTTGTAGGACTTTGTCAATGTATGAGTCTTGACACAAGCCTATCAGCCTCTTAGGTCTATCCCGATAGATCCTAATTCCAAGAACGTATGCGGCTTCACCCATGTCTTTCATGGAAAAACAACTTCCAAGCCAGTCCTTTACTGACTTCAGCATTGGAACGTCGTTTCCGAGAAGCAGTATGTCATCGACATACAGAATAAGAAATACAATCTTGCTCCCACTAGATTTCTTATACACGCATTGTTCTTCTTCGTTTCTGATGAAGTCAAATTGCTTGATCGCTTCATCAAAACGAAGATTCCAGCTCCTCGATGCTTGCTTTAGTCCATAAATGGATTTATGAAGCTTGCATACTTTCCCAGCATTCTTCGGATCTATGTAACCGTCAGGTTGTGTCATATACACATCCTCTTCCAGAATACCATTCAGGAAGGCGGTTTTCACGTCCATCTGCCAAATTTCATAATCATGAAAAGCTGCAGTTGCTAGTAGAATCCGAATAGATTTCATCATAGCCACCGGTGAATAGGTTTCATCGTAGTCCACACCGTGAACTTGTCTGAAACCTTTTGCCACCAACCTGGCTTTATAAATCTGGACATTTCCATCCACGTCAATCTTCTTCTTGAAGATCCATTTGCACTCGATGGCTTTTACACCAGCGGGTAAGTCAACCAACGAAAATACTTGGTTGACCGACATGGAGTCCATTTCGGAATCAGTGGCCTTGCGCCACTTAGAGGAATCTGGGCCCATCATGGCTTGATTGAAGTTCGATGGTTCATCACCATCAATGATCAAAAGATCATGACAGTCAGTCACGAGGAATCCCTGATATCTCTCAGGTTCGTGACGGATCCTCCCGGATCTTCGAACTTCAGGTACTACAGGTTCAGGCTCTACAATTTCTTGCAGATCCTCCTGCTGCTCTTCCTCATTAGGTTGAGCAGTATCCTGTTCATCTTGAATTTCTTCAAGCAGTACCTTACTCCCACTGTCTTTCTTAGAGAGAAACTCTCTCTCAAGAAAGTTACAATCCCGGGCAACAAAGATCTTGTTCTCGGAACGTAGATAGAAGTAATAAGCCTTGGTTTCCCGTGGATAACCAATGAAGTAGCATTTATCAGATTTTGGTGTAAGCTTATCTGAGATTAATCTCTTAACATAGGCTTCACAACCCCAAATTCTTAGATAAGACAGCACTGGAGCTTCTCCAGTCCATAATTCATATGGTGTCTTTGCTACTGCTTTTGATGGCGCTCTGTTTAGTGTGAACACTGCTGTTAGCAGAGCATATCCCCAAAGGGATATTGGAAGGTCTGTGTGACTCATCATAGATCGAACCATATCCAATAAGGTCCGATTTCTCCTCTCAGACACACCATTCCATTGAGGTGTTCCAGGAGGAGTGAGTTGGGATACGATCCCACACTCTCTCAGATGATCACTGAATTCTTGGCTTAAGTATTCTCCTCCTCGGTCGGACCGAAGAGCCTTAATGCTTTTGCCAAGTTGGTTCTGTACTTCATTTTGGAATTCTCTGAACTTCTCAAAAGATTCAGACTTATGTTTCATCAAATAAACATATCCATACCTACTGAAATCATCAGTGAAGGTAATGAAGTACTGATAGTTTCCTCTTGCATTTGTGGACATTGGGCCACACACATCAGTGTGTATCAGGCCCAATAAGTCACTGGCCCTCTCGTTAGGTTTATTAAAGGGGGCCCGTGTCATTTTGCCCATCATGCAGGATTCGCATTTCTCACATGACTCAAAGTCAAATGAGCCAAGAAGTCCATTCGAATGGAGCCTCTTGATGCGTTTCTCGCTGATGTGCCCTAAACGACAATGCCATAGAAACGTTCGGTTTTCCTCATTAGGTTTAAACCGTTTTGTATTAATGTTATAAATTGGCGCGGATTGATCGAGTATGTAAAGCCCATTCGTAAGAGGGGCAGAACCATAGAACAAATTGTTGCGATTGAAGGAACATAATTTATTCTTAACTGAAAAATCATAACCTTCCAAATCCAACAAAGAAATTGAAATAATATTTCTGCTTATAGCAGGTACAAAATAACAATTATTAAGTTCTAAAATCAATCCCGAAGGTAAAGACAACAAGTATGTTCCTACAGCTAGTGCTGAAACTTTCGCTCCATTCCCAACTCGTAGCTCCACTTGTCCTTGCTTCAGCCTTCTACTGTTGCTGAGTGCCTGCATATTAGTACAAATATGAGCCCCACAACCAGTATCCATGACCCATGAGGTATTATCAGAAGTAGTTGTATTAACTTCTATAACAAAAATACCTGATGAAGAAGTCTCGAAAGTCTTCTTCTTTAATTCCTTTAGACCTTCCTGGAATTTCTTACAATCTCTTCTCCAATGCCCCAGTTCTTTGCAGAACCTGCACATGTCAGTTGGCCCAGCCTTGGACTTGGGCTTGGGCTTTGGCGTGTCCTTGTCCGCGACTTGGACACCCTTGGCCTTTCCCTTATCCTTAGCAGAAGACTTCTTAAACCCCTTGCCCTTTTGTACCATAAGCACATTGGGGTCCTTGGCGGTTTTCTTCAAGTTGGGCTCTGCAGTCTTGAGCATTCCGTGAAGCTCAGGCAGTGTCTTACTCAAGCCATGCATGTTAAAGTTCAGAATGAACTGATCATAGCTTGCAGGTAAAGACTGCAGAATGATGTCGCAGGCAAGTTCCTGGCTGATTGGGCAGTCGAGTTTCTGAAGATGATCGAGATAACCCATCATCTTCAAGACATGAGGACTCACTGCCGCATTCGCAGCCAACTTACAGTCCAAGAGGTTCTTAACTGTCTGGAACCTCTCAGTCCTAGCCTGCTCCTGAAAAAGCGATTTCAGGCTTGCCATGATCTCGATGGGAGACAATACACTTTCGAACTGTTTTTGCAGCTCAGGAGTCATTGTCACCAACATCAGGCAATAAACATCATTTTCATCTGACGAATGCTTTTCCCAAGCATTGTGCAGAGTCCTGGCAGCATTGGCAAGAGGCCTCTCGGGGAGGGGATCTCGAAGGACATAATCCTTCTTCTCCTGCTTGAGGACCAGCCTCAAGTTCCTTGACCATGTCAGGAAGTTCGTTCCAGTCAGCTTCTCCTTCTCGAGAACAGACCGGATCGAGAATGTGTTTTGTGTGCTTGTAGTAGTCATATCTGAAATATATAAATAAAAAGGTTATTAGTTATTATGTTCAAAATGACTAATCTTGTATTAAAATTTAATATGATTAATCACGCATTATATTCAATAACCTAAGTTACCCTCAATAGAATATAATGATTCCAAGATCCACATATAACTAAAATTAAAGTGGGCCACTGGCCGTCACCCAACCTTAGCTTATATCGGTAAGCCCTATATCGGCTAATTATATCCGTGATATAACTCTTGGTTGTGAATCTGGGCCCGAGGCCTAATCCACTCTGATGTCTCAAGGCCCGGGACTCCCGATGGCCTAGTCAAGAAAACCAGACTATACAGTCATGTAATCATTAATGTCTGGGACTCCCAATGACATTTATGAATCACAAACCGTCTTACTCACGCAAAAGCAGACATCCTCACACTGTAAGGCCATGAATGCAATTGAATGGGCTTTGACGGCTGACATAGCCTGGACAAGACATCCAACGCTTGATATTATTTGAGGTTCGTAGGTTTATTAAAATCATTCCCAAAATAGAAGATTACTATTTCGGGAAACTTTCTATTTATGGAAACCTACTATTTTTGGAAACTTTCTAAAATTGGAAACTTTCTAAAACCGGAAACTTTCTAACTTTAGAAATTTCTTTAAAATCCAAAACCCGCAAATTCAGAAACTTCTACTTTAAGAAACTTTCTAATTTCAAAATTTCGGAAACTTTAATTTAAAAACGACTTTATAATTTTATAAAATAGATTTTAAATTAATCTGAAGAAAGACTCAATTAACTGGCCCAATTGTTTTAACTTCTTGGCCCGAGGCCCAAGAATTGGTCCATGTCCAAGACATGACCCAATTGTCCAATTAATTGACATAACCGGTCTGGTTCATTAAAACTGGTCTAACCAAGTTTTAATTACTACGATGACCACAATTGTCAACCGGTTATTTACTAAACCGGAATTTCTCAATTTATTTGGTCCAACCAAATCAAATTAGAAATTCCTGGTTTAGGCACTAAATCCAATATTTCTTTCGACATTGGATTTCTTATCCCGGTTTAACCAGATTTAATAAAATTATTAAATCTGTTTATTAAACCAGAACGTAGATTTTAATCAGGTTTTGAACCGAGCCTTGAACCGAACCGATTTGGTCACGAACCAAACCGAGTTGGTCGTGACCTAGCTTCTTTCCCAAGAAACCATCGGCCAGCCGCTCAGCCGCGAGCCAACCGATCCGAGATCGAGGCGATACGCAGCCGGGACGGGACGCTACCACGATCGCCGAGCGATCGGGATGCCGAGCACGCGAGCGGGACGGGACATGGCCGGGACACGATCGAGACGAGCGATCGGACGCGACGCAACATCCGTCCGACCGGTCCAACTCACGGCCGATCAACAAATCCGAGTCATATAGCTCGGTTTGTGATCTCTTTAGTGTGTTTAGATTTTAATTCTGATTCTTAAGTGTTTTTCTTATCAGTAATGGATTCAAAACACTTCTAAACAGATTAAACAACCTAAACAATGAATCTAAACAAGAAACCTAAGAACCAATGGCTCTGATACCACTGTTGGATAGTTCAGTTGATCCTGATTCAATTCTCATATTGATATCAACCTAAACATGCATCAGATCTAGGTGTTCTTATTTAGAAACATTAGATGATCTCACATTTTACCTGTTTGTTGCAGCGGAAGGATTAGAACAGGTCAGAGATCAGATAGATGCACCGAGGGATGAATCCTCCAAAGGTTCACACACGCTTCACAAGGAAATGGCTGCTAGACCACAAGGAACAGAGGCGCAGAGAGAGAGGAGTAGCCGCGGCTGGGTGTTAGGGTTAGGGAGAAAAGACTTGGCTTTTAGTCATTAAAAGCCTTCTCTTTTCCCTAATGGGTTTTTGGGCCCAATCTGATTAAATCCCATTTAATCAGACCCATTAATCTTTCTCTCTTAATACGACAAATGCCTGGCACTTTTGTCGTACTTCTGCTAAGCCGTTCCATCACATTTTCCTGCTAGCTTAGGCGTGTGACCCATATGGGATCATATAATAAAGGCAATAAGTCCAAGACTTATAGATCATGAGCGGACTCTAGCAAGCCATCATGATCCCCAACATTATATGACTTATGTCTGATCACTGACATACTCTTACTTTCTAGAGACAGTACAGAGATTGCTGGACACAATTCCAACAGAAGGTTGTTGAAATTGGAACACCAACAACCGTGTGAGACTAGATTGGTATGTGACTTATGACAAAGTCTCAGTGTGTCATAGATGCGCGGCATCAAAGTCAGTACATAGGTGTATGTAGGGTACATACGACTGGACAAGACCCGATTATAAGAACTCTTCAGGATATTTATATCTGTGTCATAAGAGATTCTTACTACGACTATAGACTATAGTCCTTAGACCTGAGTTCGCATGCATGTGACTGCACATGAACTAATGCGCTTTGATCATTGTCTAATGCTGTCGTTAAGCGATAGTTATAAGGACATTGTTTGGGTGTATTATGAAATGAGTAGTTTACAGTGATGGAACAAGACGGGATTTGTCCCTCCAATATAAATGGAGTGAATATCTCTAGGCCAATCGGAGATTTGAATACTGGAAAATGCATGGCCATGCTCAAACGGACTTTCCCGAGTCGTTTGGATTGTCAGTATCAAATCAGAGTCCGATGAACAAGATTAGGCTTTATAAGGATGACACTAATCTTGCCTTATGACTAATCGAGATATTGAGACAAAAGGATTATGAATACAGAGATTCCAGTTCAAGTGGGAGATTGTTGGAATTATGTCCAGTAATCTCTGTACTGTCTCTAGAAAGTAAGAGTATGTCAATGATCAGACATAAGTCATATAATACTGGGGGTCATGATGGCTTGCTAGAGTCCGCTCATGATCTATAAGTTTTGGACTTATTGCCTTTATTATATGATCCCATATGGGTCACACGCCTAAGCTAACGGGAAAATACGAAGGAACGGTTTAGCAGAAGTACGGTAAAAGTGCTAGGCATTTACGGTACTTGGAGAGACTAAAAGGCCTGATTAAATCCAAGGGATTTAATCTGAACTGAGAATTGGGCCCAAAAGCCCATGAGAACTAGAAGGGATTTTAATGACTAAAATCAGACCTAGCTCTCTGATTTTTCCTCAGACTATGCGCCTCCCATCTCTCTCTCTGCGCCTCCTCTCTAAGCTGGTCTATCAGCCAAACTTCCCGGTGTGCGTGTGTGAGCCTTTGGAGGATCCATCTCTTGGTGGTTCTGCTGATCTCTGACCCTTACCTCCCATTCCGCTGCAAAACAAGGTAACAGGTGAGATCTATTATGTTTCTAAATAAGAGAACCTAGATCTGCATGTTTAGTAGGATGAATCAATCTGTGAATTGAATCAGGAGAGACTAAACGATCCAACATTTACAACATGTGCCTAACATCGACTGCACTGAAACAAGCTTCTCCACTAATAGGCTGGTGGTGTGAATGAGGATGCTGTTGGGAATGTCCTGAAATCTACCGTACTATCTCTAGAAAGTATGATAAGTGTCGAGATCAGACATAAGTCATAAATACTGGGTGATCATGATGACTTGCTAGAGTCCGCTCATGATCTATAAGTTTAGGACTTATTACCAGTATTGTATGATCCCGAAGGGTCACACACCATAGCTAACGGGAAAGTTAAATGGAATTAATACGGTAAGATGCAATGGCATTTACTGTATTAGATCAGAGAATTGGGCCAGACAAAATACAGGCTTTTGTCTGATTTGTGTCTTGGGCCCAAATAACAAATGAGCCATTAGTCATTAGACTTGGGCCCATTAGAGAGTGAAGGATAAGGAAGAAATCGAAACCCTAAGCTTCTAAGCTTGCGATTTTTCTCCTCCCAGCCGCGAGTTGTCTCTCTCTCTCACTCTCTCTTTTCTGATCTGATCCATCTCTTTGGTCTAGCAGCCGTCCCGTGCTTGTAAGAGTGTGGATACTCGAGGAGGAATAGGTGTTACCATCTGTTCTAGCTGATCTCATCATTACCATCCATCATCCGCTGCAATCTGAAAGGTAGTGATCAGGTTTGCTTTATGATTCATTTGACGAGAACCTAGATCTGTTTAAGGATTTGTGTTAGGTTGTAATTGAGAATTAAACCATGGAAAACACCCATAATCCTTCAGTGGTATCAGAGCCTAGGCATTAGGTTTCTTGTGAAATTGGATCATATGATTGTTTAATGTTTAGAATTGATTTTGAAAGAAAAATTGATTATTGAAAACATTAAATTTTTAATCGGCTGCTTGCTGGGTTTTGTTCATAGCCGTATAATGATGTATGCCCTAATCATTTGTTGTGGTGAAAGCTTGTTTTAATTAATTATGTGGACGTGTGTTCATGTGAGCCGAGGTTAATTCGTCGCATGTGTTAAAGCGTGTGTTAATAATTGAATGAGATTAAAAACTTGCGGCTACATTCTATTAATGAAACCCTAAGCCGATGTTAAGCGATGTGTGAGCCATGTGCCTCGCGTGTGATGCTTGGCCGAGATCGATCATTATGATCGTGAGGCAATAGGATCGTGCGTGTGCCGTATATGCTAATCATCGATCGCGTGTAAAGCCGAGATCGATCGTGTATGGTCGTGAGGTTGACAAGCGATCGTGTGCCGTGTAACCGAGCCGAGAGTGATCAATGCGATGATCGATCTTGCGATCGTGAGCATGCGCGAGTTGCGCAGAGTTGGATCATGGGCCTCGGTTGGATCATGGGCCACATATTGCGTTAATGGGCCGAGTTGGATCTAGGATCCGATTGTTTGGCCCATTAAAATTTTACGTCCCGCGAATAGTCATTCGGTTAAACCGAGCTTCGCGGTTCGTTGTCCAAAACCACACCAATTTAACCGGTCCATTTAATTGGCGGTTAATTGAGTGTTTAAAGCCTTAAACCGCAAGTTAAATCAAATTAACTAAAACACTAGGTGTTTCTTCCCGGTTTTGGATTTAACTGAACCGATCCAATTTATTGGTGGTTCAAGAGGTTAACCCAAATCGCGGTTTGCTAGAAATAATTTAATACATGGTATTATTTAATTTCTGGTTAAACCGGATTTAAATTCATAAAATTGAATTTTAACCTAAACCGAAGGCTGGTCTAAGTTTGATTTGGTTGGACCAAATAATTTAGAGCTGGTCTGGTTTAGTAAATAACCGATGGTTTTGATAGTTAATTTGGTCTTGGACCAGAATTAATAAACCGGATCGGTTATGTCAAATTATTGGGCCAGCTTGAATTCTATGGTCTTGGGCCAAGAATTTGGCCTATAATATGTGACCCAACCCAAAATATTTAATAAAATATTAAATTAGAAATTTCTATTTTTAGAAAGTTACTAAATTTAGAAAGTTTCTAAAATAAGAAAGTTTCCCAAAATAGTAATCTTCTATTTTTGGAAATAAAACTTAAAAATCCTCAAAAACAATATCAAGCTTGGATGTCTTTCCAATCTTGTCAACTACTTAACGCTTATTTGATTACAGATATGGCTTACAGTGTGAGGTGTTTGTTTTCGCGTAAGTAAAGTAGTATATAGTCACTAATTTCATTGGGAGTCCCAGATTTTAGTGATTATTTGGCTGTAAGAGATTGGTTTCCTTGACTGGGCCATCGGGAGTCCCGGGCCTTGAGACTTCTGGTGAATTTGGGCCTCGGGCCCAATTCACAACCGAGAGTTATTGGTTATAACTAGCTGTGTGTATGCTTACCAAGTATAGCTAATTCTGGGTGACGGCCAGTGGCCCACTTTGGATTTAGCTAAACATGGGTCTCGGAATCATTGTATTCTTATGAGGTTAAACAAAGAAATTTTGAATACAATGCGAGTTTTCTTATAAGTTGTTAAGATTACTCTTTTATGAACTTAATAACTAAATCTTTATTGTCTCATATTTTCAGCTATGTCAAGCACAACAACACAAAACACTTTCTCGATCCGGTCTGCCCTTGAGAAGGACAAACTGAACGGATCAAACTTCCTGAACTGGTCCAGGAACCTGAGACTTGTGCTCAGGCAGGAGAAGAAGGCTTATGTCCTTGAAAGAGCTCTCTCTCCTAGACCTGCGAATAATGCCGCACAAGCTGTGAAGAATGCTTGGGATACGCATTCTTCAGATGCTAATGACGGGATTTGCCTGATGTTGGCGACAATGGCTCCCGAACTGCAGATGCAGTGGGAAGGCCTGACTTGTCCCATGGAGCTGATGGCAAATCTGAAAGCGTTGTTTCAGGAGCAGGCTCGTACAGAGAGATTCCAAACTGTTAAGAATCTCTTGGACTGTAAAATGGCTAAGGATGCAGCAGTGAGTCCTCATGTTCTGAAAATGATGGGTTATCTCGATCATTTGACGAGGCTCGACTGTCCTATAAGCCAAGAGCTTGCTTGTGATATCGTTCTGCAGTCTCTTACTCTTGCATATGACCAGTTCATTTTGAACTATAATATGCATGGGTTGATAAAGACGTTGCCTGAGCTACATGGTATGCTCAAGAGTGCAGCACCGAATCTGAAGAAAACCAAGGAGTCGTCTGTACTCATGGTTCCGAAGGGCAAGGGTTTTAAGAAATCCGCTGCAGACAAGGGAAAGGGCAAGGTAGTCAGCAATGAAAAGGCCAAGCCCAAGCCCGTGTCTAAAGCTGGGCCTTCTGATATCTGTCACTTTTGTAAAGAGGCAGGGCATTACCGCAGGGACTGTAAGAAATACCAGGAAAGTCTGAAGAAGAAGAAGTCTTTCGAGACTAAATCTTCAGGTATTTTTGTTATTGAAGTAAATACTACTACTTCTGATAATACCACTTGGGTATTAGATACTGGATGTGGGGCTCATATTTGTACTAATATGCAGGCGCTCAGCAACAGTAGAAGGTTGAAGCAAGGGCAAGTAGAGTTGTGGGTTGGCAATGGAGCGAAGGTTCCAGCACTAGCCGGTGGCACTTATTTGTTGTCTTTACCTTCTGGATTGATTTTAGAACTTGAGAATTGTTATTTTGTACCTGCTATAAGCAGAAATATCATTTCAATTTCATTGTTGGATTTGCAAGGATTTGATTTTTCTATTAAGAATAAATTGTGTTCCTTTAATCTCAATGATATGTTCTATGGCTGTGCCCCTCTTATAAATGGGCTGTACATGCTGGATCAATCTGCTCCAGTATATAACATAAATACAAAACGGTTCAAATCTAACGAAGAAAATGAAACGTTTCTCTGGCATTGTCGTTTGGGGCACATTAGTGAGAAACGCGTCAAGAGGCTCCATTCTAATGGACTCTTGGGCTCATTTGACTTTGAGTCTTGTGAGCAATGCGAATCTTGCCTAATGGGCAAAATGACAAGGGCGCCTTTCAATAAACCCACAGAAAGGGCCAGTGAACTATTGGGCCTGATACATACTGACGTGTGTGGCCCAATGTCCACAAGTGCTAGAGGAAACTTTCAGTACTTCATTACATTCACTGATGATTTCAGTAGATATGGATATGTCTACTTGATGAAACATAAGTCGGAAACCTTTGAAAAGTTCAAAGAATTCCAGAATGAAGTACAGAACCAGCTTGGTAAAAGTATTAAAGCTCTTCGGTCGGACCGAGGAGGAGAATACTTGAGCCACGAATTTCGTGATCATCTGAGTGAGTGTGGGATTATCTCCCAACTCACACCTCCTGGAACACCTCAGTGGAATGGTGTGTCTGAGAGAAGGAATCGGACATTGTTAGATATGGTCCGATCCATGATGAGTCACACAGACCTTCCTATATCCCTTTGGGGATATGCTTTGCTCACCGCAACGTTCACACTGAACAGAGTGCCATCAAAGGCAGTAGCAAAGACACCATATGAGATATGGACTGGAAAAGCTCCAGCAATGTCTTTTCTCAGAATTTGGGGTTGTGAAGCCTATGTCAAAAGATTAATCTCAGACAAGCTTACACCAAAATCTGACAAATGCTACTTCATTGGTTATCCTAGGGATACCAAGGCTTATTACTTCTATCTGCGATCCGAGAACAAAATCTTTGTTGCTCGGGATTGTACTTTTCTTGAAAGGGAGTTTCTCTCTAGAAATGATAGTGGGAGTAAGGTACAACTTGATGAAATTCAAGAAGGACAGGAACCTGTTCAACCTAATGAGGAAGAACAGCAGGATGAATTACATGAAGTTGTAATAGAACCTGAACCTGCAGTACCTGAAGTTCGAAGATCCGGAAGGATCCGTCAGGAACCTGATAGATATCAGGGATTCCTTGTGACTAATTGCCATGATCTTTTGATCATTGACGGTGATGAACCCTCGAACTTTGCAGAAGCCATGATGGGCCCTGACTCCTTAAAGTGGCGTGAAGCCACTGAATCCGAAATGGACTCCATGTCTGCTAACCGAGTGTTTTCACTGGTTGATTTACCTGCTGGTGCAAAAGCCATCGAGTGTAAATGGATCTTCAAGAAGAAGATTGACATGGATGGAAATGTCCAGATTTACAAGGCCAGGTTGGTGGCAAAAGGTTTCAAGCAAATTCATGGTATAGACTATGATGAAACCTATTCACCAGTGGCAATGATGAAATCAATTCGGATTCTCCTAGCAACTGCAGCTCATTATGACTATGAGATTTGGCAGATGGATGTAAAAACCGCCTTCCTGAATAGAATCTTGGAAGAGGATGTGTACATGACACAGCCTGACGGTTACATTGATCCTAAGAATGCTGGGAAAGTATGCAAACTTCACAAATCCATTTATGGATTGAAGCAAGCATCGAGGAGTTGGAATCTTCGTTTTGATGAAGCAATAAAGAACTTTGACTTCATCAGAAACCAAGAGGAACAATGTGTGTATAAGAAAACTAGTGGGAGCAAAGTGGCGTTTCTTATTCTATATGTCGACGACATATTGCTTATTGGAAATGATATTCCAATGCTGAAGTCTGTTAAAGACTGGCTGGGAAGTTGTTTTTCCATGAAGGACATGGGTGAAGCCGCGTATATTCCTGGAATCCGAATCTTTAGAGATAGATCTAAAAGGTTGATTGGACTTTGTCAAGATTCCTACATAGACAAAGTTCTGCATCGATTCGGAATGGAAAATTCCAAGAAGGGATTCACGCCAATGATACATGGTGCTACACTAAGCAAGGATCAGTGTCCTAAGACACCTGATGAGCTTAAGCGCATGAGTAGGATTCCTTATGCTTCGGCTATAGGATCTATCATGTATGCCATGATCTGTACTCGTCCTGATGTTGCTTATGCACTAAGCATGACGAGTAGGTACCAGTCTAATCCAGGTGAGAGTCACTGGATTGCCGTAAAGAATATCCTGAAGTATTTGAGGAATACTAAGGATAAGTTCTTGGTTTACGGAGGAAGTGAAGTGCTTGAAATCAGTGGATTCACGGATGCAAGTTTTCAGACAGATAAAGATGATTTCCGGTCACAGTCTGGCTACATCTTCTGTCTGAATGGCGGTGCAGTAAGTTGGAAGAGTTCCAAGCAGAGCACCGTAGCAGATTCCACAACTGAAGCTGAATACATCGCTGCTTCGGAAGCTGCGAAGGAAGGAGTTTGGATAAGGAACTTCTTGATTGAACTCGGTGTATTCCCAAATTCCACTGAGCCTCTAGCACTGTATTGTGACAACAATGGTGCAATTGCTCAAGCCAAGGAACCGAGACATCATCAGAAATCCAAACACATTATGAGAAGGTATCACCTGATTCGTGATATAGTGAATAGAGGCGAAGTGATGGTCAGCAGAGTTCCCACTGATGAGAACGTGGCTGACCCGTTGACAAAGCCACTCCCGAGACCTAAGCACGAGTTGCATACTGCTGCTGTAGGAATTAGAGATATTCAAATGTAATCTCTTTTTGAGTGGGAGTTGTGAGGGCTTTTGTTTTAGTTATTTTGATTGGTTCATGTAAACATTTTAAATGTTAATGAAATTTTATTTCTGGATTATTTTTAACTGTGATATAAAATAATCGTTCCAAAATGATTCATGTCATTATATATGGGTCATCGAAGTACATGAGTAGACTTGATCCTGAAACCCCATATTTAACGAAGTGACATAAATCATAGTGTCCATAGTCGAAGGTTGTTGAAATTGGAACACCAACAACCTGTAGAGACTAGATTGTGTTGAGACTTATGACCAAGTTTCGAGGTCATAGATGCGCGGCATCAAAGTCGACACATAGGTATATGTAGGGGAACATATGACCGGACATGGCCCGCTGATGATAACTCTACAAGATATTAATATCTGTGTCATAAGAGGTTCTCATATACGACTATAGAGTATAGTCCTTAGACCTGAGTTCGCATGCATGTGGCTGCACATGGAGTAATACACTTTGATCATTGTCTAACGCTGTTTCGTAACTGGGAGCTATACAGACCTTGGTTGGGTGTATTATGAAGTGTGTAGTTCATAGTGATAGAACAAGATGGGATTTGTCCCTGCCGTTTAACGGAGGTAATATTTCTAGGCCAATCGGAGATTTGATAGCTGGTAAGAAAATGTCCATTCCCAAACGGACTTGCCCAAGTCGTTTGCATTGTCAGTATCAAATCTGGTCCGATAAACATGGTCTGGCTATATAAGGATGACACACATCTTGCCTTATGCCAGATCGAGATATTAAGACAAAAGGACTAGGGAATGTAGGATTCTAGTACAATCGGCAGATTGTTGGGAATGTCCTGTGTAGGATTCCAGTACAAGTGGGAGATTGTTGGGAATGTCCTGAAATCTACCGTACTATCTCTAGAAAGTATGATAAGTGTCGAGATCAGACAAAAGTCATAAATACTGGGTGATCATGATGACTTGCTAGAGTCCGCTCATGATCTATAAGTTTAGGACTTATTACCAGTATTGTATGATCCCGAAGGGTCACACACCATAGCTAACGGGAAAGTTAAATGGAATTAATACGGTAAGATGCAATGGCATTTACTGTATTAGATCAGAGAATTGGGCCAGACAAAATACAGGCTTTTGTCTGATTTGTGTCTTGGGCCCAAATAACAAATGAGCCATTAGTCATTAGACTTGGGCCCATTAGAGAGTGAATGAGAAGGAAGAAATCGAAACCCTAAGCTTCTAAGCTTGCGATTTTTCTCCTCCCAGCCGCGAGTTGTCTCTCTCTCTCACTCTCTCTTTTCTGATCTGATCCATCTCTTTGGTCTAGCAGCCGTCCCGTGCTTGTAAGAGTGTGGATACTCGAGGAGGAATAGGTGTTACCATCTGTTCTAGCTGATCTCATCATTACCATCCATCATCCGCTGCAATCTGAAAGGTAGTGATCAGGTTTGCTTTATGATTCATTTGACGAGAACCTAGATCTGTTTAAGGATTTGTGTTAGGTTGTAATTGAGAATTAAACCATGGAAAACACCCATAATCCTTCAGATGCCCTGCCTCCCTCACTTTCAATTCTGGCGGGACAAATGTTTCAGTTCCAACTCAAATTTACGCCCTACAACTTCTCGCCAAGTCACAGGACCTTCACAGTCGTCATAATGACTGCACAGCCAGCACCAGAGGGAATAGAAGAGGTGAGCCCCGCCTGGTTTTTCACACTGGAACAGATTTCGTTACATTTAAGAAACTGCAACTATTCCATGTAGAACTACTTAATAATCATAGCATACGCAGGTTGGAGACGACGTTCCACCAACGGACAGCCCCCCACCTCCACCTAGGAAGAACATGAAGGCCGGCACTGCCAACAAGTTGAAGAAGCAATCCGTTGATAATCCAGTTGAGGACGTGAAGAAGTCGCGCAAAAGAGCCCGTGAGTAGGCCCCCGGTTATTATGGAAGCGTAGCCCATGCATCTGCTTAAGAAAGCCACCTTTCCAGCTTTTTATTGCAGACTTACCATCATCTTCTCAAAACTTTGGACAGTGTTGTTTGTTTTCATGTGGTCTTCTCATGGAACCACAGTTTACTATTTTAAATTAAGGGCTTACATTGCTTCCATTACCACGCCTTATTATCACAACTGCACAGATTGAAGTTGGTTCCAGTTTCATGAAACTAAGCGTCATGAAACTAAGCGTCCACCCACGCAGCTATGATGATAACATAAACGTCCATTAGCAGAAGCAAAAAATATAAATCATCGCTTAATTCTCACGGAAGTCTTCTACATTTATTTATTTTTAACAATAAGGACCGCCAAGCTATAGCTTATGCAGTTTTCTTCCCCCAAAATGTCTAAAAACATTTCCATCGGATCAACATGCATACTTCCAAATGTACTATCCCTTATTTTCCTCCGACGATAATCAAAATTACTATTATAATTACTATAAAATTAAAAGACGGAGAACACAAAAAAATAACACAACCAAAGAGCATAAAATTTAAAATAAAAAAACAAAAAATTTCGTACGCGTCGCACTCGCAAAAAAACAAACAAATTGAAGAAACACAGGAACAATCAAAAAAATATATAATAGATTTTTTTTTTCAGTGGACAAATCTAAACCCCAAAATGAAAATCGCTTGCTATTTTTTATTGAATCAGAAAATAACATATGCTCTACGGTTCTTCAAATATGCCTGTTTTTTCTTTCTCAAAAGTTCATCTTATTCCACTAGTAAAAATATATCGTATAGCCACGTTTTATTTCGTGGCTATGGCCAAATTTTCGTGGCTATATCGTGTTTTAGCCACGAAAAGTCATGAAAAAAACGTGTCTATACGATCGGGACTAGTTTTTTTCGTGTCTAAATCGTGACAAAAAGCCACGTTTTTGTCACGATTTAATCGTGACAATATTAGCCACGTTTTGTCACGGTTTATTTCGTGACATATTAGTAGCCACGTTATGTCACGTTTTAAATCGTCACATATTACCACGATTTTGTCACGGTTTATATCGTGACATAAACATGTTTGATGTCAGGATATATTTCGTGACAAATGGTTAATTTGTCACGTTTAATTAGTTAATTAAACGTGACTGATTTCGAATGATTTAAAAAAAAATAAACGAAATTACAATTATAAAAATCACAATATTGAATCAAAACGCATTGTTCAACCATTTATACAAACACATTGTTCGACCATTACATTGTTCAACCAAAACAAAACACAACCATCACAAACACACAATATTACACATAACATTCATAGTTCACACAATTTGACAGACTATAGTAGTTGACCACACCCCCTATCTAAATCAGTCTGTTGAGCTTCACTCAAACAAACATGTGAGTGATTACCTGATTTAGATGTTTTAGCAGGAGCAGGAGGAGCTTTAGCAGGAGCTTTAGCTGGAGTTTTAGCAGGAGCTTGAGCAGGAGCAGGAGGTTGAGATTGAGATGGAGCAGGACCTTGAGCTTGATCTTGTGCAAGGGAAGATTGAGCAGGAGCAGGAGCTGTAACAGCAGCAGAAGGTTGATCAGCAGCAGCAGGAGCTTGAACAGTTTCAGTCTGTTGAGTGACACCAAGATGCTGAAGAATCATATTGAGGGAAGTATTTGTTGCAGCCATCCCTTCCTTGAGCTCTCTCTTCAAATCCACCATATCTTCTTTGATAGCTTCATTACTCGCCTCCAACCCGGATATGCGCATCTCCATGTCCAGGTTGCGCTTCAGAGAAGTTGCCATAAACTCACCACGATCAAAATCTTTGAGCTGAACACTCCCAATACCATATATTCTGCCATTGGATGACTTACCACACTGAAAAAGGTAAAAACAAGTCAAAACCATTAGGAAATAACTAAGCTTAATCAAACAGATAAACAATGGGTAATAACAACATAAACTAAATCAAACTAAATCAAACTAGTTACCTTGATATACTCTTTGTCCAGTAGGATGCAATGTGTAGTAGTTGTTGATCCAGTTTGGCTGAGGCCATTGGGAGATTCATCATCAGGGAGCAACTCAGCAACAACCTGCTCTACTTCTTCGACAAGCTCCTTGGCTCGTTCATCAACATATGTCCCATCTTTGCATATGTGAGTCTTCTTCACAAGCTCTGTGTAAGGGGGTTTTTCACCATACTCGATCGTCTACACAGAAAGTAATTATTAGTATCTATTTGTAAAAGTAATAAATAAAGTATAATGTGTTAAGGAAAAAGATGGATATACTTACCATACCATGCTCGATCTGCAAGAAGTTAACTGGACCTGCACTGTGCTTGTGCATCTGTTTGCCAGTGGGTGCAGCGGTTCGATATTTAGCAGCTGACCGGCTCTTTTTCAATGCTCCCTCTATTCCCCAATTGTCTAGCGGGAAGGCCCAATCCTCTGCGCTAATGTATTTTGGTTTCTTTCCCTCCCTCTTCTTCTTGCTGATTCGCTGGCATATAGTAGTCTGAGTGTGGAGCTTCCATCTGAAGTAGACCTCATCATGATGCTTATCTTCCCAATAGTAGTTTTGCTACCAAAAAACAGTAAAGACATCAGTAAAGTATAGAAAAGAATTGCTTAAAATGTAAACATTACACAAAGAGTTTTAGATAAAGGGAAAGAAACCTTACAATGAAAGTGTGCCACCACTTATCACGTCTCTCGTCTGGAACAAACTTCCAGCTTGGCCAAGGTCCCATGTAGTATGCCTGCCACGTTGTTCTGATAAATGCGTGGACAGATGGGTCTACATCGAACCTGAAACAATACAACCAAAACAGATAATCAAATCCTAGATGACGAAAGGTATGAATGCAACAAATGCTAAAACAAGAGCAGGATTATTACAAACGACATATTCCTAAACATATAATCAAAGCACTTAACAGATTATCATATCATATACATACATAACTAACCTGATTATCAAATCAATCTTAAATGAATCCTACGCAAACTGAACCTGATTATCAAATCAATCAAAGCAACCAATGCTAAACAGATTCCTCAACAAAACAAAACAACCCTAAACGAATCCTAAGCTGATTATCAAAGCACTCTTAAACGAATCCTAAGCAAACAGAACTAAAATCAATCACATCAACTGAACTAAGCTGATTATCACATCAATCAAAACAAACTGAACTAAAATCATTCAAAGAAACTAACCTGATTATCAAGTCAATCAAAGCAACCAATGCTAAACAGATTCCTCAACAAAGAAAAATAACCGTAAACGAATCCTAAGCTGATTATCTTGAAGTGTAGTGATTTACTTGAAAGCGTGAACCAAAAAATTTATATGGGACAAATATATCTATATAAATAAGTAGGAGTATAGTGATAATGGATGAATATAAAAATTGGAGAAGAACGTTTGTTTAGTAATCTTGTAGCACCCGTCTCCCGGCGAACCGGAGACGCGGCGTTCATGCACCCGTAGAACTCGGAACGATCCGACCGGCCCACTTTTCCAACTGGTCCCAGGCGCCCGGGCGCTTCCTTCGAGTTCAAATCCACCAATCTCATCACACGACCGATCAATCCCACATCCGGACCTGCAAGAAAAAGGGGACGGGAAAGGGGAAGGGGACTGAGTAATTGTTTCAAACACAAAATGCCTCACAACCATGAATTAAAAGTTCTAGGCTAATATCACCTTGCAAACATCGCCCGAAGGCTTCACTACACAATCTACGTCCGTTCGTGCTTACCTGGTCTGAAGCCCACACACTTCCGAACACGTACGGGTCCGAAGCCTCACACACGTGCCATTACGCACACTCCGGAGGGTTCATCACACCCTCCCCGACGACAAGGCCGTGTACCATTCCCGTTATAAACGCTTTCCACACAAAGCCCTAGCACAGTTCTACCATGCATATCCATCACACACATAAAACATTTTCGGTTTAAACGATATCCTCGCAGTTATACGTTCCACAATCAATTAAATCAAGTGAAGGAATTTCTATCAGTTCCTAATCAGATTAGCAACCCTAAGTATAAACTCCATTCCCTAAGATCTGGGGTTCAGTTAATTGGATCAAGAGATCTCAGGATTACCTGGTGATTAGCAGCGGAAGGTTTGCAAGTAATCGATATCTTGAAGAACCTCAAATGCTGTGCCTCTACTGGTATCCACACGCACACAAACTGGAACATACGGGATGCTAGTGCCGTTAGAGATCAGATCTCTCTGAGGTTTCTCAGTTTCTTTCTGGTGGCTGTAAATTAGGTTAGATTAGTGATAAAGTCGACCATATATCTTATATATGTTGACTTGTATCATGACCTGATTAACCAAGGATTAAACCGAAGTTAATCACGTCATCCACGATCGATGCATATCAAATATGTATTCACTAGATCATTACACTAATGATCAACCTCACATTCTACATCCAGTTTGCTTAGGTGTGTGACCCTGTAGGATCATATAACACTAGCAATGAGTCTTAAACTCATTGATCATAAGTGGCTTCTAGCAAAGCATTATGACTGCCCAGTGTCATATGACTGTCTCATCTCGACAATACAACTTTCACTTAGAGTAAGTACAATAGATTTCAGGACATTAGCGCTTTACTACCCTATGCTACCTAGGAAAGACAATATTAACAAAGAACTATCGTCCGGAATTGAATGAGTAAGCAATGGTCAAGACCGATCCTCACCTTGGCCAAAGAAGGGGAAAATCCTAAATTTGATATTCCATTAACCCGAACGGATATCAAATCCGGAAAGAGGACGAAAAACATGGTGGATTAGGCTTTCGTTTCGTTCAAATCGGGCTTAGGATGAGCTAGTTATGATCAATTGAAGTTTGTTGACCAAAAGTCAACAGTCAAGGTCAACCCGGTCAAAGTCAACCCAAATCCAATTGAAAAACCAACTCTAACCAACAAAACCGACCAAAACCAACTAAACCGCAATCGAAATTTATTTAAAACAGAAATCGAATTGAACCGGACCAAACTTGAGTGACCGAACCAAACCAGTCAACCCATCGGTCGACCGAGTCAACTCGCTGGCGACCGAGTCAACTCGGTGGCCAGCAGCGGCGGCTCCCGGCGGACAGCGGTGGCGCGTGACTTTGGCGACGGCGCATGTGGCAGCGCGTGGATCTCAGTCTCCAACTTTCCATGGGCACGTGCGGGCGCGTCGTGAGACCTACAATGGTGTGGTTGACGGTTAGGGCTTCGTCTCGTCGAGAGGAACGTGATGGTGGTCTCGGATTTCCCATATTCATCACAGATAAAAATATATAGGGATTTTAGTGTTCGAGTTAAGGATACTCAGATCTAAAAATGAGTTTTTGGAATTACCTTCAACATCAAACGATTAAAGAACTACAAATCTGGGCTTGGAGTTTGGTGGCTGTGACCGGAGAGGGACATGGCTTCGCCGGGAATCTCTTTTTTTTTTCCTACGGGTGGCTACTCCTTTAAATAGGAGAGTGGGGAGGGAAACCTTAGGGTTTTCTGAAGGCTTTTTGGCTTAGCTGGGCTTTTCTTCTTCTTTTTATAAAATTTTAAAATGAGTCAGGCAAGGGCCATTACAAACCTAATAAGCAAAACTCTTGTATCTACACTGCAAATTATCTTACAAATTTTAAAAAGGCCGTAGAAAATTATACTATACTAGTGTTCGGCCTGTGCGTTTGCTCGTGCTAAGTTTTAAGTTTTAAATTTTTATGGGTTAAAGTTATGTCAAAAATTAATAAAACAATAGTATAAAAAATAAGTGTATCTTAAATAAATAATTATTAGATAAGATAAAAGCAGCAGCCTAAGGAGTCTCCATAATTTCCCGACCATTTTCAGTCTCCTCTGAAGATACAACATCCCCACGAGTTCCACATGTTCTTAGAGAAGAACATTTCATTCGCCTGGTGTTTTACCAGCTTTAGGAGTATCTGTGGTGTTCTGTTCTTTAAGCTTGATGGGTTGACCAAAAAGAAACTGGAGATCCAAAAAACCATCAATCAGCAAACCCAACAATAAAATCTGAAATAAAGATACAGTGAATTATGAAGTTTTACTTACATGGAATCAAAGGGTCCCAGGAACTTCTTGAGGATTAACGAGGATCCTCTAGTCTATACACATTGGCACATATGGTTTCTCTAACTGTTTTTTTCCTCCTGCTCTTCTGATATCTTCAGATACTCGCGGCTCCACAAGCATGTCAACTGATTTTGTATCCTCCCCATGCCGAGATGTAGTTTTGTAATCTCTCGATGATTTGTTAGACTCCAGTGGTTCTGGTTCTACGAATCTGACTGATGCTTCTCTAGTAGCATCTCTGACATTTTCCGCTTCACTGCAACAAAAAATTTAACAAACAATGTTGGTCTTGTGTCTGTTGATTACATGTATATGTAGCCAAAGATATCATACTCACTGTTTAGTATCATTATGATCAGCAACGAAAGTTTCATGAAACGTAAACAGAAGGTCTTCTTGTGTGTCGAACTGCAACGCGGCCAACGCCACAAAATAGTCTCTTCATTACATACATGTTTTACTTAAATACCGGAATAAACACAAGTGATAAAAGAGGAATGGATTCAAGCAACAATGTCAATATACGGTCTAGTAGAACCAAACAGCTACACACTCGATAGTCTATGAGGTAAGAAGCCATACCCTTTCCATATCGTACTGGTCCATGTTCTGTGTTTCCCGCCCTCAACAGTAGTGGTATAAATACATGAACAGTGATAAAACTAACTTGAAAAGACTCCAGTAGTAATTTACCTTCTTTAATTGTAATATATTCATGCGGCTTAACATTGCCCCTGAGAAGAAGACACAACAACTGAGACTCTAAAAAGGATCTCTACGAAAGACACTACTATACAGGATTAGCAAGCACTACCCGTGAAAATCTTCCAATCAATGGGCATTTTGATTGAGCCTCCAAAATCAACCGATAGATAAAAGGAACAAATTTTATATACTCAACCTACTATTGAAATAGATTAAAAGATATAAATAATTAGGGTTGAGAAATTACCGACAATCTATTGACGGGAATCGATTCTTTCGATTTTTCTTTGTGGAGAAGATAGAGACAGCATTTATAATTGGGAATACTGGGTAAGAGAAAGTGTTTAGGGTTCACCGTTCGGGTACAATAGGTTGGAGAAGATTATGGAGAGATTGGGGATCGTAGGTTCGTGATGGAAGAAAGTTATCTGAATTTTTTTTTCGATAACAACAGCTAAATTAAAGGTGAGAACGGATACAAATTAAAAAAGCTAGCTTTGGTTAGTAATAGGTTTTAGAAAATAAATAAAAGCAAAACTATCCCAGAAAACTGAGAGCACGACACATCAGCTTTGTACACGTATCAGCAGGATAGAGTTGCAGTTAACATCTTTTTTGCTAGTGAATTATAGATAAAAGGATAAAAGCTGCTCCTTGAAGCTCCAGAGCTTACCCACGTCAGCATTTCCAAACTCTTTAGAATTGTGTCACATCAGCAACTATAGGATCAGTTTCTTTATTAAAAAACACGTTAATAATCCTACTTTACATATTAAGAAAAAAATCCATTAACTACTTAATCAATCTATCTTCCCAGAAACGACTGGTGATGCCTTTTGTTATGTTGTCACCTTAATTTGACGCTCCACTTCAATCTCTAAAGCCCCTTAAGAATCGTGTACCAATAGTCAAGCTTCTTCTGATTTGATGTGTCGCGGGTGTTCTTCTAGCACTTCTTTCTGAATTGTTCGACCAGGATTGGTAGCAGAACCTACGGTGCTGGAAATTTGGTATTTCTCCAGTGAAAATTTGATGAGTTGTTGAACGATCCCAGGAAAACTGACAAATGATTGCAGTTACCTTACCCAGTACAGTTTGAATTTCGATCATCTTGAATCTCTATAGGTATTCAAAGAGAACAAGTGATGAAGTTATAGCTGTCTGTCCATTCTTTGTGGGAAATCGCAATTGCAGAGCGTGTGGGGACCTTTGGTTGTTAGGGTAAGGAGGCTTGCGATTCTTTTGATTCATGTGAATCTTTCTGATGAAATGCCTCATACATTTTGTTTCTTTCTGAATCTCAACCAACAAGTGAAAAAGAAACGAATGTCAAGCTCAAACAGTTGCAGTACCTATTAGTTGAAGTTCTTCAAGTTCTTATGGATATTTACACAGAACAGAACCGTGAACGACAGACTGAAGCAAAAATGAGAGGTATCTATTGTCCCTTATTCTTGAATGTTTAAATTTGAATGGTGAATGTTTTGGTATTCGAGGTGCATGCTTGGACCCGAGTTTTTAGCTTTAGGAGGTTGTTGCAATCACTGCAAATGTATCTGTTGTAGTGGAGAATGTTCTCTGGCTGTAAACATATGATTCCAGTGCAACGTGGCTTTATGGATCGTGGTCAGAGGTATGGAAACTGATGAGCCTTCGTGTATATTTTCTAGATAATCTGGTTTCTTGTTAATACAGTTAAAAAAGATTTGTTGATTATTTGAAGATAATGGCATGGTGGCCTGCAAAACATTTTGGCCATTGCTATGCTCAACCTATATATTGAAACCGAATTCAAAGAAAAGAAACTCATGTCTAAATATCAAACTCTGTTCCATTATATTTATTTGTTCTGTTTGTAAGTGGTCAATCACGGCTCCAAAGGAGAAGATGTGCCGTGAATATCGTGGTCAGTGGACTCATCAAAGACTTAAAGTAAGAATAAAATTTGGTTTTATTTTATGAACTAAGTTATCATATAAGCCCTTGATAGATCAGTAAGGCTTGCCAAAAATTTCGCAGTGAAAAAATTAATTGGTAATCAATCGTTTTGCAGTGAATATGCTGGTGTAATGCTAAGTTGAGAATTGTAATTAATTTGTGTTCTCGTTTCCTGAATTAACAGCCATAAGAAGCAACAAAAGAAGGGATTTATCATTAAGGAAGGTCGATGTTGCCTCTACATCTCAGCAAAAAAGACAGTTGATGAGGTTTGGAGAAACATTCAATCGGACATGAAGGGAAACATTATTAATATTCATTTGTCTTAAGACCTATGGCTGAGAGATTCGTCTCATGTTCTGTTGGCAATGGGAAACTAGCATGGTTATGGTTTGACGTTTGGACGCCTCAATGGCCTCTTATTAAGTTGCTAGGATTGGAAGGTCCGACCAACACATGTATTCCTATGCTTTCAAGAGTGGCAGATGCTTGCAACCAGAGTGGTTGGACATTAGCTTCTCCGAGATCAGGCTCTGCGCTCAATATCCACGCGCACCTTACAACCATCGACCTGCCAAGTAACTCTGACTTGAATGATAGCTTTCCTTGGACAATTAATGATGTAAATTCCCGTGACTTTAGTTCAAAGAAAACTTGGGAAGTTTTCGGACCTAGAGATGAGCCTAAACATTGGTACAAGGATGTGTGGTTTAGAGGAGCAATTCCTGACTGCAAATTTAGATAGGCTACCAACGAGATGAGATTAGCACCATGGGGAATCAACATTCTGGTAACCTGCTGTCTTTGATATGTATATGATGAAAACATAGAACATCTCTTTCTTTGGTGTGAGTACATGGGTAGTCTGTGAAAGGAAATCCAACTAAAGCTCGGAATGGACAGCTTCACGTTGTCTTATGATTTGGATTAGGCAGGTATCAAAATCTTCGCCCTTCTACTATGACGAAACTAGCAACTCAAGCAATGCTTTATCATGTTTGGAGGGAGAGAAACAACATGTTCTTTAATCTAACAGCTGTCTTCTGCTCAGCTACTCAGAGACTTGGATAGAGTAATCCCTAACAATATTACGGCTAGAAGACAACGAAGACAATTTCAAGAGTTAATGTATGTTTGGCTTAGTTGGGTGTCAAGTTCTTCTACTTCACAAAATCTTTTGTTGCCATGTTTTTAACATCTTTTTTTTTGCCGTGGTAACAAATTTCTTGGATTAGACATTTGAAAAACTCAATATTTATTTATATGATATTAACAGCTTAGCAAAAAAAAAACTATCAAATTCCTATGACTGTATTACTCATGGGAGTGACGCCATAACCTTAAAAATGTTAAAAAAAAAAATCTTTACTCGATAATTTCCCAACAAAAAATAAGATGGAGTCGAATTATATCATTAAACATATAACCATTTTAAATTTGAGTTAAATTATTGATGTAGATATTAATGCATAAATATAAGCTGCACGATCAAATTATAAAACCTATCTTAATAGGTAATACTAAAATTTAGCATTTTATAATGCTAACACAAAGGAAACACATAAAAATAAAAATGATTATAACTTCAAAATTGAATACAACTTAGGTCACGCTAATTATAATGTGTTAAATTGGTAGGAAAAGAAACTGTTTTAGTTATTAATTGTGTGACTGGAATACAAAAAGATATTCTCTCTGTTTTAAATTAGTTGACGTTTTTAGATATTTTATTTTGTTTCAAATTATATGACGTTTTCAATTTCAATACAAAATTTATTATATTTTATGTTTTATAACTGTTTGCATTCTGCATTTTATTTTTTGATTGGTTGAATTATGTTTAGGTAAGTTCATTAATGATATTTTATTTAAAAAGGATAAAAGATTAAATGTTTTCTTAATTTGTTTGCTAACACCTAAAACGTTAAGTAATAAAAAAAAAACGGAGGGAGTATATAAAGAGAAATATCAATGAGAAAAAAAAAACTTTTAGGTTCTAAAAGTTTATGTGTTTAAGTCATGGAATAAATACTCTAAACGTCATCATAGTCCAATTAGTAAGTTGGTTATATCTTTGAAAAAATATATTCACTATTATTAATATTAATTCATTAATTATAGTTAAAAATGTCTAAACAAATATACTACACTAGGTTTCAGGTCGGTGCAAATGCACGGGCTATTTGTATAGTTAAAAAATTTATATGTTATACTTATTACATAAATTACTTAAACATAATAGGATAAGACTAAAGTATTAAAAATAAATACTTTAATAGTTAACATAAATAGGATAAGATTAGAGACTAATTAGAGACTAATCCTTTTTTACAAATAGGCCATTTATAATAAGTAATTTAACATATAGAGTAGTACTAAGATCAAATACGATACACTTACCGAAAGCTTTTCTTTAATATTTTGTCTAAAGATAATCTTTATATTAGAAAAATCCAAGTGTAATATTATAACCTGTAGAACCTGTTTTGTTCTACAGGTTCACATAAGGTACGAAGACATATTATGCCTCAATTCACATAAGGTACGAAGACATATAATAGCAGAGGCGTTTGTACATGTTCTCTCTTTCACACTGAATCTTCTCTTCTTCTTTAGAACACTAAGCAAATCACTCTAGTTGTATCTTTCAAGCCTACCCTCAATTGTATCACTGTTCTTTCTAAAGAGATTACTAACTTGATCCCTCATCTCAGATACACGAGTTTTTTTTAGTGCATGGAGCATACAGTAAATGACTCATTGCTTCAGCAGCAATCTGGGTGTTAATACCGACATCATTAAAGTCTTCCACAGGTTCTGATTCCTCTGTTGATGCTTTATCCTGAAACTGACCATCCATCTGCGACATTAACAGAATGTAAATCAGCTTATAACTTTCATTGATAAATCAATGTAAAGGTACTCACATCATATTATCCCTCGGGATAGATCTGATGTCATCTTCTTCATCACTTTCATGGCTTATAGCTTGCTATGTAATCAGCTTCTTGTCTTTGATAATCGGTACATGCTCTCCATCTCTCTTGAATCATCTGAGATGGTATCACTTGGGCCATTCTGACGCTGTCAGTCCACGTCACAGTTCGCTTCTCTGAGTCCATCGCCGCTGTTTGTGTTGCTAACCTTATGTCCGGTTGTTGGTTACTTTCCAGTTGGTTCGCTTGTAGCTTCGGATGTATCTTGTGTGACTCCTCGACAGCGACAACATCTCTGGATTTTGAGCAACTCTTCACTTCACTTCTTGATCCTTTGATGTGTTTTACATGTATCGTGTTTCACTGCCTCACACCCGATCTTAAACAGGAACCACCGTGAACGCAACACTCCGATTCCAGCGAACCAATATACACAAAATAAAATAAAAAGATGCTTAGATCATCTAAGTATGTAACTGATTTCATTCTGAGATACAAATGAACAAAAAAGTAGAGAAATGATACCAAATGCAAGGCGTTTCGAGTGGTGAGAGTGGTGTAAACGTTCCCGTAGATAGTGGTGAAACTGACATCAAATTCTGGTGATTTTAGATCCACGAATATGGATGTTGCCTTGTTAATTTTTTTTGTCACGATCGCTATTGCGTTATCTACATATCATCAAATACAGAGATTACAAACGAACAAAAACTCATGCGAGCACTCTTCATAAAGAAGTGACTGATTTCAATACAAAACTCATAGATCCATCTCAAATCTTCAAATCCTCAGAAACACATATATTGAATCAGTAAACTCTAAGGATAGGAAGAGCACATACATCACTGATTGAGGCTTAACAAATTAATCGGAATTGAATCCAACAAAAATATGAAAGCTGATGAAATACCGATTCCACGATCAATATCGAAGATAATCTTCTTGGGCTCTCCCATCATAGCCATCGGAAGAGTTTTTAAGGGATCTAAATCGCAAAGCTGCTTCCTTTCTTTCTTAATCAAGGTAGATTAATTTTTTGATTATATGTAAGAGGAGATTGAGGGTGGAGTGGAGGTAGTGGGAGAGAAATGAAAAATACAGTTTACAGAATTTAAAACAAAATGTAAAAAAGAGTTTAAAGCTCGGTTGGAATTAAAAGAGAAAACAATTTGTTCAATAAAAATGCCAATGACACATAGGATTTGTACACGTGTCAGATGTTTAGACATGCAGTTTCTAGAAAATTTGCTAGTGACTTATAGATAAAAGATAAACCTCTTAATTTTGCTTGATACGCACAAGTTGATGAATGCACAAGTTGATGAATCAAAGTATTACTGACAAAACAAAATATGCAAAAATATATAATATTTAAATTAGTTAGAAAATAACTTCAAATATATTTGATCTCACCAAAAACTAGGTTAAAGTTTTGACATAAATAATTTCTAAATTTCAAAAACTCAAACTTAAATCAACTTTATCAATGATTAATTTAAATATTTAACGAACATATTCTTTAGTTCCATAAAATTACAAACATTATCATGATAGCATTTTTTTAAAATCAAAACATTAAACAAACTTATAAATAAAAGCAACATGATAAAAAAAACTATTTGAGGTCTGACACGGTCCGCACAAGATAATTTTTTCTTCAAATTTCTAAGTATCATAAGTCTTTAAGAAAACAACAACTCACATTAACCCATTACTATATATGTTTTATGTTTCCAAATTTATTTTAGTCTTCTTAAATCAAATGGAGCCCGACTAAGGGATACATTCACTATAATAACACAAAAGGATTATTCAACGACTCTAATTAGTTATATGCATGCTCAAATAACTAAATTGAATGTGTATTTATTTGAACGGTGGGGCATGTGACCTGAAAAACTTGATTATTACCGAGAATCACTAACGTTTGAAAAAACATTGACAAACAAAGATTCAAAAAACATTTCCACATGAGTTATTTTATAGGTTTTTTACAAATATATAAATATACACAGAATAGAATAATGTATTATGATTTTCATTTAGGCAACTATTATTGATATTAGTTTGCTAAAATTTACTACAAAAAACAAACAAGAATAATATTTTATGAACTAATATATGACCTACAAAATAAATATAATATATATTAGCAAGTTAGTCAACAACCTAAAACAAAACTAAAATGTACAGTCCGCACGTAGCGCGGAATTATCATTAGTTTATATAATGAGAGGATCTTCACTCCGTGGTCCACATGTCCTTTCCCTATTATATTGTTGGGATTCAAAATTGTATTCTGAAAAATATTCGTTAGTCCATGATCTAAATGAAATCCAAATTTTTAGCCCTAAGATCTGTATATGTGTCGTATCTTCTTCTACTTTACCCTTATCTCTCGCATCCTCCGCATAGAAATCGCGAAACCGCAGCTCCATGAAAACATTGTTCCTTTCGCCTTCCTTCCTTCTCCATCACTGTAAAGTGTAAACGCATCTCCATTGAATTCATTTAATTATCAATACCCATCAAAATCCCAACCGCTTCAAATAAATCTCTTCTCCCATATAATTATACATGCCCAGAACAACAAGCCATCAACACCGCCTCCTTCTTCATCCTCACCAGAAAATTATCCCCTTCCATTCTTGAATGCAATTTCCTCCGAAAGAAAAAACAATGGCGACTATTCAATTATTCAGCCAATTTCCCTGCAAAACCCGAGTTTCGAGCTCATCAAACTCGGAATCGGTCTCCAAGCCTTCGATTTTGGCGCCCATAAACTCCATTAGCCGCCGTTCGGTGCTATGGACTGGAGAATCCGCTGTTTCTCGGGCTGATGTCAAAGTCCGAGTCACTGATGTGGAAGACGAGTGGGGCCCGGAAACCGGGGAGTGAGGATCGGCTCTATTGGTAGCGGAGGATCCGTGGAGGAGATGGAGCTGCTGAAGAGGTGATAAGTCTCATATCATCGGTTCAATATGGATATTGTGATAAGCCGGTGACCTATCAGTTAAGAAGAGAAGAGAAGAGCAGTGTTCATGCCAGTGACCTTAACCAACGGAGAAGAAGAGAGAATATGATAATGTGTATTGATAATTTGGTTATAAACTATATGGAGTGACTCCATGTATTGCCTATGATAATTGTTTTATGAAAATGTTTACAAAACCCTAAACTAGTTTAAGTAAGAAATGTAAATGAAAATAAGATGAAAGGAATTTTGGCTTGATATGTCCCTTTAATTCAGAGGCCCACATTAAAGCCCATATCCAATACCGAGCTTATCAATACTCCCTCCTTAAAGAGCCACCTTGTCCTCAAGGTGGAAGAAGCCATTCTTTGACACCACGCCTCTTCAAAACTAAGCTTAATGTGGCTTCTTTGATTATGATCTCTGTTTTGATCATATGATCTCTGCTTCCTCCTCTCACTGAGATAGCTACTACACGCACTTGCAGCTGGTCCCCAATTCTCCCCGATGCTGCCTAGTGAATACATTCCAGAGGTTCCATTGAAGATGCACCTAGATATCAGAGAGTTTGACACATATCTTAGACCGCCATTTCCCCATAAACGGTTCCCTGTTAATGCATTTAGCATAGAACTGCTCCCGACACTAGCTACTCCCGAGTCAATCTGGCTACCATTCCTGCTCTGGCCTGCATTAAATCATGAGCTAAAGAGCTGCTCGAGTTTTAGTTCGATTCCATACTCCTGACGAAACGGCGAGAATCCGCCCCTATTACCTACTGCTGGACTGTACCTAACTTCAGACTTTACTCCATAACCAGAGATTGAGCTCGGACTGAATCCTGAAGTATACTCGTTCAACAGCAATGCACTGATTCCACTACTACCATAGCTATTTACCTTTCTTTTGAGAGCATGATACCAGCAACGCTTGGCCTGTTCAAACTGCTATTGCCCACGTGCAAGGAAAGCTTCGTAAAAGTCAAGTTTAACCAATTAATCGCTTCTTCATATTATTCTGCAGCTTGGTTGTACTTATTACGTGTCCACACAAATGTAGTCTCAACCCCTTCTTTTATAGCTTCTCTTTTAGAATCTACGAGAACACAGACTTGCTTCCTTGTATTCGACATGTGAATGTTGCCCCATTTAAACATAGCCATTGCATCCATTTCTTGGAACTTATCCGCTGCGATTTCAAAGAGTTCTTGCGCATCTTTACTAGTTACAGCATCTTGCAAATCTGGTAATTCTCCAATCTCCACAGGTGACATTCCTTCACCAACCTCATCATCAGTGACTGTCAACAATGCAAGGTCACATTCAGCTCCCATGGTCAAGACTGTTGCTACATACTTTGTGTCAGAGCCACGCTTGTTGAACATAACATGAGTATGATGCTCAACGGAATGTGCGTTTTTCAAAATTCTTCTTCCTACGATCATGAAATCACTAGTACCGGAGCTAAATTGTTGTTTCCTTTGCCATGACAGCGAGGAATTAGGCTCAATGTGGACACCAAAGACTTTCAATCAATTCTGATGTTGCTTCTGAAACAACCATCCTCTTGTTGCCATCACTGTTTTGATCAGAGCGGTGATGAGGAAAAGAGGATATTTTTCCGATTCCACAGCGTTGTTTGAAGTTTTCTGACTGGTCGTTCAATTGGCGGTTTTTGCCTCTCCCATGGTTGCATCGCCATGGATATGGGTTGGTTTCGGAGACTGAAGCCAGCTCAAGAGATTGCTGTAAAGACGATTCGTTGAGTTGTTACCCTTCAATCAGTATCTTCACAACTCTATCACAATTTTTACTCCTTGTCTTGATTGTACCAACACCAACGTTAACATCTTTGGGAGCAACGTTTCCTCGATATATAAAACCACAGGCCATGTATTTCCCCTGCCTTGGAGTACACTTGACCATCATGCTAGCTAGCTTAAACACTATATTAATGATCTCATGGACTGATAGTTGTTCATGATAAGCCTTTGCTGTCTGCAAACAACTAGAGCCAACACCACCAATTCCAAATACCGTGATAGAATCTTCAGGACGGATCTCAACATAATGAGCCATAGCACCATACGCTGTAAAGACAGTACACCCTAGTATGGCAGATTCAATGTAGGGCATTGACTCTGGTAGAGGAGCTAACCCGTGAGCTGGTGTGAGATAGTACTCAGACGTTAGAGCTGCGACAGTTATGCTTGTCCCACCAGTCGAAGCAACAACAAGAGATGTCTGTGTTGTAGTGGCCAAACTGGTAGAAGCCGCAACTGAAGGAGATGGTGCGTTAGTGGAAGCGGGAGTCGAAGAAGGACTAGTAGTGGTTGCAGTAGAAAACACTGCAAATGAGAAGGAGGAAGACGAAGAAGCCGTTTGTGAAAGAGCAGAAGAAGGAGTATTTGGGATATGGTTATATCCAGACAATCCCATTTCGTTGTATGGAGGCTGCATCATGTTGAAGGGTGGTAGATTGAAACTCTGATTAACCAGAAAGCTCGTAATGTACCTTTCGTAATTGCGGTCATAATCAGAGTCATGACAATCTTTCTCTCTGTCTCTAAGAATTGCATCACGAGATGGTGGACCGCTTTCCATGTGGTTTAAGTTCTTCTCAACCTTAATGTAAGCATTCTTAAATACTTGATTCTCGTCTCTACCAAGACTTGTATTCCTCCAATCACCCTGAGTTTCAGATGAAGATTAATCACCATTGAGGCCCGTGAGACCATTATATATTCGCAGTTGAGCCCCGTCATACTCTTCTTTCCTCTCTTCGACACTCCTCAAATGATCACGTTTCTTTTCCAGTTCACCAGCGTCCCATCCAGATCCTTTAGAAGGTCCGGTCTTGATGGAAACTCTCATGTGCTCAAATTTACAATTTTCTGATTGTGTAGCTGCAGAGATATCAAACAATCGAACATCAGGAAAGCGTAGTTCATCATATGAAAGTTCTGCTTACTTGTGGCATCAAAGATTAGGTCACATTTCCGAAGAAAGGATTATGAGGTTGATAAAGACTGATATTCTTCCTCAATTGGATTTTAGTGATCTAAATGTATGTATAGACTGCATTAAAGGAAAGCAGACTAAGCATATTGTTCAGAAACCAGCCACAAGAAGCACTCAGCTTCTTGAAATAATACATACCGATATATGTGGCCCTTTCGATGCTCCTTCTTGAAGTGGTGAAAAATGCTTTATCACCTTTATCGATGACTACTCACGTTATGGGTATACATATCTACTGCATGAAAAGTCCAAGTCTGTGAATCTCCTAGAGGTGTTCATTGATGAGTTGGAAAGGCAGTTAGATAGAAAAGTAAAGATTGTGAGGTCGGATAGAGGTGGTGAGTTTTATGGAAAATTCAATGAAAGTGGACAATGTCCAGGTCCATTTGCAAAGTTACTTGAAAGTAAGGGAATTTGTGCACAATACACAATGCCCGGTACACCTCAGCAGAATAGTGTAGCTGAAAGGCGGAATCGTACATTAATGGATATGGTTAGGAGCATGTTAAGTAATTGTTCTTTACCTCTTTCATTGTGGGTATATGCATTAAGGACTGCAACGTATGTTCTTAACCGGGTTCCTAGTAAGGCAGTTCCTAAGACCCCTTATGAACTGTAGACGGGAAGGAACTCCAGTTTAAGACATTTACGTATTTGGGGTTGCCCAGCAGAAGTAAGGTTATATAGCCCACAAGAAAAGAAACTTGATTCTAGGACTGTCAGTGGATTTTTCATTGGCTATCCTGAAAAATCAAAGGGGTATACATTTTATTGCCCTAACCATAGTATGAGAATAGTTGAAACGGGCAATGCTAGGTTCATTGAGAATGGTGAAACTAGTGGGAGTGGTGAACCACGTAAGGTGGACATTAAGGTGGTTGACGTGGTGGTACATCCACCTGTCATTCCACCTGAGTTTGTTGTTACCGTTGTTGCATCACAGTCAAATGGCACAATAGAGCAACAAAATGATTTACAAACTCCACTAGTTGAAAGTACGGTTAATGAACCTCTCACGATTCAAGAAGAGATTAGTACACCACAAGAGTCATTGAGGCGATCTGGAAGGGAAAGAAGATCTGCCATTTCAAATAACTATGTGGTTTACACTCTTGAGAATGAAAGTGACTTGAGCATTGATGAAGATCCGAACTCATTCCGGGAAGCCATGGAAAGTAGCAGTTCCAAAAAGTGGTTTAATGCCGCAATAGAAGAAATAAAGTCTATGAGTGATAACAATGTTTGCGACTTAGTAGAGTTGCCTAACGGTTTCAAGACTGTTGGTTCTAAATGGGTCTTTAAGACCAAACGTGACTCGAAAGGTAACATTGAAAAGTACAAGGCTCGCCTTGTTGCTAAAGGTTTCACTCAAAAAGATGGCATTGACTACAAAGAGACCTTCTCTCAAGTTTCTAAGAAGGATTCTCTAGGGATTGTTTTGGTACTGGTGGCTCATTACGATCTTGAGCTCCACCAAATGGATGTGAAAACCACCTTTCTTAATGGAGAGCGTGAGGAGGAAGTATATATGGACCAACCTGAAGGGTTTGTGGCCACAAGAAAAGAAAATTTGGTATGTAAGCTGAGGAAGTCAATATATGGACTAAAACAAGCTTCCAGACAATGGTATATTAAATTTGATGATACCATCACGTCATACGGTTTTGTGGAGATCATTGTTGAACGATGTATCTACATTAAAGTCAGTGGGAGCAAATTTGTGATTTTGGTCTTATATGTTGATGACATCTTGCTTGCTGCAAATGACATGGGATGTTATAAGATGTAAAGAAGTATCTCTCTAAGAACTTTGAGATAAAGGATATGGGTGAGGCATCTTATGTGATCGAATAGAAATACTCCGGGATAGATCACAAGGATTGTTAAGTTTGTCGCAGAAAGGATATATCAATAATATGTTATAGAGATATAATATGGAAAAATGCTCCGCAGGGATAACTCCAATTCAGAAGGGGATAAGTTCAGTGAAAAGCAATGTCCCAGAAATGAATTGGAGCGTAAGGAAATGGAAAGAATTCCATATGCATCAGTGGTTGGGAGTTTGAACTATGTTCAGACATGTACTCGACCAGATATCACATTTGTTATTGGTATGTTGGGTCGATATCAAAGTAATCCCGGAATGGACCACTGGAAAGCTGCAAAGAAGGTTCTCAGGTACTTGCAAGGCACCAAAGAGCACATGCTTACATATAGGAGATCTGATCATCTGGAGGTCGTTAGATATTCAGATTCTGACTATGGTGGCTGCGTCGATAGCAGGAAATCGACGTTTGGCTATTTTTTCCTATTGGCTGGGGGAGCAATATCATGGAAAAGAGGAAAGCAGTCTATCATTGCTACTTCCACTATGGAGGCTTAATTTGTGGCATGCTATGAGGCCACAATTCACACGTTGTAGCTGCAGAACTTTTTCTCAGGGATTCGGATTGTCGACAATATAGAGAAACCGCTGAGAATGTATTGTGATAATTCCACAGCTGTCTTCTTTTCAAAGAATGATAAGTACTCTAAGGGTGCTAAGCACATGGAGATGAAATTCTTATCTGTCAAAGAAGATGTCAAGAAACGTAAAGTGTCATTTGAGCACATAAGGACGGATATGATGGTAGCGGATCCGTTAACTAAGGGACTGCCACCCAAGACGTTCATTGGCCATGTAGAGCGCATGGGTGTCATAGAGAAAGCCTTGCTGTTTTGATTATGGAATGCTCATTAAGTATATGACACTATGAATTCACTTAAAGATTACGTTTCTGTTTTACTAAGTATGTTATCATTAAAGTATGTATACATTAAGGTTTGTGGATAACATATAATTATTTTGAGAATTAAAGATCCTCTCATATAAAGGAGATATATATATATATATATATATATATATATATATATATATATATATATCTATAAAGTTAGAGTTGGTTTGTGATACATGGAAGGGAGTATGTCGTTCAATGATGTGTGACCGCCATGATTCAATCAATTTTGATTTTATAGTATATATTAAAGATCGGATGAACTTGATATAAAAATACACATTAAAGTTATTGAACCATCAAGTCGACATAAAGGTTAAGTGGGAGAATATAAGAATATTTATTCTTATATGTGACCTATATGTCTCTGGTTTAATATAAGTTATCAAGTTCACATTAATGTTAAAGGATTCTAGTATAAAAGACGACACCGTTATGGATCGGTTTCAATTAAAGAATTAGAATTCGGGTTTACTGATAACCCTCATTCTTTAACTTATTATGTTATATATTCTTTTCGTATCTATATATATATATATGTATATATACATGAATATATATATATATATATATATATATATATATATATATATATATATATTTAATACATATAGTTATCTAAAGGTTGTCTCTTACTCACGTAAGATAATGGAAAGGTGTGACTTAAGGGAATGTACGTTACGTTACGTACTTACACGTCCGTTGTTGTTAGTATATATATGTGTGTTCTTCACAATTATGATTAACGAGAGTAACAACAAAAACACACACACATACGAGACTAAGAGACAATTAAAAGAAGTATTAGGGTTTCTTTGTCCATTAAAGAGAACCATAAGGAATTCAAGAGTAGAAGGAAGGAGAAGTCAAGAGAAGATTTTGAAGATGCAGCTGAGTCACTTCGTGTAGCAGTCAAGGAGTAGCTCAAGAAGTGACACAGGCAGGAAACATTTGAAGAACAAACAAGGACATAGCGGATTAACTTGAAACCGCGTACTGGAGCTGAGGTGGACTACCCAAGATATGTGATGAGCTGGACATATATCTTGGAGGATATTCAAGACAAATATCCAATGCGAATAAGAAGAATCTCCTAAGATCCTAAAGTTGTTAGGGTTGTTAGGATTCTTGAAGATGCCGTAAGAGATAAGGTTTATCTCTTAAGTGGTTTCGAGCTAACTAGGTTAGCAATCCCATTGAGTATAAATGGCAGAGTTTTGCGCCGTGTATAGGCAAGCTTTAAAAAGAGAGAGAATTTGTGAGAACTCAAGTGATCAAGTATAGATCATTGAGTTTGAGAGATTAGATTGAGAGATAGTGTTCTTGTAAGATCATATTGTCAATCTAATAAAGCGCAAGTTTTCAGAATCGTTTTGAGTTGTGTTACATCTTTCTGAAAACTACAATAGCCTTGCACTTTCATTTGGTATCAGAGCTACCACTCGTAGCTATCTATTCGGGTGAGATCCTGAGGAGAAAGATGGAAGGCTATCAAGAACTCTTGAACAGCACAAGAATCATTCTTGATGCGGGAAACTATGGGTTTTGGAAGTCAAGGATGAGGTCACAGATCAGGGGAATCAATCCATTAGCATGGAAGGCAGTGATGGAGACGTGGAAGGAGCCCATGATCAAAGACGAAAAAGGCGTGGAAATACCCAAACCAGAAGAGAGTTGGACGGAAGAAGAAATAAAGAAATCCAAATACAACTCCAAGGCTCTGAGTGCAATTCATTGCAGTGTCTCCAAAAAGACTTTTGAGTTAATTCAAGGCTGTGAAACCGCAAAAGATGCATGGGACATTCTACAAACACATTTTGAAGGAACTCAAAAGGTCCAGAACTCAAGGAAAGATCTTTTGGCCTCACGGTTTGAAAATCTGAAGATGGATGAGCATGAGTCTATTGCCGACTTCAGCGCTAAGCTAAGTTCCCTAGCTCAAGAAGCTGCAACCCTTGGGAAGAAATACAAGGACAAGAAACTTGTCAAAAAGTTTCTAAGGTGTCTTCCAGCAAAATACATGCCATACAAATCAGCTCTAAGTGTGTCTCAAAACACAGAAGAACTTACCTTTGGAGAAGTGGTAGGTATGTTGCAAGCTCATGAATTGGAACTAGAAGGGATTAAGAAACCACGCAGCTTAGCTCTGACGGTGAATGAAACAAGCAAATCTGCGGTTAATGAAGAAGATCCACTGAGCTTGTTGGTTAGACGATTTGATCGAGCCTTGAAAAGAATAGAGCAAGGACAAGGGTCATCTCAGAAGAAGCCAAACAACTTCAGAAAACAAACCGAAGGAGACAAGTCTACTAGACGTGCAGATATCCAGTGTCATGAATGCAAAGGCTTTGGACACTATCGAACTGAATGTCCAACAGTCAAGAGGAGAGAAATTAAGTGCTTTGGGTGTCAAGGTCTTGGACATACTCAACTAGAATGCGTGAATGATCAAAAGAAAAGGAAAGAAAAATCTCTTCTGGCTGAGGAAGACACTGATGAAGACAGCACTGAAAGTGAAGATGAGCTGAACAACTTTGTAGCGTTTGTTGGAATCACTGAGTTTGACGAAGGAGAAGATGAGTCAGGATCTGATTCAGAACCTGACATAGATCTGGAAGAGGTAAGAGACACTCTAATCAAGATTGGAAGGGAAAATGGAGAATTGATTAAGGAAAAGTTACGTCTTGAAGCCATTGTAGAGTCTCTAAATCTTGAACTCATGACCGTAAAGAGACTAAGTGATGAGAGTGTGACCCTGATGAAGGAAAAGCTGAATCTTGCTGTAAAGGCCGACAGACTTGAACAAGAGTTAAAGGAGGAAAAAGAAACAACAGCTCGTTTGCAAGCAGAACTAACTCAACATCACAAGAAGATTCACATGCTTACGGGAAGTAAGCAACTAGACAAGATCTTAAGTGCAGGAAGGACTGAAAGAGGGTATAGAGGACTCGGATACTCAGGAAGGGGAATGAAGGAAGCCGAGAATATCAACTTTGTTTCAGGAGGCTACGTGAATCAAGAATGCAAGGAAGCTTACGACAGGACAGATGGATGTTGGTACTGTGGAAAACCAGGACATATTAAAGCATACTGCAGAAGATTCAGGGAAAGAGTAAGTTGGCTGAGAAGACAAGGAATGTACTACTGGAATGGCTACAAGAATCAAATCTGGATCAAGAGAACTGATCTACATCAGACATCAAGGGATGCATTTACAAAAGTTGGTCTCGGATTCAGGTGCAACATGGCCTTTGTCTCAGATGAACAGAAAGAAACAACTCCATGGTATTTTGATAGTGGATGCTCCAGACACATGACTGGAGATCAAAAGAATCTTCAAAAGGTCAAGTCAATCAAAGGAGGAAAAGTTACCTTTGGAGATGGAGGTCACGGAAACATCCTAGGTAAAGGGCAAACCAGTGAAACTGAGGTACCACAACTGATGAATGTTTACTTGGTGCAGGGACTCAAAGCGAATCTCATAAGCGTCAGCCAGTTATGTGATGAAGGATTGATGGTAATGTTCACACGCACTGAATGCAAGGGGATCAATGAACAGCAAGAAACTGTCATTCAAGGAGTCAGAACCGGCAACAATTGCTACATGTGGAGAAATACCATGAAGTGCCTCAATGCAAGAGATGAGTTGAATCCGTGGCATCAAAGACTAGGACATATGAATGTCCGAAATTTGACCACCCTTGTTAACAAGGAAATGGTGCGTGGAGTTCCTCATATAAAAGGATGTGACAAGATGGTGTGTGGTCCATGCAACCAGGGGAAGCAGGTTAAGGTGCAACACAAGAAGGTTCCTGACATTCAGTCTAAGGCAGCCCTTGACTTGGTACACATGGATCTAATGGGACCAATGCAAACCGAGAGTGTGGCAGGAAAACGATATGTGTTTGTATTGGTGGATGACTACACAAGGTTCACATGGGTAATGTTCATCAGAGAAAAGTCAGATACAGCGAGTAGCTTCAGGATCTGGGCACTTCAGTTGATCAATGAAAGAGGAGGTGTGAAACGAATTAGGAGTGATCATGGAGGAGAATTCCAAAATGATACAATGAGGATGTTCTGCGAAAACCATGGGATAAGTCATCAGTTTTCAGCACCAAGAACACCACAACAAAGTGGTGTGGTGGAAAGAAAGAACAGGACAATTCAAGAGATGGCTAGAGCTATGCTGCATGGGAATGATGTACCAACCAAATTCTGGGCTGAAGCAATCGACACTGCGTGTTACGTCATCAATAGAGTGTATGTTCGGAAAGGATCCACAAAGACACCATATGAACTGTGGAAAGGAAAAACACCAAACCTGAGTTACTTCCATGTGTTTGGGTGCAAATGCTACATCCTAAATGATAAAGATCACCTTGGGAAGTTTGATTCAAGAAGCGATGAAGGAATGTTTCTGGGTTACTCAGGGAATAGTACAACATTCAGGGTGTACAACAACAGAACATGCCTTATAATGGAGTCAGTTAATGTGGTATTTGATGACTACTCACTGACACAGTGCCAAGAAGGAAACCATGAAGGGGACTCTGATAACGAAGGAAGGAATGAAGTGACTAAAGAGATGAGGCATGTGACACAAGCTGATCTGAAGCAGAATGTAACTCAACCCAAGAAGGAGTTACAAGTTCCGCGGAATCATTCTGCCAAAGACATCATTGGAGAAGCAGAAGAGGAAAGAAAGACTAGAGGAGGACTGATGAAACTCAAGAACAAGTTGAAGACACCTATGAAAGTCAAAGAGCAATCCCCAGAACCGGTAAAAGTGAGCAAAGAACTGCATGTTCCTCGCAATCACTCTGTCGAAGACATAATCGGAAACGCAGAAGAAGAAAGAAAAACCAGAGGAGTCAAACTTGACTTTAAAGAAATGGTAAGGTTTGCTTGTTTTGTTTCCACTATTGAACCTAAAACTCATGTGCAGGCAATCGATGATGAATTCTGGATCGTGGCTATGCAACAAGAGCTGGAACAATTTGTCCGTAATGATGTTTGGGAGCTAGTTCCAAGACCAGAGCAAGGGAACATCGTTGGAACTAAGTGGATCTTCAAAAACAAGATTGATGAAGAAGGAGTTGTGGTCAGGAACAAAGCTAGATTGGTTGCTCAGGGATATTCTCAAATCGAAGGTGTGGACTTTGAAGAAACGTTTGCTCCTGTCGCAAGACTTGAGTCAATCAGATTGTTTTTAGGAATGGCCTGTATCATGAACTTTACAGTCTATCAAATGGATGTGAAAAGTGCCTTCTTAAACGGATTCCTTCAAGAAGAAGTATATGTAGAGCAGCCAAAAGGATTTGAAGATGCACTAAATCCTAAGCACGTATACAAGCTAAACAAAGCTCTCTATGGTCTCAAACAAGCACCCAGAGCATGGTATGAAAGGTTGACGAGTTTCCTGTTGGATCAAGGTTACAATAGGGGAAGTGTGGACAAGACGTTGTTTATTCTTGAACAAAGCAAGGAGATTCTGATGGTGCAAATATATGTAGATGATATCATCTTTGGTGGGACATCACAAAAACTGGTTGATGAGTTTGTCTCAAGTATTACAAAGGAGTTCGAGATGAGCATGGTTGGTGAGTTGAAGTATTTCCTAGGGCTACAGATTACGCAATCCAGAGAAGGAATATTCATATCACAGACAACCTATGCAAAGAATCTGCTCACTAAGTTCAAGATGGAACACTGCAAGGAGGCCAAAACACCTATGAGTACTACGGTCAAGATGACAAAAGATGATGAAGGAAAAGATGTGGATGTCAGGACCTACAGAGGAATGATAGGAAGTCTGCTTTATCTCACTGCAAGCAGGCCGGATCTAACGTTCAGTGTTGGAGTATGCGCACGGTTTCAAGCCAAGCCCAAGCAGTCACATCTTGAAGCTGTCAAGAGAATCATCAGATCTGTTAAAGGATCAGTGGGCTTGGGAATCTGGTATTCTAAAGGATCAAACAAAAGTCTAGTTGGATACTGTGATGCTGACTGGGCTGGGAGTGTGGACGACAGGAAGAGCACAAGTGGCGGGTGTTTCTTCTTGGGGAACAATCTTATTGCATGGATGAGCAAGAAGCAGAACTCAGTATCCCTATCTACAGCTGAAGCAGAGTACATCCAATGGGAAGTTGTTGTGCACAACTCCTTTGGATGAAACAAATGTCTGCAGATTTTGGAATGGAGTCTGGAGTACTACTGGTTTATTGTGACAACAAAAGTGCCATAAGTATTTCAAATAATCCAGTACAACACTCTAGAACCAAGCACATTGACATAAGGCACCACTTCATTCGGGAGTTAGTGGAGGAAAAACAGGTAATGATCGAACACATTGTCACTGAATCTCAACTGGCTGATTTCTTCACAAAACCACTTGATTTTACTCGATTTATCACCTTAAGAAATGCACTTGGTATTTGTGAAATATGATGGTTTGTGGAAGTGTGCAGAACTAGTACAGGCTATAACTCAGGATGTACATCTAGCTCAGATTTAGTTTGGAGTCATACGTGAAGTGGAAAAGAGCTACCTACTATTCCGTCTTGTCAAACTCCAGTACAGGTTTCGTAGAAAGAGAGAGCAAAAAGATCAGGAAGAATCAGACTGAGCCAGTCAAGCCTTAAAACTAGCTCAACAAGTAATACAACAAAAAAAGAAAAAAAAAAATAAAAAAGGATCTGCTCTCTCCTACAGGATAAAGGTTGAAAACTGGCAAGACAAGATAAAGGAATAGGAGTGTGAAAGCTAGCCATGGATCTGTAGATGGCCAAATGCATGAATCAAGAAAAGCTAGTGTGCATTCTGGTACAAGCACTGGGTCAAAAAGGTACAAAATAATTCAAAAAGGTTTGTCAATATTGTTTCTTTTCAAAAGCCAGTTGATTCTTGTGAAAAATAGTGATCATCATACTCTGTGAAAAATTCCCACTTTAACTCTGGAACAAGCAGTGGATGCAGTTGATTTGGTATGTGTTAGACTACATTGTGTCTTGTGAAAGAATAATATGGTCTGTTGCAGTAAACCAGTTGGTACAAAAGAAATCAGGTTCAACCCAAAATCGAGACGGTCCAAAACCAAACCGGAAGAGCACTAGAAGACAAAAGATGAAAGATTGAAGGGTCTTATGTTCGCGGCAAAAGACATTACACACTTCTTGCTCATCACCGAAGAAAAACCCTAAGACAAACCAAAAGCGAAAACTCAATCCGTGGCTCCATGAGTTCCGAGAAGAACAATCCAGCTCAAATCGAGTCTCAGATGGAACATGCAACCGAGATTGAAGCTCAATCAACTCAATCTGCAACCCAAGAAAAGCTCGATTCGCTTGCGATCATCGCGTACAAGGAGTGGAATCCTTTTAACAAGATTGAAGCTTCAACTGAAATTCGTGGGACAACCGAGGGAGAAAAGGTATCTACGAAAGATACCGACTCTGAAGTCGTAACCAAAGCACCTGAGCAAGAATGGACCAAAATCGGTGTAACTATCGAAGAACTTGAGTCGATAGTGAACGAGGCTCAGAAGACTCGTGGGGATGTTGCAAAGAAAGAAAAGAAGAACAACCCGTCCAGGCTTACAAGATCGAAGAGCAGAAAGAAGTCGGAAAGGAGCAGTGTGACAACAGGAGAAAGATCAAAAAGCCAAGAGAAGGAGAAGGTGATTGACATCTCTGATGAAGAAACAGAATCTGATGGATACGAGTCAGCAACTGGAATCTCGGTTCATGAACAGACAGAGAAAGCGACACGCTCACAGTCAAGAAAGAGGAAGCGTGCACCAGAGCAAAGGAAGACCCAAGTCAGAACATCCTTCGGAACTCCGATGATACCCAAGAAGATCAAAGTCTCAAAAACATTGGATCAGGAAAGGTACAAACTCTTTAAGAATAGGGGAATATTGCCTGAAAGATTGGTAGATATGAGTAAAGAGGATGAATGGGGGTATCTGAAACTGATCAAGGATAGTGATTTAGTATCAACTGTGACTGGGTTGATGGGATACATCAAGGAACATGTCTGTGAATTCTATGCTGCATTGCCTGGGGTGAAAGTAGAAGACTCAGTAGAGAAGATAGTTGTCTGGTTCAGAGGACACCCGTATGAACTCTCTCCGACTGCAATCAACGAGTCATTGGGACTTTCAGAACTGACTGAAGATGAAATCAGAGCAGACATTGAAGCTGACACCGAGAGTATGGAAACAGTGGCCACGGTTCTCAGTGAAGGAAAGACTGAATGGGAAGATCTCACTGCCACAGGACTCCCACCGTGTTATGCAGCCTTGAGTGTGCTTTCAGCATACAACTGGATTCCATCAACTCATAAGCACCATCTCTCAGAACAAAGAGCTAGGCTGATTTACAAGGTTGCTCAAGGAATAAAAACTGATGTTGGAAGAATGATCTTCAAGCAGATTCTATCCCTCGGAGTCACTAAGGATTCAGATTCACGGTGGTTAATGTTTCCAAGGATAATCACAGGACTTATGAAGGCTCAGCATGCACCTACGACTCTTAAGGGAGAGAAAGTCGTTGCTCCGATCTTCTGCAAGAAGGACATACGCTCTGGTGAAGCATTTGTCAAGATCGAGGATTCCAAGTCTGCCAAGAAGAAAGCTATCAGAGCCTGTCCAAAGACACAGACACCGAGACGTACCAGCTCCAGCGCATCAGCTCCGAAAGCCTCAACTCACACAATGCAAGAGGTAGTGAATCTTGGATCAGTTCGTGTACCAGTTGGAAGCTGCAGCCCACGAGAAGCAAGAGAAGCCGTTGAGGATACCGCCAAAGCTCTCCAGACGTTCTATGAGGTGATCCAGCGACTTCTTCGTGTCATGCCAGGTAAAGTCTCTTCAAACTGTTAATCATCTTAGCTACTGACACTGTGTTTTTAACCTTGTGTGCTCTCAAGCAGGGGGAGAAGAGGATAGTGGCTAGAGTGTGTTACCAGATTGTGGGGGAGTGAGGGAAAAACCGTTTTGTTTTCGTTTGTTGTCTAATTTTTCCTTTCACTAAGAAACAAGTCGGATGTTATGGGGGAGTTTGTCTAAGTCTCTGTCTTACTAAGACCTTATCATTTTGTATGACGGATTGCAAAAACCTTGGATGTAAAACTCTGGTTATGTTTTCGTTATGTTTTCCTAGAACAAGTGTTTTCGATGACAGATTTTCAGAATGCGACTTGTCTTTGCTTGTGTATAGTATTCTTGACCTTTTGCAGATACTTGAGAGACACACAATTTTAAAAAGGGGGAGATTGAAGATGCAGCTGAGTCACTTCGTGTATCAGTCAAGGAGTAGCTCAAGAAGTGACACAGGCGGGAAACATTTGAAGAACAAACAAGGACATAGCGGATTAACTTGAAACCGCGTACTGGAGCTGAGGTGGACTACCCAAGATATGTGATGAGCTGGACATATATCTTGGAGGATATTCAAGACAAATATCCAATGCGAATAAGAAGAATCTCCTAAGATCCTAAAGTTGTTAGGGTTGTTAGGATTCTTGAAGATGCCGTAAGAGATAAGGTTTATCTCTTAAGTGGTTTCGAGCTAACTAGGTTAGCAATCCCATTGAGTATAAATGGGAGAGTTTTGCGCCGTGTATAGGCAAGCTTTAAAAAGAGAGAGAATTTGTGAGAACTCAAGTGATCAAGTATAGATCATTGAGTTTGAGAGATTAGATTGAGAGATAGTGTTCTTGTAAGATCATATTGTCAATCTAATAAAGCGCAAGTTTTCAGAATCGTTTTGAGTTGTGTTACATCTTTCTGAAAACTACAATAGCCTTGCACTTTCAGATTTAATCCATTTAAAAGGCTAAAAAGAGCATGGATCAAGGTTAGTGATTCTTTCTCCTTGGAAAAACATAGGGTTGAATTAAATCAAACTAGATGATTTTGGGATGATTTCATGAATTGAAATCAATAAAAGTCAAACTTATATCCTTCACCAACCTCATCATCAGTGACTGTCAACAATGCAAGGTCACATTCAGCTCCCATGGTCAAGACTGTTGCTACATACTTTGTGTCAGAGCCAAGCTTCTTGAGCATAACTTGAGTATGATGCTCAACGGAATGTGCGTTTTTCAAAAGTCTTCTTCCTACGATCCTGAAATCACTAGTATCAGAGCTAAATTGTTGTTTCCTTTGCCATGACAGCGAGTATTTAGGCTCACTGTGGACACCAAAGACTTTCAATCAATTCTGATGTTGCTGCTGAAACAAGCATCCTCTTGTTGCCATCACTGTTTTGATCACAGCGGTGATGAGGAAAAGAGGATATTTTTCCGATTCCACAGCGTTGTTTGAAGTTTTCCGACTGGTCGTTCAATTGGCGCTTTTTGCCTCTCCCACGGTTGCATCGCCATGGATATGGGTTGGTTTCGGAGACTGAAGCCAGCTCAAGAGATTGCTGTAACGACGATTCGTTGAGTTGATACCCTTCAATCAGTATCTTCACAACTGAAGCCAGCTCAAGAGATGGCGACTGCTCAATTATTCAGCCATTTTCCCTGCAAAACCCGATTTTCGAGCTCATCTAACTCGGAATCCGTCTCCAAGCCTTCGTTTTTGGCGCCCATAAACTCCATTAGCCGCCGTTCGGTGCTATGGACCGGAGAATCCGCTGTTTCTCGGGCTGAGGTCAAAGTCCGAGTCACTGATGTGGAAGACGAGTGGGGCCCGGAAACAGGGGAGTGAGGATCGGCTCTATTGGTAGCGGAGGATCCGTGGAGGAGATGGAGCTGCTGAAGAGGTGATAAGTCTCATATCATCGGTTCAATATGGATATTGTGATAAGCCGGTGACCTATCAGTTAAGAAGAGAAGAGAAGAGCAGTGTTAAGGCCAGTGATCTTAACCAACGGAGAAGAAGAGAGAATATGATAATGTGTATTGATAATTTGGTTATAAACTATATGGAGTGACTCCATGTATTGCCTATAACCTATACATGTGTATTGATAATTTGGTTATAAACTATATGGAGTGATTCCATGTATTGCCTATGATAATTGTTTTATGAAAATGTTTACAAAACCCTAAACTAGTTTAAGTAAGAAATGTAAATGAAAATAAGATGAAAGGAATTTGGGCTTGATATGTCCCTTTAATTCAGAGGCCCACATTAAAGCCCATATCCAATACCGAGCTTATCAATACTCCCTCCTTAAAGAGCCACCTTGTCCTCAAGGTGGAAGAAGCCATTCTTTAACACCACGCCTCTTCAAAACTAAGCTTAATGTGGCTTCTTTGATTATGATCTCTGTTTTGATCATATGATCTCTACTTCCTCCTCTCACTGAGATAGCTACTACACGCACTTGCAGCTGGTCCCCAATTCTCCCCGATGCTGCCTAGTGAATACATTCCAGAGGTTCCATTGAAGATGCACCTAGATATCAGAGAGTTTGACACATATCTTAGACCGCCATTTCCCCATAAACGGTTCCCTGTTAATGCATTTAGCATAGAACTGCTCCCGACACTAGCTACTCCCGAGTCAATCTGGCTACCATTCCTGCTCTGGCCTGCATTAAATCCTGAGCTAAAGAGCTGCTCGAGTTTTAGTTCGATTCCATACTCCTGACGAAACGGCGAGAATCCGCCCCTATTACCCACTGCTGGACTGTACCTAACTTCAGACTTTACTCCATAACCAGAGATTGAGCTCGGACTGAATCCTGAAGTATACTCGTTCAACAGCAATGCACTGATTCCACTACTACCATAGCTATTTACCTTTCTTTTGAGAGCATGATACCAGCAACGCTTGGCCTGTTCAAACTGCTATTGCCCACGTGCAAGGAAAGCTTCGTAAAAGTCAAGTTTAACCAATTAATCGCTTCTTCATATTATTCTACAGCTTGGTTGTACTTATTACGTGTCCACACAAATGTAGTCTCAACCCCTTCTTTTATAGCTTCTCTTTTAGAATCTTCGAGAACACAGACTTGCTTCCTTGTATTCGACATGTGAATGTTGCCCCATTTAAACATAGCCATTGCATCCATTTCTTGGAACTTATCCGCTGCGATTTCAAAGAGTTCTTGCGCATCTTTACTAGTTACAGCATCTTGCAAATCTGGTAATCTCCAATCTCCACAGGTGACATTCCTTCACCAACCTCATCATCAGTGACTGTCAACAATGCAAGGTCACATTCAGCTCCCATGGTCAAGACTGTTGCTACATACTTTGTGTCAGAGCCACGCTTCTTGAGCGTAACTTGAGTATGATTCTCAACGGAATGTGCGTTTTTCAAAAGTCTTCTTCCTACGATCTTGAAATCACTAGTACCGGAGCTAAATTGTTGTTTCCTTTGCCATGACAGCGAGGAATTAGGCTCACTGTGGACACCAAAGACTTTCAATCAATTCTGATGTTGCTGCTGAAACAAGCATCCTCTTGTTGCCATCACTGTTTTGATCAGAGCGGAGATGAGGAAAAGAGGATAATTTTCCGATTCTAGAGCGTTGTTTGAAGTTTTCCGACTGGTCGTTCAATTGGCGCTTTTTGCCTCTCGCACGGTTGCATCGCCATGGATATGGGTTGGTTTCGGAGACTGAAGCCAGCTCAAGAGATTGTTGTAACGACGATTCGTTGAGTTGATACCCTTCAATCAGTATCTTCACAACTCTATCACAATTTTTACTCCTCGTATTGATTGTACCAACACCAACGTTAACATCTTTGGGAGCAACGTTTCCTCGATATATAAAACCACAGGCCATGTATTTCCCCTGCCTTGGAGTACACTTGACCATCATGCTAGCTAGCTTAAACACTATATTAATGATCTCATGGACTGATAGTTGTTCATGATAAGCCTTTGTTGTCTACAAACAACTAGAGCCAACACCACCAATTCCAAATTCCGTGATAGAATCTCCAGGACGGATCTCAACATAATGATCCATAGCACCATACGCTGTAAAGACAGTACACCCTAGTTTGGCAGATTCAATGTAGGGCATTGACTCTGGTAGAGGAGCTAACCCGTGAGCTGGTGTGAGATAGTACTCAGACGTTAGAGCTGCCACAGTTATGCTTGTCCCACCAGTCGAAGCAACAACAACAGATGTCTGTGTTGTAGTGGCCAAACTGGTAGAAGCCGCAACTGAAGGAGATGGTGCGTTAGTGGAAGCGGGAGTCGAAGAAGGACTAGTAGTGGTTGTAGTAGAAAACACTGCAAATGAGAAGGAGGAAGACGAAGAAGCCGTTTGTGAAAGAGCAGAAGCACGAGTATTTGGGATATGGTTATATCCAGACAATCCCATTTCGTTGTATGGAGGCTGCATCATGTTGAAGGGTGGTAGATTGAAACTCTGATTAACCAGAAGGCTCGTAATGTACCTTTCGTAATTGCGGTCATAATCAGAGTCATGACAATCTTTCTCTCTGTCTCTAAGAATTGCAACACAAGATGGTGGACCGCTTTCCATGTGGTTTAAGTTCTTCTCAACCTTAACGTAAGCATTCTTAAATACTTGATTCTCGTCTCTACCAAGACTTGTTTTCCTCCAATCACCCTGAGTTTCAGATGAAGATTAATCACCATTGAGGCCCGTGAGACCATTATATATTCGCAGTTGAGCCCCGTCATACTCTTCTTTCCTTTCTTCGGCACTCCTCAGATGATCACGTTTCTTTTCCAGTTCACCATCGTCATCCAGATCCTTTAGAAGGTCCGGTCTTGATGGAAACTCTCATGTGCTCAAATTTACCATTTTCTGATTGTGTAGCTGCAGAGATATCAAACAATCGAACATCAAGAAAGCGTAGCGTAGGATTATGTGTGTTCATGGTGTAATTGTCAGGTTACATCCTAGCACATAATCATCTAGGATCTAGGTGATTTGCAGATGAATCATAAACAGATCAGGATGGTTACCTTGTGATTGCAGCGGATTGATCAAAGGAATATCGAGATCTGCAAGAGCTGATAGAAACCGGCTCCTCCTAGGTATCCACACGCTTACAAGCTATGGATCAGGCTGCTAGACCAAGCTGGAATGAATCAGAGAGAGAGAAGAAAAGAGAGGCAAAAATCGCAGACTAGAAGCATTAGGGCTTCCTGCGCCTCTCCTCTGCCTTATATGGGCCCAAGTAATTAAACTAATGGCTCATTAGGCTTTTGGGCCCAAGGCCCAAATCAGACAAAAGACTGTCTTTTGTCTGGCCCAATTCTCTGTACAAATACAGTAAATGCCTTGCATCTTACTGTATTAATTCCATTTAACTTTCCCGTTAGCTATGGTGTGTGACCCTTAGGGATCATACAATACTGGTAATAAGTCCTAAACTTATAGATCATGAGCGGGCTCTAGCAAGTCATCATGATCTCCCAGTATTTATGACTTATGTCTGATCTCGACACTTATCATACTTTCTAGAGATAGTACAGTAGATTTCAGGACATTCCCAACAATCTCCCACTTGTACTGGAATCCTACATTCCCTAATCCTTTTGTCTCAATATCTCGATCTGGCATAAGGCAAGATGCGTGTCATCCTTATATAGCCAGACCATGTTTATCGGACCAGATTTGATACTGACAATGCAAACGACTTGGGCAAGTCCGTTTGGGAGTGGCCACTCTCTTACCAGCTATCAAGTCTCCGATTGGCCTAGAGATATTACCTCCGTTAAACGGCAGGGACAAATCCCATCTTGTTCCATCACTATGAACTACACACTTCATAATACTCCCAACCAAGGTCCTTATAGCTCCCAGTTACGAAACAGCGTTAGACAATGATCAAAGTGCATTAATCCATGTGCAGCCACATGCATGCGAACTCAGGTCTAAGGACTATACTCTATAGTCGTATATGAGAACCTCTTATGACACAGATATTAATATCTTGTAGAGTTCTCATCAGCGGGCCATGTCCGGTCATATGCTCCCCTACATATACCTATGTGTCGACTTTGATGCCGCGCATCTATGACCCCTCGAAACTTGGTCATAAGTCTCAACACAATCTAGTCTCAAGTGGTTGTTGGTGTTCCAATTTCAACAACCTTCGACTATGGACACTATGATTTATGTTATTTCGTTAAATATGGTGTTTCAGGATCAAGTCTACTCATGTACTTCGATGGCCCATATATAATGACATGAATCATTTTGGAACGATTATTTATATCACAGTTAAAATAATCCAGAAATCATAGATTTCATAAACATAAAATATTATGTTTACATGAACCTTTCAAAACAACTAAATAAAGCCCTTTACAAACTCCCACTGAAATTAAGACTACATCTTAATTTCACTTATCCTACAGCTACAGTCCGCGACTCGTGCTTAGGCCTAAGGAGTGGCTTCGTTAATAGATTAGCAATGTTCTCATTCGTTGAAACTTGCTGATCTACTCAACACCTCTGTCATTTATCTCACGGAATAGGTAACACCTACCCTCAATGTGTTTGGATCTCAGATGTGCAGCTAGCCACATCAAGTTCAGTGATGAACTTTTCTATCCAAACAACCTTTTTCGCCGCTACCCAAGCTGCGAAATGTTCAGCTTAAGTCATGGAGTCAGCAACAGTGCCTTGCACCGCCAGACAGACACAAGATATAACCGGACTGTGACCGGAAATCATCTTTGTCTGTTGGAAACTTGCCTTTCAGACTCTATCGACTTGTAGCACCTCACTTTCTCCGTAAATCAAGAACTTATCCTAAGTATTTTCCAAATACTTGAGGATATTCATTACGTCTATCCAGTGATTCTTTACTGGATTTGACTGGTCTTTACTTGTCTTGCTTAACATTAAAGCAACATCAAAACAAGTACGTGTCATGGCATACATGATAGATCCAATTGCCGACGCATATGGAATCTCATCCATGCATTCAAGCTCAGCAGTTATCGTAGGACACTGTTTCTTGCTTAACGTAATGCCATGTGACATTGGCATAAAACCCTTCTTGGAATGCTGAAAACGTGTAGGACTTTGTCAATATAAGAATCCTGACTTTGTCCTATCAGCTCTTTTGGATTTCTATCTTTAGATCCAAAATCCAAGAACTTACGTGGCTTTACCCATATCAATCATAAAACCAACTCCCAAGCCAGTCCTTTACCGACTGCAGCATTGGAACGTTATTTCCGAGAATCAGTATGTCATCGACATACACTAAGAGAAATGCAACATCGCTCCCACTTATCTATTAGTAAACGCACAGTTCCACTTCGTTCCTATTCAAGTCAAAACCTTGACTACTTCAACAGAACGAAGATTCCAACTCCGATATGTTTGCTTCCATCCATGAATGGATCGATGAAGCTAACTTACACACAGTATAATTTTCGGAGTCCGGGCTCACTTTCGCTTCTGTGAATTTCGCAGGTTCGTCACTTTCAATGATCATCAGATCATGGCAATTAATCACGAGAAATCACTCTCGTATTAGTGACGGATTCATTCAGATCTGCGAACTTCAGGCTCTACAGGTGTAGATTCTACAGAAATCTGTAAATCCATCCGCTGCTCTCCCTCAACAGGTTGAGCAGCCTCCTGTATTTCTCGAATTTCTTCGAGTTATACTTTTACTCCCACTGTTCTTCTTGGAAAGCAACTTCCCTTTTAGAAAACAGAATTCCGAACAACCTAACTGAAGGAATGTTTAGTCAATCCTGATTCAATTCTCTGATTCAGATTATCCTAAACATGCTGATCTTAGGTTCTTCTCGAATAGAAACAATGATAGATCTCACCTTATACCTGTTTTGCAGCGGAAAGGGATGGTATGTCAGAGATCAGAGAGCCACCGAGAGATAACTCCTCCAGAGGTTCACACATGCACACCGAGCAGGAAGAGGCTGCTAGACCAGGAGGAAATCGGCGCAGAGAGAGATAGGAGGCTCGCGGCTAGGGCATTTTTCGACCTGAACTCGTCTTAAGTTTATATAACTCGTTCAGTTCGTTTTGGGCCATTTGGCCCAAAGGCCAATTATCTCCGAGGCGTTCGCGCACTGTGTCGATCGACACTCCTTGTGTATCGATCGACACACAATGGCCAAACCCTTTTATTCTCTCTAAGTACAGTAAATGCCTAGCACTTTTACCGTACTTCTGCTAATACCGTTCCTACACATTTTCCTGTTAGCTTAGGCGTGTGACCCATATGGGATCATATAATAGAGGCAATAAGTCCAAGACTTATAGATCATGAGCGGACTCTAGCAAGCCATCATGACCCCCAGTATTATATGACTTATGTCTGATCATTGACATACTCTTACTTTCTAGAGACAGTACCGAGATTACTGGACACAATTCCAACAATCTCCCACTTGTACTGGAATCTCTGTATTCATAATCCTTTTGTCACAATATCTCGATTAGTCATAAGGCAAGATTGGTGTCATCCTTATAAAGCCTAATCTTGTTCATCGGACTCTGATTCGATACTGACAATCCAAACGACTCGGGACAGTCCGTTTGAGCATGGCCATGCATTTTCCAGTATTCAAATCTCCGATTGGCCTAGAGATATTCACTCCATTTATATTGGAGGGACAAATCCCGTCTTGTTCCATCACTGTAAACTACTCATTTCATAATGTACCCAAACAAGGTCCTTATAACTATCGCAGAACGATAGGGTTAGACAATGATCAAAGTGCATCAGTCCATGTGCAGTCACATGCATGCGAACTCAGGTCTAAGGACTATACTCTATAGTCGTAGTAAGAATCTCTTATGACACAGATATAAATATCCTGAAGAGTTCTTATAAGCGGGTCTTGTCTGGTCGTATGTTCCCCAACATACACCTATGTACTGACTTTGATGCCGCGCATCTATGACACACTGAGACTTTGTCATAAGTCACGTACCAATCCAGTCTCACACGGTTGTTGGTGTTCCAATTTCAACAACCTTCGACTAGGGACATAATGATATAAGTCATTTATCAAATATAGGGTCTCATGATCAAGCTAAATGACTTCGATGACTCAAGATCAAGTCATTTACTTCGATGACCTATAAAATGATTCATATCATTTTGGAACAATTATTTCATCACAGTTAAAATAATCTTGAAATAATAATTTCATTAAACATCTTAAATGTTATTTCAAGAACATATCCAATAACTAAATAAAGCCCTTTAATAACTCCCACTGAAATTAAGACTACATCTTAATTTCACTTATCCTACAGCAACAGTCCGCGACTCGTGCTTAGGCCTAAGGAGTGGCTTCGTTAATAGATTAGCAACGTTCTCATTCGTTGAAACTTGCTGATCTACTTAACATCTCTGTCATTTATCTCACTGAATAGGTTATACCTATCCTCAAGGTGTTTGGACCTCTGATGTGCAGCTAGTCTCATCTATGCTGGAAATCACATCAAGTTCAGTGACGAACTCTTCTTTCAAACAACCTCTTTCGCCACTTCCCAAGCTGCGAAATGTTCAGCTTAAGTCATGGAGCCAGCAACAGTGCCTTGCACCGCCAGATAGACACAAGATATAACCGGACTGTGATCGGAAATCATCTTTGTCTATTGGAAACTTGCCTTTCAGACTCTACCGACTTGTAGCACCTCACTTTCTCCGTAACTCTAGAATTTATCCTTAGTATTCCTCAAATACTTTAGGATATTCTTTACGGCAATCCAGTGATTCTTTGCTGGATTTGACTGGTCTTTACTTGTCTTGCTTAACATTAAAGCAACATCAAACAAGTACGTTTCATGGCATACATGATAGATCCAATTGCCGACGCATATGGAATCTCATCCATGCATTTAAGCTCAGCAGTTATCGTAGGATACTGTATCTTGCTTAACTTAATGCCATGTGACATTGGCATAAAACCCTTCTTGGATTGCTCAAAACTTGTAGGACTTTGTCAATTTAAGAATCCTGACTTTGTCCTACTAGTTCTTTTGGATCTCTATCTTTAGATCCAAAATCCAAGAACTACGTGGCTTTACCCATGTCAATCATTAAACCAACTCCCAAGCTAGTCCTTTACCGACTACAGCATTGGGACGTTATATCCGAGAATCAGTATGTCATCGACATACACTTTGAGAAATGCAATATCGCTCCCACCAATCTATTAGTAAACGCACAGTTCCAATTCGTTCCTGTTTAAGTCAAAACCTTGACTACTTCAACAGAACGATGATTCCAACTCCGATATGTTTGCTTCCATCCATGAATGGATCGATGAAGCTAACTTACATAAAATGTAATTTTTGGGAAAGTTCGGGCTCACTATCGCTTCTTTGAATTTCGCAGATTCGTCGCTTTCAATGATCATCAGATCATGCGAACTTTCAATGATTATCAGGTTCAACTAATGACGAGAAATCACTCTCGGATTAGTAACTGATTCATTCATATCTGCGAACTTCAGGCTCCACAGGTGCAGATTTCAATGATTATCAGGTTCAACTAATGACAAGAAATCACTCTCGGATTAGTAACTGATTCATTCATATCTGCGAACTTCAGGCTCCAGAGGTGCAGATTTCAATGATTATCAGGTTCAACTAATGACGAGAAATCACTCTCGGATTAGCAACTGATTCATTCATATCTGCGAACTCCATAATCCACAGGTGTAGATTCTACAGAAATCTGTAAATCCTTCCGCTGCTCTCCCTTAACAGGTTAAGCAGCCTCCTGTATTTCTCGAATTTCTTCGAGTTATACTTTTACTCCCACTGTTCTTCTTGGAAATTAACTTCCCTTCTTAGAAAACAGAATGGTCGTAAAAGTAACAAGCCTTGATTTCCCTAGGACAACCAGCGAAGTAGCACAACTACAAATACTCAGTAAAGACGAATTTTGGATCGATTCCAATCCACATTTACGTGGTGTCTTTCAACTGATATTGGTGGAACTATTTCTGCGTAAACTTAGATAATTTAGAGCGTTATTCTTAAATAATATCATGGAGAATTCGTGTGACTCATCTTTAATCATTTCTAATAAGATCTGATTCTTTCTCAGAGAAAAACCTTCAGGTTTTCAGGAGAAATGAGCTGTGAAACGATTTCACACTCATTCAGATGATCACACAATCAATGACTTAAGTATTCTCACTCGTGATTTAATCCAGAGTCTTAACACTTTTGTCATTCAGATCCTATACTTCATTCTGGAACTCTTTCGACCATGTCAAAGAATTCCGACTTGTGTCTCATCTAAAGAACACAGTCACTCTCACTGAAGTAATCAGTAGAGACAATGAAGTACAGGAGTTTTTCTTTGGCATTACTGCTCATTAGGCCACATACATGAGTATGTTCCAGGTCCAATAAGCCTTTGGGCCTTTCTCTAGCTCGGCTAAGATAGGCCCTTTACCTTTTGGTCTAGTAAACAGAATTCAAGTCTCATAAGATATTTTATCAAATGAGCCCAACAGTCCATGACTATGGGATTTCTGAATCCGACTTACTCTATGTGACCAAGACTTTTATGCCAAGGAAAATCAGGTTTAATTCATCAGATTTAAACCAATTCGGTATTTATGTTACATTTAGGCACTCTTTGGTTTAAGATATAAAACCCATTCCATGAATAGGGTGCTACAATTAATATTTCATTAAGATCAAAAGAACAAAACTTGTCTTTTATCAAAATGAAAAACATTCAAATTCTTACAAGAAAATGAAAGACAACTCTGCTTAAAGCAGGTACATTGTAGCAATTACTTAATACAAAACCAAGCCTCAAAGGGATCTATAAGTGAAAAACACTACGGCTGAGGCAGCATCCCAAGCTCCTTCCAGACATGTAGTTTCACTTGCCCTTCCTTCAACGTTCTACTGTTGCTTAGGCTCTGCATATTATCACAAATATCAGTGCCACAACCAGTATCCAATACCTTTAAGGTAGAACTTGAAGTAATAACATGAATACCTGAGGAAGTAGTCTCTTACATCGACTTTAACTCCTCATCATCTTCCATGAATTTAATGCATTTCTCTTCCAATGCCTTGTCTCCTTACAGTAGCAGCACTCACCAACGTAAGAGGTATCTGACTCGGGCTCAGAAGACACACGCTTGCCAAGATTCAAAATCTGGACAACTTTGTCTTCACCCTTGTCAGCATTAGGTTTAGTAAACCTACCCTTCTCGTTCATGAGATTGTACAGGGTACTCTTCACGTTTGGCTCAACTGTCTTGAGCATATCATGCAGTTCAGTCAGCGTCTTCGTTAAGCCTTTCTTGATATAGTTCCTTCTGAACTTATCATAGCTTGACGGCAGTGACTGCAGAATGATCTCAGTTGCCAATTCTTGGCTTACTGGATAATCCAGTTTCCTCAGGTTATCAATGAAACCCATCATTTTACTGACATGAGGACTCACTGGATGATCATTTGGTAGCTTGCAGCTAGTGAGAGATTTAACCAACTGGTATCTCTCCACTCTTATCTGCTCCTGAAATTTCAATTTCAGGCTGCTGATCATCTCTATTGGCGACTCCATGTTCTCATATTGCTTCCGCAAGTCTGAGTCCATGGTAGCCAATATCAGACCACGCACATCTACCACATCATTATAATGCTTATTCCAAGCATTATATACTGCATGAGAAGCATTGGACCCGATCCTCACGGGGAGAGCTCTCTCAAGGACATAGTCCTTTCTCTCCTGTCTGAGGACTAGCCTCAGGTTCCGCGACCAAGTCAAGAAATTTGATCCGTTCAGCTTGTCCATCTTAAGGACAGACCAGAAGCATTAGGGCTTCCTGCGCCTCTCCTCTTCCTTATATGGGCCCAAGTAATTAAACTAATGGCTCATTAGGCTTTTGGGCCCAAGACCCAAATCAGACAAAAGACTGTCTTTTGTCTGGCCCAATTCTCTGTACAAATACAGTAAATGCCTTGCATCTTACTGTATTAATTCCATTTAACTTTCCCGTTAGCTATGGTGTGTGACCCTTAGGGATCATACAATACTGGTAATAAGTCCTAAACTTATAGATCATGAGCGGGCTCTAGCAAGTCATCATGATCACCCATTATTTATGACTTATGTCTGATCTCGACACTTATCATACTTTCTAGAGATAGTACAGTAGATTTCAGGACATTCCCAACACGTAGTTCATCAGATGAAAGTTCTGCTTACTTGTGGCATCAAAGATTAGGTAACATTTCCAAAGAAAGGATTATGAGGTTGATAAAGACTGATATTCTTCCTCAATTGGATTTTAGTGATCTAAATGTATGTAAAGACTGCATTAAAGGAAAGCAGACTAAGCATATTGTTCAGAAACTAGCCACAAGAAGCACTCAGCTTCTTGAAATAATACATACCGATATATGTGGCCCTTTCGATGCTCCTTCGTGGAATTGTGAAAAATACTTTATCACCTTTATCGATGACTACTCACGTTATGGGTATACATATCTACTGCATGAAAAGTCCAAGTCTGTGAATGTCCTAGAGGTGTTCATTGATGAGGTGGAAATGCAGTTAGATAGAAAAGTAAAGATTGTGAGGTCGGATAGAGGTGGTGAGTTTTATGGAAAATTCAAAGAAAGTGGACAATGTCCAGGTCCATTTGCAAAGTTACTTGAAAGTAAGGGCATTTGTGCATAATACACAATGCCCGGTACACCTCAGCAGAATGGTGTAGCTGAAAGGCGGAATAGTACATTAATGGATATGGTTAGGAGCATGTTAAGTAATTGTTCTTTACCTCTTTCATTGTTGGTATATGCATTAAGGACTGCAACGTATGTTCTTAACCGGGTTCCTAGTAAGGCAGTTCCTAAGACCCCTTATGAACTGTAGACGGGAAGGAACCCCAGTTTAAGACATTTACGTATTTGGGGTTGCCCAGCAGAAGTAAGGTTATATAGCCCACAAGAAAAGAAACTTGATTCTAGGACTGTCAGTGGATTTTTCATTGGCTATCCGGAAAAATCAAAGGGGTATACATTTTATTGCCCTAAACATAGTATGATAATAGTTGAAACGGGCAATGCTAGGTTCATTGAGAATGGTGAAACTAGTGGGAGTGGTGAACCACGTAAGGTAGACATTAAGGTGGTTGACGTGGAGGTACATCCACCTGTCATTCCACCTGAGTTTGTTGTTCCTGTTGTTGCATCACAGTCAAAAGGCACAACAGAGCAACAAAATGATTTACAAACTCCACTAGTTGAAAGTACGGTTAATGAACCTGTCACGATTCAAGAAGAGATTAGTACACCACAAGAGTCATTGAGGCGATCTGGAAGGGAAAGAAGATCTGCCATTTCAAATGACTATGTGGTTTACACTCTTGAGAATGAAAGTGACTTGACCATTGATGAAGATCCGAACTCATTCCGGGAAGCCATGGAAAGTAGCAATTCCGAAAAGTGGTTTAATGCCGCAATAGAAGAAATAAAGTCTATGAGTGATAACAATGTTTGGGACTTAGTAGAGTTGCCTAACGGTTTCAAGACTGTTGGTTCTAAATGGGTCTTTAAGACCAAACGTGACTCGAAAGGTAACATTGAAAAGTACAAGGCTCGCCTTGTTGCTAAAGGTTTCACTCAAAAAGATGGCATTGACTACAAAGAGACCTTCTCTCCAGTTTCTAAGAAGGATTCTCTAGGGATTGTTTTGGCATTGGTGGCTCATTACGATCTTGAGCTCCACCAAATGGATGTGAAAACCGCCTTTCTTAATGGAGAGCTTGAGGAGGAAGTATATATGGACCAACCTGAAGGGTTTTTGGCCACAGGAAAAGAAAATTTGGTATGTAAGCTAAGGAAGTCAATATATGGACTAAAACAAGATTCCAGACAATGGTATATTAAATTTGATGATACCATCACGTCATACGGTTTTGTGGAGATCATTGTTGATCGATGTATCTACATTAAAGTCAGTGGGAGCAAATTTGTGATTTTGGTCTTATATGTTGATGACATCTTGCTTGCTGCAAATGACATGGGATGTTATATGATGTAAAGAAGTATCTCTCTAAGAACTTTGAGATGAAGGATATGGGTGAGGCATCTTATGTGATCGGAATATAAATAGTCCGGGATAGATCACAAGGATTGTTAAGTTTGTCTCAGAAAGGATATATCAATAATATCTTATAGAGATATAATATGGAAAAATGCTCCGCAAGGATAACTCCAATTCAGAAGGGGGATAATTTCAGTGAAAAGCAATGTCCCATAAATAAATTGGAGCGTAAGGAAATGGAAAGAATTCCATATGCATCAGTGGTTGGGAGTTTGAACTATGTTCAGACATGTACTCGACCAGATATCACATTTGTTATTGGTATGTTGGGTTGATATCAAAGTAATCCCGGAATGGACCACTGGAAAGCTGCAAAGAAGGTTCTCAGGTACTTGCAAGGCACCAAAGAGCACATGCTTACATATAGGAGATCAGATCATCTGGAGGTCGTTAGATATTCAGATTCAGACTATGGTGGCTGCGTCGATAGCAGGAAATCGACGTTTGGCTATTTGTTCCTATTGGCTGGGGGAGCAATATCATGGAAAAGTGGAAAGCAGTCTGTCATTGCTACTTACACTATGGATGCTGAATTTGTGGCATGCTATGAGGCCACAATTCACGCGTTGTGGCTGCGGAACTTTTTCTCTGGGATTCGGATTGTCGACAATATAGAGAAACCGCTGAGAATGTATTGTGATAATTCCGCAGCTGTCTTCTTTTCAAAGAATGATAAGTACTCTAAGGGTGCTAAGCACATGGAGGTGAAATTCTTATCTGTCAAAGAAGATGTCAAGAAACGTAAAGTGTCATTTGAGCACATAAGGACGGATATGATGGTAGCGGATCCGTTAACTAAGGGACTGCCACCCAAGACGTTCATTGGCCATGTAGAGCGCATGGGTATCATAGAGAAAGCCTTGCTGTTTTGATTATGGAATGCTCATTAAGTATATGACACTATGAATTCACTTAAAGATTACGTTTCTGTTTTACTAAGTATGTTATCATTAAAGTATGTATACATTAAGGTTTGTGGATAACATATAATTATTTTGAGAATTAAAGATCCTCTCATATAAAGGAGATATATATATCTATAAAGTTAGAGTTGGTTTGTGATACATGGAAGGGAGCATGTCGTTTAATGATGTGTGACCGCCATGATTCAATCAATTTTGATTTTATACTGTATATTAAAGATCGGATGAACTTGATATAAAAATACACATTAAAGTTATTGAACCATCAAGTCGACATAAAGGTCAAGTAGGAAAATATAATAATATTTATTCTTATATGTGACCTATATGTGTCTGGTTTAATAGAAGTTATCAAGTTCACATTAATGTTAAAGGATTCTAGTATAAAAGACGACACTCTGATGGATCGGTTTCGATTAAAGAATTAGAATTCGGGTTTACTGATAACCCTCATTCCTTAACTTATTATGTTACATATTCTTTTCGTATATATATGTATATATATATATATATGTTTATATACATGAATATATATATATATATTTATGTATTTAATACATATAGTTATCTAAAGGTTGTCTCTTACTCACGTAAGATAATGGAAAGGTGTGACTTAAGGGAATGTACGTTACGTTACGTACTTACACGTCCGTTGTTGTTAGTATATATATTTGTGTTCTTCACAATTATGATTAACGAGAGTAACAACAAAAACACACACACATACGAGAGTAAGAGACAATTAAAAGAAGTATTAGGGTTTCTTTGTCCATCAAAGGGAACCATAAGGAATTCAAGAGTTGAAGGAAGGAGAAGTCAAGAGAAGATTCAATCCATTTAAAAGGCCAAAAAGAGCATGGATCAAGGTTAGTGATTCTTTCTCCTTCTTTGGAAAAATATAGGGTTGAATTAAATCAAACTAGATGATTTTGGGATGATTTCATGAATTGAAATCAATAAAAGTAAAACTTATATCCTTCACCAACCTCATCATCAGTGACTGTCAACAATGCAAGGTCACATTCAGCTCCCATGGTCAAGACTGTTTCTACATACTTTGTATCAGAGCCAAGCTTCTTGAGCATAACTTGAGTATGATGCTCAACGGAATGTGCGTTTTTCAAAAGTCTTCTTCCTACGATCATGAAATCACTAGTACCAGAGCTAAATTGTTGTTTCCTTTGCCATGACAGCGAGTAATTAGGCTCACTGTGGACACCAAAGACTTTCAATCAATTTTGATGTTGCTGCTGAAACAAGCATCCTCTTGTTGCCATCACTGTTTTGATCAGAGCGGTGATGAGGAAAAGAGGATATTTTTCCGATTCCACAGCGTTGTTTGAAGTTTTCCGACTGGTCGTTCAATTGGCGCTTTTTGCCTCTCCTGCGGTTGCATCGCCATGGATATGGGTTGGTTTCGGAGACTGAAGCCAGCTCAAGAGATTGCTGTAACGACGATTCGTTGAGTTGATACCCTTCAATCAGTATCTTCACAACTGAAGCCAGCTCAAGAGATGGCGACTGTTCAATTATTCAGCCATTTTCCCTGCAAAACCCGAGTTTCGAGCTCATCAAACTCAGAATCTGTCTCCAAGCCTTCGATTTTGGCGCCCATAAACTCCATTAGCCGCCGTTCGGTGCTATGGACCGGAGAATCTGCTGTTTCTTGGGCTGATGTCAAAGTCCGAGTCACTGATGTGGAAGACGAGTGGGGCCCGGAAACGGGGGAGTGAGGATCGGCTCTATTGGTAGCGGAGGATCCGTGGAGGAGATGGAGCTGCTGAAGAGGTGATAAGTCTCATATCATCGGTTCAATATGGATATTTTGATAAGCCGGTGACCTATCAGTTAAGAAGAGAAGAGAAGAGCAGTGTTAAGGCCAGTGACCTTAACCAACGGAGAAGAAGAGAGAATATGATAATGTGTATTGATAATTGTTTACAAAACCCTAAACTAGTTTAAGTAAGAAATGTAAATGAAAATAAGATGAAAATAATTTGGGCTTGATCTGTCCCTTCAATTCAGAGGCCCACATTAGAGCCCATATCCAATACCGAGCTTATCAATACTCCCTCCTTAAAGAGCCACCTTGTCCTCAAGGTGGAAGAAGCCATTCTTTGACACCACACCTCATCATCAGTGACTGTCAACAATGCAAGGTCAGATTCAGCTCCCATGGTCAAGACTGTTGCTACATACTTTGTGTCAGAGCCACGCTTCTTGAACATAACTTGAGTATGATGCTCAACGGAATGTGCGTTTTTCAAAATTCTTCTTCCTACGATCATGAATCACTAGTACCGGAGCTAAATTGTTGTTTCTTTGCCATGACAGCAAGGAATTAGGCTCACTGTGGACACCAAAGACTTTCAATCAATTCTGATGTTGCTGCTGAAACAAGCATCCACTTGTTGCCATCACTGTTTTGATCAGAGCGGTGATGAGGAAAATAGGATATTTTTCTGATTCCACAGCGTTGTTTGAAGTTTTCCGACTGGTCGCTCAATTGGCGCTTTTTGCCTCTCCCACGGTTGCATCGCCATGGATATGGGTTGGTTTCGGAGACAGAAGCCAGCTCAAGAGATTGCTGTAACGACGATTCGTTGAGTTGATACCCTTCAATCAGTATTTTCACAACTCTATCACAATTTTTACTCCTTGTCTTGATTGTACCAACACCAACGTTAACATCTTTGGGAGAAACGTTTCCTCGATATATAAAACCACATGCCATGTATTTCCCCTGCCTTGGAGTACACTTGACCATCATGCTAGCTAGCTTAAACACTATATTAATGATCTCATGGACTGATAGTTGTTCATGATAAGCCTTTGCTGTCTACAAACAACTAGAGCCAACACCACCAATTCCAAATACCGTGATAGAATCTCCAGGACGGATCTCAACATAATGAGGCATAGCACCATACGCTGTAAAGACAGTACACCCTAGTATGGCAGATTTAATGTAGGGCATGGACTCTGGTAGAGGAGCTAACCCGTGAGCTGGTGTGAGATAGTACTCAGACGTTAGAGCTGCGACAGTTATGCTTGTCCCACCAGTCGAAGCAACAACAAGAGATGTCTGTGTTGTAGTGGCCAAACTGGTAGAAGCCGCAACTGAAGGAGATGGTGCGTTAGTGGAAGCGGGAGTCGAAGAAGGACTAGTAGTGGTTGCAGTAGAAAACACTACAAATGATAAGGAGGAAGACGAAGAAGCCGTTTGTGAAAGAGCAGAAGCAAGAGTATTTGGGATATGGTTATATCCAGACAATCCCATTTCGTTGTATGGAGGCTGCATCATGTTGTAGGGTGGTAGATTGAAACTCTGATTAACCGGAAGGCTCGTAATGTACCTTTCGTAATTGCGGTCATAATCAGAGTCATGACAATCTTTCTCTCTGTCTCTAAGAATTGCAACACGAGATGGTGGACCGCTTTCCATGTGGTTTAAGTTCTTCTCAACATTAAAGTAAGCATTCTTAAATACTTGATTCTCGTCTCTACCAAGACTTGTATTCCTCCAATCACCCTGAGTTTCAGATGAAGATTAATCACCATTGAGGCCCGTGAGACCATTATATATTCGCAGTTGAGCCCCGTCATACTCTTCTTTCCTCTCTTCGGAACTCTTCAGATGATCACGTTTCTTTTCCAGTTCACCAGCGTCCCATCCAGATCCTTTAGAAGGTCCGGTCTTGATGGAAACTCTCATGTGCTCAAATTTACCATTTTCTGATTGTGTAGCTGCAGAGATATAAACAATCGAACATCAGGAAAGCGTAGTTCATCAGATGAAAGTTCTGCTTACTTGTGGCATCAAAGATTAGGTCACATTTCCAAAGAAAGGATTATGAGGTTGATAAAGACTGATGTTCTTCCTCAATTGGATTTTAGTGATCTAAATGTATGTATAGACTGCATTAAAGGAAAGCAGACTAAGCATATTGTTCAGAAACCAGCCACAAGAAGCACTCAGCTTCTTGAAATAATACATACCGATATATGTGGCCCTTTCGATGATCCTTCTTGGAGTGGTGAAAAATACTTTATCACCTTTATCGATGACTACTCACGTTATGGGTATACATATCTACTGCATGAAATGTCCAAGCCTGTGAATGTCCTAGAGGTGTTCATTGATGAGGTGGAAAGGCAGTTAGATAGAAAAGTAAAGATTGTGAGGTCGGATAGAGGTGGTGAGTTTTATGGAAAATTCAATGAAAGTGGACAATGTCCAGGTCCATTTGCAAAGTTACTTGAAAGTAAGGGCATTTGTGCATAATACACAATGCCCGGTACACCTCAGCAGAATGGTGTAGCTGAAAGGCGGAATCGTACATTAAAGGATATGGTTAGGAGCATGTTAAGTAATTGTTCTTTACCTCTTTCATTGTGGGTATATGCATTAAGGACTGCAACGTATGTTCTTAACCAGGTTCCTAGTAAGGCAGTTCCTAAAACCCCTTATGAACTGTAGATGGGAAGGAACCCCAGTTTAAGACATTTACGTATTTTGGGTTGCCCAGCAGAAGTAAGGTTATATAGCCCACAAGAAAAGAAACTTGATTCTAGGACTGTCAGTGGATTTTTCGTTGGCTATCCTGAAAAATCAAAGGGGTATACATTTTATTGCCCTAACCATAGTATGAGAATAGTTGAAACGGGCAATGCTAGGTTCATTGAGAATGGTGAAACTAGTGGGAGTGGTGAACCACGTAAGGTGGACATTAAGGTGGTTGACGTGGAGGTACATCCACCTGTCATTCCACCTGAGTTTGTTGTTCCCGTTGTTGCATCACAGTCAAATGGCACAATAGAGCAACAAAATGATTTACAAACTCTACTAGTTGAAAGTACGGTTAATGAACCTGTCACGGTTCAAGAAGAGATTAGTACACCACAAGAGTCATTGAGGCGATCTGGAAGGGAAAGAAGATCTGCCATGTCAAATGACTATGTTGTTTACACTCTTGAGAATGAAAGGGACTTGAGCATTGATGAAGATCCGAACTCATTCCGGGAAGCCATTGAAAGTAGCAATTCCGAAAAGTGGCTTAATGCCGCAATAGAAGAAATAAAGTCTATGAGTGGTAAAAATGTTTGGGACTTAGTAGAGTTGCCTAACGGTTTCAAGACTGTTGGTTCTAAATGGGTCTTTAAGACCAAACGTGACTCGAAAGGTAACATTGAAAAGTACAAGGCTCGCCTTGTTACTAGAGGTTTTACTCAAAAAGATGGCATTGACTACAAAGAGACCTTCTCTCCAGTTTCTAAGAAGGATTCTCTAGGGATTGTTTTGGCATTGGTGACTCATTACGATCTTGAGCTCCACCAAATGGATGTGAAAACCGCCTTTCTTAATGGAGAGCTTGAGGAGGAAGTATATATGGACCAACCTGAAGGGTTTGTGGCCACAGAAAAAGAAAAATTTGTATGTAAGCTGAGGAAGTCAATATATGGACTAAAACAAGCTTCCAGACAAAGGTATATTAAATTTGATGATACCATCACGTCATACGGTTTTGTGGAGATCATTGTTGATCGATGTATCTACATTAAAGTCAGTGGGATCAAATTTGTGATTTTGGTCTTATATGTTGATGACATCTTGCTTGCTGCAAATGACAAGGGATGTTATATGATGTAAAGAAGTATCTCTCTAAGAACTTTGAGATGAAGGATATAGGTGAGGCATCTTATGTGATCGGAATAGAAATACTCCGGGATAGATCACAAGGATTGTTAAGTTTATCTCAGAAAGGATATATCAATAATATCTTATAGAGATATAATATGGAAAAATGCTCCGCAGGGATAACTCCAATTCAGAAGGGGGATAAGTTCAGTGAAAAGCAATGTCCCAGAAATGAATTGGAGCGTAAGGAAATGGAAAGAATTCCATATGCATCAGTGGTTGGGAGTTTGAACTATGTTCGGACATGTACTCGACCAGATATCACATTTGTTATTGGTATGTTGGGTCGATATCAAAGTAATCCCGGAATGGACCACTGGAAAGCTGCAAAGAAGGTTCTCAGGTACTTGCAAGGCACCAAAGAGCACATGCTTACATATATGAGATCTGATCATCTTGAGGTCGTTAGATATTCAGATTCAGACTATGGTGGCTGCGTCGATAGCAGGAAATCGACGTTTGGCTATTTGTCCCTATTGGCTGGGGGAGCAATATCATGGAAAAGTGGAGAGCAGTCTGTCATTGCTACTTCCACTATGGAGGCTGAATTTGTGGCATTCTATGAGGCCACAATTCACGTGTTGTGGCTGCGGAACTTTTTCTCAGGGATTCGGATTGTCGACTATATAGAGAAACCGCTGAGAATGTATTGTGATAATTCTGCAGCTGTCTTCTTTTCAAAGAATGATAAGTACTCTAAGGGTGCTAAGCACATGGAGATGAAGTTCTTATCTGTCAAAGAAGAAGTCAAGAAACGTAAAGTGTCATTTGAGCACATAAGGACGGATATGATGGTAGCGGATCCGTTAACTAAGGGACTGCCACCCAAGACGTTCATTGGCCATGTAGAACGTATGGGTGTCATAGAGAAAGCCTTGCTATTTTGATTATGGAATGCTCATTAAGTATATGACACTATAAATTCACTTAAAGATTACGTTTCTGTTTTACTAAGCATGTTATCATTAAAGTATGTATACATTAAGGTTTGTGGATAGCATATAATTATTTTGAGAATTAAAGATCCTCTCATATAAAGGAGATATATATATCTATAAAGTTAGAGTTGGTTTGTGATACATGGAAGGGAGCATGTCGTTCAATGATGTGTGACCGCCATGATTCAATCAATTTTGATTTTATAGTGTATTAAAGATCGGATGAACTTGATATAAAAATACACATTAAAGTTATTGAACCATCAAGTCGACATAAAGGTCAAGTGGGAGAAAATAAGAATGTTTATTCTTATATATGACCTATATGTCTCTGGTTTAATATAAGTTATCAAGTTCACATTAATGTTAAAGGATTCTAGTATAAAAGACGACACCGTGATGGAACGGTTTCGATTAAAGAATTAGAATTCGGGTTTACTGATAACCCTTATTCCTTAACTTATTATGTTATATATTCTTTGCGTATATATGTATATATATATGTTTATATACATGAATATATATATATATATATTTAATACATATAGTTATCTAAAGGTTGTCTCTTACTCACGTAAGATAATGGAAAGGTGTGACTTAAGGGAATGTACGTTACGTTACGTACTTACACGTCCGTTGTTGTTAGTATATATATGTGTGTTCTTCACAATTATGATTAACGAGAGTAACAACAAAAACACACACACATACGAGAGTAAGAGACAATTAAAAGAAGTATAGGGTTTCTTTGTCCATCAAAGGGAACCATAAGGAATTCAAGAGTTGAAGGAAGGAGAAGTAAAGAGAAGATTCAATCCATTTAAAAGGCCAAAAAGAGCATGGATCAAGGTTAGTGATTCTTTCTCCTTCTTTGAAAAAACATAAAGTTGAATTAAATCAAACTAGATGATTTTGGGATGATTTCATGAATTGAAATCAATAAAAGTCAAACTTATATCCTTCACCAACCTCATCATCAGTGACTGTCAACAATGCAAGGTCACATTCAGCTCCCATGGTCAAGACTGTTGCTACATACTTTGTGTCAGAGCCAAGCTTCTTGAGCATAACTTGAGTATGATGCTCAACGGAATGTGCGTCTTTCAAAAGTCTTCTTCCTACGATCATGAAATCACTAGTACCGGAGCTAAATTGTTGTTTCCTTTGCCATGACAGCGAGTAATTAGGCTCACTGTGGACACCAAAGACTTTCAATCAATTCTGATGTTGCTGCTGAAACAAGCATCCTCTTGTTGCCATCACTGTTTTGATCAGAGCGGTGATGAGGAAAAGAGGATATTTTTCCGATTCCACAGCTTTGTTTGAAGTTTTCCGACTGGTCGTTCAATAGGCGCTTTTTGCCTCTCCCACGGTTGCATCGCCATGGATATGGGTTGGTTTCGGAGACGGAAGCCAGCTCAAGAGATTGCTGTAACGACAACTCATTGAGTTGATACCCTTCAATCAGTATCTTCACAACTGAAGCCAGCTCAAGAGATGGCGACTGTTCAATTATTCAGCCATTTTCCCTGCAAAACCCGAGTTTCGAGCTCATCAAACTCGGAATCCGTCTCCAAGCCTTCGATTTTGGCGCCCATAAACTCCATTAGTCGCCGTTCAGTGCTGTGGACCGGAGAATCCGCTGTTTCTCGGGCTGATGTCAAAGTCTGAGTCACTGATGTGGAAGACGAGTGGGGCCCGGAAACGGGGGAGTGAGGATCGGCTCTATTGGTAGCGGAGAATCCGTGGAGGAGATGGAGCTGCTGAAGAGGTGTTAAGTCTCATATCATTGGTTCAATATTGATATTGTGATAAGCCGGTGACCTATCAGTTAAGAAGAGAAGAGAAGAGCAGTGTTAAGGCCAGTGACCTTAACCAACGGAGAAGAAGAGAGAATATGATAATGTGTATTGATAATTGTTTATGCAAAAATGTTTACAAAACCCTAAACTAGTTTAAGTAAGAAATGTAAATGAAAATAAGATGAAAGGAGTTTGGGCTTGATCTGTCCCTTCAATTCAGAGGCCCACATTTGAGCCCATATCCAATACCGAGCTTATCAATACTCCCTCCTTAAAGAGCCACCTTGTCCTCAAGGTGGAAGAAGCCATTCTTTGACACCACGCCTCTTCAAAGCTAAGCTTAATGTGGCTTCTTTGATTATGGTCTCTGTTTTGATCATATGATCTCTGCTTCCTCCTCTCGCTGAGATAGCTACTACACGCACTTGCAGCTGGTCCCCAATTCTCCCCGATGCTGCCTAGTGAATACATTCCAGAGGTTCCATTGAAGATGCACCTAGATATCAGAGAGTTTGACACATATCTTAGACCGCCATTTCCCCATAAACGGTTCCCTGTTAATGCATTTAGCATAGAACTGCTCCCGACACTAGCTACTCCCGAGTCAATCTGGCTACCATTCCTGCTCTGGCCTGCATTAAATCCTGAGCTAAAGAGCTGCTCGAGTTTTAGTTCGATTTCATACTCCTGACCAAACGGCGAGAATCCGCCCCTATTACCTACTGCTGGACTGTACCTAACTTCAGACTTTACTCCATAACCAGAGATTGAGCTCCGACTGAATCCTGAAGTATACTCGTTCAACAGCAATGCACTGATTCCACTACTACCATAGCTATTTACCTTTCTTTTGAGAGCATGATACCAGCAACGCTTGGCCTGTTCAAACTGCTATTGCCCACCTGCAAGGAAAGCTTCGTAAAAGTCAAGTTTAACCAATTAATCGCTTCTTCATATTATTCTGCAGCTTACTTGTATTCGACATGTGAATGTTGCCCCATTGCATCCATTTCTTGGAACTTATCCGCTACGATTTCAAAGAGTTCTTGCGCATCTTTACTAGTTACAGCATCTTGCAAATCTGGTAATTCTCCAATCTCCACAGATGACATTCCTTCACCAACCTCATCATCAGTGACTGTCAACAATGCAAGGTCACATTCAGCTCCCATGGTCAAGACTGTTGCTACATACTTTATGTCAGAGCCACGCTTCTTGAGCATAACTTGAGCATGATGCTCAACGGAGTGTGCGTTTTTCAAAAGTCTTCTTCCTACGATCTTGAAATCACTAGTACCGGAGCTAAATTGTTGTTTCCTTTGCCATGACAGCGAGGAATTAGGCTCACTGTGGACACCAAAGACTTTCAATCAATTCTGATGTTGCTGCTGAAAAAAGCATCCTCTTGTTGCCATCACTGTTTTGATCAGAGCGGTGATGAGGAAAAGAGGATATTTTTCCGATTCCACAACGTTGTTTGAAGTTTTCCGACTGGTCGTTCAATTGGCGCTTTTTGCCTCTCCCACGGTTGCATCGCCATGGATATGGGTTGGTTTCGGAGACTGAAGCCAGCTCAAGAGATTGCTGTAACGACGATTCGTTGAGTTGATACCCTTCAATCAGTATCTTCACAACTCTATCACAATTTTTACTCCTTGTCTTGATAGTACCAACACCAACGTTAACATCTTTGGGAGCAACGTTTCCTCGATATATAAAACCACAGGCCATGTATTTCCCCTGCCTTGGAGTACACTTGACCATCATGATAGCTAGCTTAAACACTATATTAATGATCTCATGGACTGATAGTTGTTCATGATAAGCCTTTGCTGTCTGCAAACAACTAGAGCCAACACCACCAATTCCAAATACCGTGATAGAATCTCGAGGACGGATCTCAACATAATGATCCATAGCACCATACGCTGTAAAGAAAGTACACCCTAGTATGGCAGATTCAATGTAAGGCATAGACTCTGGTAGAGGAGCTAACCCGTGAGCTGGTGTGACATAGTACTCAGGCATTAGAGCTGCGACAGTTATGCTTGTCCCACCAGTCGAAGCAACAACAAGAGATGTCTGTGTTGTAGTGGCCAAACTGGTAGCAGGAACTGATGTTGTACTCAAAGAAGGGAATGTCGTTGTAGATGCCGCAACTGAAGGAGATGGAGCGCTAGTGGCAGCGGGAGTCGAACAAGGACTAGTGGTGGTTGCAGTAGAAAATACTGCAAATGAGAAGGAGGAAGACGAAGAAGCCGTTTGTGAAAGAGCAGAAGCAAGAGTATTTGGGATATGGTTATATCCAGACAATCCCATTTCGTTTGATGGAGGCTGCATCATGTTGAAGGGTGGTAGATTGAAACTCTGATTACCAGAAGGCTCGTAATGTACCTTTCGTAATTGCGGTCATAATCAGAGTCATGACAATCTTTCTCTCTGTCTCTAAGAATTGCAACACGAGATGGGGGACCGCTTTCCATGTGGTTTAAGTTCTTCTCAACCTTAACGTAAGCATTCTTAAATACTTGATTCTCGTCTCTACCAAGCCTTGTATTCCTCCAATCACCCTGAGTTTCAGATGAAGATTAATCACCATTGAGGCCCGTGAGACCATTATATATTCGCAGTTGAGCCCCGTCATACTCTTCTTTCCTCTCTTCGGCACTCCTCAGATGATCACGTTTCTTTTCCAGTTCACCAGCGTCCCATCCAGATTCTTTAGAAGGTCCGGTCTTGATGGAAACTCTCATGTGCTCAAATTTACCATTTTCTGATTGTGTAGCTGCAGAGATATCAAACAATCGAACATCAGGAAATCTGCTCTCCACTGCTTTTGTCACAAGGAATATGTTCTCATTACCATCCACACCACTGTCTTGAACCACCATAGCTAGTCCATAGCGGTTAGCAACACAATGAGCTGCGAGCCGAAGATACGAAGTAGGAAAATGCTGGAACTTGAACTGCTGCTGTTCAGGGCTCTGTAAGAACCTTCGAACATCAAGTTCCATACTTAACATGGTTAGACGATGCCGAGGGTTCTGCAAAGCCTCGACGAGAAAAGGATCCACCATCAGTCCATTCTCTCTCGTAACCACACCACCAATTTCAGCGACCATTTCCGGTGGCGGCGTTTCCATGGCTGCGTCCATGACACACCTAACTCCTCATGGATCAAAATATTGTTTGGTTATATAGCCACCATAAACTCCAAGGTTTCTCCTTGGCAACTTAATATCATATAACCTACATCCATTATTCACTTTGCTCGTCCTTTACTGAATATGGCCATCAACAAGCTCAAAATGATCTTGTGTTTTTTTGAGGAGTCCAAAATCGTCAGCCTGCAAATCCATTTTCGGATTTTCCATCAAAGATTCCACCCTCAAAACCTTGTCCACCACCTGCTCGACGAAATCCCCCAGAGGAATTTCTGGGTTTATAATCTGCTTAAGCTCCATGGATTTCGGCGTCTGGATTAGCTTCCGCAGTTCATGAATTTCAGAATCCATCTGAGTCACACGATCATAAACCTGTAGGACAAGAACATATTGTTCATTTGTGAAACCCATTTTTATTTTGATAAAAATCCACTGTGAGAGGAACAATGGCTCTGATACCAATGATAAGCCGGTGACCTATTACTTAAGAAGAGAAGAGCAGTGTTAAGGCCAGTGACCTTAACCAAATGAGAAGAAGAGAGAATATGATAATGGGTATTGTGTTATGAATTATTTATGGAATTTGTAGAAGATATATATATGTTTATATATCTTGAGAGATAATAATCTGAAGAGATTACGAGAGAGAGAAGTAAGAGAGAGATTTTTATTGATTTTGGAGTGAGTTTTACAATGAGGAAAACCACATATTTATAGTAAAAGAATAATAGTAAAATATTGTGATGGTGCAAAGATTTGGTAAAGAGAGTGGAGAGATTTGGTAAATGGAATGGAGAGATTTCGTAAATGGAATGGAGGAAGTTGGTAAATGAAGTGGAGGAAGTTGGTAAATCGATGGATAATTATCCATAATTTAACACTCCCCTTAATTATCCATTTTGAATTATGTACTGTCTCGTTAAAAACCTTATCATGGAAAACCCCAATGGGATAAAAAACCATGAAAGGGAAAAAGAGTACAGTAACATAATCTCCCCCTGGAAATGATAAGTATTCATAAATCACGTAGATGACGCATTCTCATATTATTAACATGTTTCTTGAACGTTGAGGTAGGAAGCGCCTTTGTGAAAAGGTCTGCTGCATTGTCACATGAACGGACGTACTCGATGTTAACTTCTTGATTTTTCACGAGTTCTTGAATGTATGAGAAATATCTTGGAGGAATACGCTTTGTTCGGTCGCTCTTGATATATCCTTCCTTCAATTGAGTGACACATGCAGAATTATCTTCGAACAAATTTTTTGGTTCTTTCTTTGTAGCTATTCCGTTTGATTCTTGAATGTGATGAGTTATGGATCTCAACCATACACATTCTCTACATGCTTCGTGGAGCGCAATAGTTTCTGCGTGATTTGATGAAGTTGCAACCAAAGTCTGTTTATGGGAACGCCTAGAGATTGCAGTTCCGCCAATTGTGAAAACGTATCCAGTTTGCGATCGAGCTTTATGAGGGTCTGATAAGTAACCTGCATCTGCAAAACCAACAAGACCAACCTCGGATTTTCTTGGATAAAATAAACCTAAATCATTTATACCTTGGAGGTAACGAAAAATATGTTTTATTCCGTTCCAATGTCTACGAGTGGGAGATGAGCTGTGTCTTGCGAGTAAATTAGTAGCAAATGAAATACCTGGTCGAGTACAATTTGCAAGGTACATGAGCCCACCGATAGCACTCATATAAGGTACGTCAGGACCTAATATATCTTCGTCATTTTCACAAGGTCTAAATGGATCCTTATCAACATCAAGTGATCTATTTACCATTGGAGTACTCAAAGGATTTGATTTATCCATATAAAAACGTTTTAAGAGCTTCTTGGTATAATTTGATTGATGCACAAATATTCCATCTCGGAGGTGCTCTATTTGTAGTCCAAGACAAAGTTTTGTCTCTCCGAGATCTTTCATTTCGAACTCTTCTTTCATATGATTTCTTGCATCATTAATTTCCTTTTGAGTTCCAATAATATTCAAGTCATCAACATATACAGCAATGATCACAAATCCCGACGAGGATTTCTTGATAAACACACGAGGGCATATCGCATTATTGATGTGACCTTTATTCAAAAAGCATTCACTTAATCGATTATACCACATGCGTCCGAATTGTTTTAATCCATAAAGAGATCGCTGTAATTTGATCGAACATATTTCTTTAGATTTGGAATTTAATGCTTCAAGCATTTTCATTCCTTCTGGACTTTTCATGTATCTATCATTATCAAGTGATCCATATAGATATGCCGTCACAACATCCAATAGGTACATTTCAAGATTTCTAGATGCTGTTAGGCTCATTAAGTCCCTGAATGTGATTGCATCCATAACCGGAGAGTACGTTTCTTCGTAATCAATTCCCGGTCTTTGAGAAAATCCTTGAGCAACTAGTCGGGCTTTGTATCTTGTGATTTAATTTTTCTCATTTCTCTTTCTCACAAATACCCAGTTCTATCCAACTTGTTTTACACCTTCAAGAGTCGACAATAGGTCCAAAGACATTTCTTTTATTGAGGGAGAGTAATTCAGTTTCTATGGCCATCTTCCATTTTTCCCAATCATGTCTTTTCTGACATTCTAGTATAGACCTTGGATTTGAATCATCATTTTCATGTTCAAATTCCTTAGATACATAAAAGGAGAATACTCCATCCAAATCATCAATTTCATGTCTTACCCATACTTTTCCATCTTGGGCATAGTTAATGGAAACTTCACATTTTTCTATATCATGCTCGACTTTGAGGTTTTCATCTTTATCTGGTTTTTCGAGATACTTTTCACAAATATCTTCTGGATATTTTTCCAGATGTGGTTCAGCATGAACCTTTTCATTTTGTTCTCCCAACTTCTTTTTCTTTCGGGGAATTTTTTCTTTTGAACCCATTGGCCTCACCCTTTTCAATTGAATCTTAGGTTCATTAGCAATGCTCCCATCATTTCGTTCTTTTGGAATTTCAATTCTAGATGGAGCATTCGCAGCGGGTATATATGACTTCGTCACTCTCTTTATATTTGTAAATGCATCTGGTAACTGGTTTGCTATATTTTGTAAATGTAAAATTTTCTGAACTTCCATCTCGCGTTGATTTGTAGGAGGTTCAAGATAAGCCAAAGATTGTGTACACCATGTGATATCTTTTGGTGATTCTCTTAATCCTCCCCCTAACGCGGGGAATTCATCTTTATTAAAATGACAATCGGCAAAACGTGCCGTAAACATATCACCAGTTCGCGGTTCAAGGTACCTAATTATACTTGGTGACGTATACCTAATATATATTCCCAATCTCCTTTGAGGACCCATTTTTGTTCTCTGCGGTGGGGCTATTGGAACATAAACCGCACATCCAAAAACACGGAGATGAGATATATTTGGCTCTCTGCCAAATGCTAATTGTAACGGAGAATGGTTATGATACGTACTTGGTCTTATCTGAAGTAGTGCTGCTGCATGCAAAATAGCATGACCCCATACTGAAATTGGGAGTTTTTTCTCAATATTAATGGTCTAGCAATGAGTTGCAACCGTTTTATCAAAGACTCAGCCATGGTGTTTTGTGTATGAACATGCGGAACCGGATGTTCGACATCAATTCTCAATGACATACAATAGTCATTAAAAGTCGCTGAAGTGAATTCTCCAGCGTTATTAAGCCTTACTTTCTTTATTGTATAATCAATAAATTGCGCTCTCAATCTGACTATCTGGGAAATAAATTTTGCAAAAGTCGTGTTTCTCATGGTCAAAAGACATACATGTGACCATCTACTGGATGCGTCAGATAACACCGTAAAATATCGAAACGGTCCGCAAGGTGGGTGAATAGGCCCACATATATCACCATGTATACATTTCAAAAATATTGGTGATTCATTCCCAACTTTAGTTGGTGATGGCCGAGTTATAAGTTTTCATTGAGAACATGCATTACATAAAATCTCATTCGATTGCAAAATTTTCTCGTTTTTAACGGATGGCCATTTGAATTTTGCACAATTTTTCTCATCATGACTGAACCAGGATGCCCTAGCCTTTCATGCTAAATTTTGAATGTATTAGCAAGCTTCGGTTTATTGTAACATGTGATTCAGTTGTATATATTTTTGTGCAATATAATCCGGAGGATAACATTTCTAATTCTTCTAATACATGTTTCCTCTCCGATGTAATGCAAAGATATTCAATACCATTTTTACTCATAGTCTCAACGTGATATCCATTTCTGCGGATATCTCGAAAACTTAATAAATTTCGTTGAGATTTTGGAGAATATAATACATTATGTATTTCAAACTTTGTTCCCCTTTGCATTGAAAAATTCACTTTTTCGGAGCCCATTATAATTTTTGCATTACCAAAAATTGTACTCACGCTTCCAGCGGAGTCTTTTATTTTGAGACAGGAGAAATACTTTTTATCACTGATTATTGTATAAGTTGTAGCACTGTCTGCCAGACATATATCTCCATCATGAATTCCGATTTGTGACATTTTGTTTCATAATATTCATATAGATGTATTAATAAATTAAGATAAATATATAAAAGTTATTTTTTATTTTTATTACAATGAAAAACACACTTTCACACACACACAAGACAAACATATTATAAAAAATGCAAACATTTATTTTAAGCCTCCTTGGCAGTTTATTTGGTCTCATCGATCATAGCCGTTTTAGTTTTCGGAATTCACAAGGAAATCCGCGATATCAAGAGAAGCATCATCATTTAGGCCACTGAAGGAAGGCCCGGCTTCATTATTGTTGAAGTTGGTTTCAACATTATTAACTATGGCCTTTTGAGATGCTTGATATAGATCGAAAAAGTGCTTTGGTGTACGACATGTTCGTTCCCAATGTCCTTTCATGCCACATCTTTGACAAGCGTTTTCGGCTGGTTTCTTTATTTCTCGACATTCTTCATTTATCTGGAAGTAATTGTTTCTTCTAAGATTGGAACCACCTTCGTTACTTCGGAAATTATTGTTTCGCCTGGCGTTGAAACCACCTTCATTGGCTTGGAAGTTAGTGTTTCTTCCAGTGTTAAAATTCCTTCCACGTCCATGATATCGTTCATAATTTCGACCACAGCCTCTGGCGCGTCCACGATCTCGCCCACGATAATTATTGTTGATGTTGGATGCTACAACATTCGCTTCAAGGAATGGAGCCGATCTAGCTGGACGACCTTGATGGTTCATCATTACGAGCTCATTATTTTGCTCTGCAACAAGAAGCACTTGCATTAAATCAGAGTAGCGAGTGTACTCTTTGGCTCGATATTGTTGCAATAAGACTACATTTCCAGAATGAAATGTGGTAAGCGTTTTTATAATCATGTCATAGTCGCTTATCGTTTCGCCACACAATACCATTCTGGAAGTAATTCCGAACATTGCCGAATTATAATCTTCGACGCTTTTGTAGTCCATGAAACGAATGTGGACCCTATCATATATCGTTTTTGGTAAGATTAAATATTTCTGATGATCGAAATGATCTTTAATCGATTGCCAAAGATCTGCTGGATCCTTTTTGGTGATGTATTCAATTTTAAATTAATGTGGATATGGTGGCGTAGAAACACCATGGCCTTAGCCTTTCTCTCTTCTAACGTCGTTTCCGACGGATCGATGGTTTTAACAAGACCATTTGAGCTTAAGTGCCAAACTGCATCTGATGCCCACGACATGTAATTGTTTCTACCGGCATCAAGGGCAATGATATCGAGGCTTGTCAATTTTGCCATGATAACTCCATCATAATATAACCGATTATTAAACTCAGAATTAATAACATTTCAATTCACAATTAAAATAATTATAAAAATAATAAATAACCGTTAAATTTTTATTTGATGAAAAATATATTAAGATGAACCATTAACATAAATAATTAAAAGAAAAGTCGAAGCATAGAAGATTAATGCAACAACTATGATGAATTCTTCGGGAGTAAATTCTCTAACAAAAATACCATAAATAGAAGCAAAAATTGTAACCATACATAAACTTAACAAGAAGAGAATCATTTTTTTAGAAACAATTTTTTGGGAGATTTTTATGAAAAGATGAAATATTTGAGTAAAGAAAAAGAGTAAAAAATAAGTGTATTTATAGATTTAAAATACTGTTCATAGCCGTTTGAAAATATGAAAAGTTTTGAAATTTTCATTTTGAATTTTTCTTTTTCTTTTTATGACCGTTGGAGATAAAGAGAAAAAAAATTGCTATTATTTTTTCATTTATATATAACTAATCTTAACATTCATATATAATATAATTAATATTAATATTATAATAAAATATTCATATCAGAACATTAAATAAATAATAGTCATTTAAATTTTTTATTTTTAAACTTAAATAAATTATGGTGACTTATATCTTTTATAGTATAACAAGAATGAGAATTTAGCATGAATAAAACATGAAATTTAAAAGCGTAAATTGAGATAGTTGATAAAGCATCACTTACCTTTCGATAAATTTAAAAATAATTTTAACATTAATTTAAAAATAATTTCACCTTCTCTGGTAGTGAATAGTAAAATTAAAACGGTAAGTCGGTGGTTGATCGGACGATAAGGCAGTGGTTGATCGGACGATAAGGCAGTGGTTGATCGGACGGTAAGTTGGTGGTTGATCGGATCAGTAGAGCGTCGTACTGATAACCTGTTATGAATTATTTATGGAATTTGTAAAAGATATATATATGTTTATATATCTTGAGAGATAATAATCTTAAGAGATTGAGAGAGAGAAGTAAGAGAGAAATTCTTATTGATTTTGGAGTGAGTTTTACAATGAGGAAAACCACATATTTATAGTAAAAGAATAATAATAAAATATTTTGATGGTGGTAAGATTTGGTAAAGAGAGTGGAGAGAGTTGGTAAATGGAGTGGAGAAAGTTGGTAAATGAAGTGGAGGAAGTTGGTAAATAGATGGATAATTATCCATAATTTAACATATTGATAATTGTTTTATAAAAATGTTTACGAAACCCTAAACTAGTTTAAGTAAAAAAATGTAAATGACAATAAGATGAAATGAATTTGGGTTTGATCTGTCCCTTCAATTCCGAGGCCCACATTAGAGCCCATATCCAACACCGAGCTTATCATATTGTTATGGTTTAAGGTCTTTTAAGGTTCTTATTTAGGTATCTACTCTGAAAAAGAAATTATCAAAGAATTATCAATCAAAAAGTTATTCTCTATATCTTCTTCTTCTTCCCTCATTGTACGGAACAAATCGGCGGTTAAGCGCATCGAGCGAGACGAAAGCGGAGATTGGAGATCTAATAACACAGCTCGAGTCGAAGAACCCTACCCCAGCTCCTACGGAAGCTCTCTTCCTTCTCAACGGCAAATGGATCCTTGCGTAAGTTTTCCGGTGGAAACTCTATCATGTGTTTCGGTACAACTTATTTTTCAGGACAGATTTCGAGATTTTGGTTTGAGATCTTTTGTAGTTATACATCATACTTGGGTTTGTTCATGTTGCTTTCACGAGAAATCGTGTTCTGGTCCTTTAGCTACAACCTCAATTAGCACCAACGATAAATTCGAAATCCGAAGTCAAACCGTGTCCAAGTTAATTTCATGATCCATCCATAAAACCAAATACTCGGAAATTAACACATTGAGACGATTTAGAGATTCGTTTTTCTTGCAGATTAAGTTCGAGCAACGCGTACTTGGTACTCATGAGTTCAAAAGTTTTTTTTTATTGACAGAATGCTTTCATATATAATGCAAAATAAATAAAAAAGTTACAAGCTAAAGAGCTATAGTCCAAACCACATCCCACATGAAATCTGTGTTATTAATCGTAGTCAAGGCCACATAAGCTTGCACGTGTATCTCACGTGTGAATGACTTGCTCCTTCCTTTGAGACTTTCTCAATCAGAATGTTTATCACACAGCCACATCATTCTTCTTTCATTTATTCTTATTCTCGTACCACCTTCTATCCATCTCAAAGTTCTTAATGTTGAATCATCACCCAACATTCTCCACCTTGATTCAAGCATGAAGAGTATTTTGTGAGCTGCCCCTTAGACATGAGAACTCAGGCTCTAACTTTGCCATTTTGACTCCATGAACCTGCATAAATTGCATTTACACAGACCAAACATATCAGTAATTTAATTCATCAAATTTACCATATTACTAATGAGTCAAACCACAAAGTTAGTAAAATATCAGACTTAAATGATATTCCAAGATATCACTGGGCTTTCTCCTAAAACTTATAGCCTTTCCATGCCCTCATCCGGAGTTGTACTGCTTTGACACGACCTTATGTCAAGCTAGACTCCAAGTTGCTACTATTTTTTTTTTCATCACCTTGATATCTGAGTTTAAACCACTCAGAAAACCAGAACATTAATAAGTCTAAAGCACCATTAAACATGTTAATCCAACAGACCATCACAAGCTATCACCACTTATTAATATTAATCACACAGTTTCATTTATGGTTTATGTTCAACCATAAACCTGTTATAGTGATTACAAACAAAATTTAAATACTTATCCCTTTGCTGTCCTGTTTCCTTTGCTAGTCACTAAGAGTTTCTTCATGCGTATTGAGTCCAAAACTCTTTGAATTACTTGAAACAATATGCAAAGAACTGAATCAACAATGCTCCATTAACCTGAGGCATCTCTTGATTTTAAACCTGTAAAACAATCTCAACCAACAACCTGTTAGTAGTCAAATGTATTTCACGAGAGATTGTACTTACAATTACTTGTTTGAACTTTAAGCACCACTTTGCTCCGCTGTTGTTACCAACATAACACCCCACCTAGCTCCACCTAGCTAGAAAGACTTTCAAAAACAATTGTCTGAGCTTAACCTTGTTCAAAATCTTATGTACCAGATTTGCATTGAACTTCTCCTTGTATCTCCAAGCTTACTAATGTAACCCATAGTCCATCTGTAAAACTTGCTAGACAGAATTCTTGATACAACTTCACTCCAAAGGTTTAATCCAAACAGAACCTCATCAACAGCGAAAAAACCTCACTGTTGACCTCCCTTTTCAGACATGTCTCACTCCAATGAACCCTCGAAGTGTTCCTGAGACTTCTCTATGCACCAGCTCTTAAGATACCTCATCTAGAACTCCAGGTTTCTCTTCTTATCTGCGCCATCCTATGACACATATACATGTGAGAGGATCACACCAGACTCGGTGTCTGCACCACATTCTGTCAAAACTCCAATCAGCTCTCCTCCTGATTTATTAGCATTCTCAATTCTTGAACTCTACTTATCCCCACTTAAGCTTCACTGCTCGTTTCCAACCTCCTGAGAAGACTTCCTCTGATCTCTTTTGTGTGATTCTAAAGAGACACAAGTAGAATTTACTTGCTCATTACCCAGTTGCAGTTTGACAATATGACATTCTCATCCAATTGTTGATGCCCTTCAGTTTCTGAATCAATCTTGCATCCACTCTTCTTGTTTCGCTTACAAGAAAAAAAACACTGAACCATAATATCATTGTCATCTGAGAAACCTGAAACTGCTCATTAGATGTCTTTACCATCGCAAAACGTCTCATCATACCTGAGCAATCTACTCTCTTATCTTCTGATGAAACCAACATGTGTTTGATCCTACTGAAATCTAATATGACCTTGGATCTATGTTTTCTTCACGTATATGTTACCCATGAATCCAATCACAAAACCAGTGATTTCCTATTAACTTTTCTTCACATATATGTTACCCATGAATCCAATCACAAACCAGTGATTTCCTATTAACTCTTCCCCTCTGTAAGCTAACAATTCTTACCTAGATCATTTATGATCTATTGTGATTGCATAAACCATTTTTGAGTTCATTTCTCCACCAGGAACCAAACATCTTCTAGATGCTTTGTACTTCTTGTAGCTGCACTCCACCTGAAGTTTAATTAAATCTCATAACTCAATATTTTTCTTGCCATTAGCTTTATAATTCAGAGTTAACAATCACTGTCACATTTGTTTTGCCATGGACCATTGCTTGATAATGTGTATCAGACCTTATGATCACATTTCCTTCTTACTGCAGCCTGCAACAAATCCATTTATAACTGAGATTCACCAAGCCACTTTCCTTTGCTTCCTTGTGCCATTGAAATGAACCAGATCTAATTGTTACGGCGACTCTATCTTCGTTACTGCACTTGTCATTCAGAAGCTGTCCTCACAGTAACTTTAACTTGTGCTGTCAAAATCCCCGAAATACATGAACCATTTCTGAAACTCCTTTGATCCACTAAGAACTCCACCTTAAACTTGTCTCATACACTTACAACACTTCCACTGCTTCGTTCCTGCTTACAACACTGATCTACCTGACTTATTTTGACTTTCTGACATGAGCCATCCAAAACCAGAAACATGATCTTGTTACTTGGTTTCCAGAAAACTGATTTCCTTATAAATCTTCACCAAGAGTACATCTTCATATTCACATGTGTAAATATCGTGGAAGCACACATGATAACTTTAAGTTGAACATGTCAATATAAATATAATAAAAATCGATTGTAGCGATTATATATGATTTGTAAGAAAATATATATTTTCTTACATTAATCAATTATGCATATTTAGGTATTATGGGATTGACTATTATTGAATTTTGATTATTATTGTTTCATGTGGTTTTAAACTTGGAACTTTAATTAACAATTTTACTAGTAATAAATACTATGATGTGATCTAAAGGATGTTAGTGTGTGATAACACTATAACATTCTTAAAACTAGCGAATGTCAACCCCTACATGCGGGGGTCAATTGCTTCAAATATTTCCTTAAAACAATTTCTACTTATAATTTCTCTCATTTATTTTTTACTGTATGGGCCAACACAAAGATATGAACGAAACATATACAAAACAAAACTAAAACGGTAAAGATAGCCTCTGACCCAAGTAACCAACATGTTGTCTTGGCATGCCTCCTCATTTGTTTCTTCCCGGTGTGCTCACGTAAGCGCTACTTGTGTGTAGTCTTTGTGGCTCTCGTAAAGCTTGGGCAGTTGTCAAAAAAAAAAAAAAAATGTTGCTTCCATATGTGTGACACAAAGTAATACCACCAAAAAGTCTTGAATCATTTCCATGTTGACTCACTTGATTTGCTGCAACAAATCAAAATTCTATGCGAGGGATGTCTTCTGATGAGGCCTATCTGCTTCCTGAGGTTAAAGTGCCAGAGTTAAATGCACTAGACTTGTATTTTGAATTAAAAGCGGAACCACTACAAGAAAATCGACGGTTAAAAAGGCGTCAGTTTTGCGTCGGTAATTTCCGACAGTAACTAAATCCATCAGAAAATTTTCGACGGTTTCTGACGCTGTCGGTAATACGTCGATTATTCCTCGCGAACCTGTCGGTTCAATGTTACCGTTAACATATCCGTTAATGTTACTGTTGGACCGACACTAAACCGTTGGATTACTGACGGTAACGGCTATATCCGTCGATTTTCCTTCGGGTTTCCATCGGTTTTCTGTCGGTTAATTTTGAATATATACGAAACGTTTCTCTCTTCTCCTCCACACCAATATCTCTCTCTCCCACACTCTCTCTAATACTTTTTATTATGGCAAAATGTCCTCTTCTGATTATTTCAGATCGTGGATGGACGGACCGAGGGTTTATGAGATGACGAACTTAGTCCACACCCCATATTCACTTGATATTATTGAATTCATGTCGGTAGCTTTTAATCAAACACACACGCAGGAAACTGGTAAGCTAAAATGTCCATGTACTCTTTGCTGAAATGTTAGAAATCGTACGATTGACGAGGTATTGCATCACTTGTACTCAACTGGGTTCATGGCGGGTTTTAAGATTTGGTATCTTCACGGGGAAACATCGGATTATGAAAATAGTAGTAGAGAACCTTTTGGTAGTACGGGTACATTGTAACCTAATGTTAGTTCTAGCGAACCTTATAGCGCATATGTAGATTTATATATAGGTACCGTTCATATGGTTAATGATGCATATAGAGAAAGTATTAAGGAAGTATGTGAATATCAAATTCCTAGGGTAGATGAGGAACCTAATATAGAAGCTTGGAGATTTTTTTTATATGTTAGATGCAGCGAAGCATCCGCTTTATGATGGTTGCAAAGAGGGTCATTCATCATTATCATCTGCTATTTAATTAAACTTCAGGTGGAGTGCTGCTACAAGAAGTACAAAGCATCTAGAAGATGTATGGTTCCTGGTGGAGAAATGAACTCAAAAATGAATTATGAAATCACAATAGATCATAAATGATCTAGGTAAGAATTGTTAGCTCACAGAGGGGAAGAGTTAATAGGAAATCACTGGTTTTGTGATTGGATTCATGGGTAACATATATGTGAAGAAAAGTTAATAGGAAATCACTAGTTTTGTGATTGGATTCATGGGTAACATATATGGGAAGAAAACATGGATCCAAGGTCATATTAGATTTCAGTAGGATCAAACACATGTTGGTTTCATCAGAAGATAAGAGAGTAGATTGCTCAGGTATGATGAGATGTTTTGCGATGGTAAAGACATCTAATGAGCAGTTTCAGGTTTCTCAGATGACAATGAGATTATGGTTCAGTGTTTTTTTTTCTTGTAAGCGAAACAAGAAGAGTGGATGCAAGATTGATTCAGCAACTGAAGGGCATCTACAATTGGATGAGAATGTCGTATTGTCAAACTTCAACTGGGTAATGAGCAAGTAAATTCTACTTGTGTCTCTTTAGAATCACACAAAAGAGATCAGAGGAAGTCTTCTCAGGAGGTTGGAAACGAGCAGTGAAGCTCAAGTGGGGATAAGTAGAGTTCAAGAATTGAGAATGCTAATAAATCAGGAGGAGAGCTGATTGGAGTTTTGACAGAATGTGGTGCAGACACCAAGTCTGGTGTGATCCTCTCGCATGTATATGTGTCAGAGGATGGCACAGCTAAGAATAGAAACCTGGAGTTCTAGATGAGGTATCTTAAGAGCTGGTGCATAGAGAAGTCTCAGGAACACTTCGAGGGTTCATTGGAGTGAGACATGTCTGAAAAGGGAGGTCAACAGTGAGGTTTTTTCGCTGTTGATGAGGTTCTGTTTGGATTAAACCTTTGGACTGAAGTTGTATCAAGAATTCTGTCTAGCAAGTTTTACAGATGGACTATGGGTTACATTAGTAAGCTTGGAGATACAAGGAGAAGTTCAATGCAAATCTGGTACAAAAGATTTTGAACAAGGTTAAGCTCAGACAATTGTTTTCGAAAGTCTTCCTAGCTAGGTGGAGCTAGGCGGGGTGTTATGTTGGTAACAACAGCGGAGCAAAGTGGTGCTTAAAGTTCAAACAAGTAATTGTAAGTACAATCTCTCGTTAAATACATTTGACTACTAACAGGTTGTTGGTTGAGATTGTTTTACAGGTTTGAAATCAAGAGATGCCTCAGGTTAATGGAGCATTGTTGATTCAGTACTTTGCATATTGTTTCAAGTAATTCAAAGAGTTTTGGACTCAATACGCATGAAGAAACTCTTAGTGACTAGCAAAGGAAACATGACAGCAAAGGGATAAGTATTTAAATTATGTTTGTAATCACTATAACAGGTTTATGGTTGAACATAACTGTGTGATTAATATTAATAAGTGGTGATAGCTTGTGATGGTCTGTTGGATTAACATGTTTAATGGTGCTTTAGACTTATTAATGTTCTGGTTTTCTGAGTGGTTTAAACTCAGATATCAAGGTGATGGAAAAAAAAAATAGTAGCAACTTGGAGTCTAGCCTGACATAAGGTCGTGTCAAAGCAGTACAACTCCGGATAAGGGCATGGGCAGGCTATAAGTTTTTGGAGAAAGCCCAGTGATATTTTGGAATATCACTTAAGTCTGATATTTTACTAACTTTGTGGTTTGACTCATTAGTAATATGGTAAATTTGATGAATTAAATTACTGATATGTTTGGTCTGTGTAAATGCAATTTATGCATGTTCATGGAGTCAAAATGGCAAAGTTAGAGCCTGAGTTCTCATGTCTAAGGGGCAGCTCACAAAATACTCTTCATGCTTGAATTAAGGTGGAGAATGTTGGGTGATGATTCAACATTAAGAACTTTGAGATGGATAGAAGGTGGTACGAGAATAAGAATAAATGAAAGAAGAATGATGTGGCTGTGTGATAAACATTCTGATTGAGAAAGAGTCTCAAAGGAAGGAGCAAGTCATTCACACGTGAGATACACGTGCAAGCTTATGTGGCCTTGACTACGATTAATAACACAGATTTCATCTGGGATGTGGTTTGGACTATAGCTCTTTAGCTTGTAACTTTTTTATTTCTTTTGCATTATATATGAAAGCATTCTGTCAATAAAAAAAAAATTTTGAACTCATGATTACCAAGTACGCATTGCTCGAACTTAATCTGCAAGAAAAACGAATCTCTAAATCGTCTCAATGTGTTAATTTCCGAGTATTTGGTTTTATGGATGGATCATGAAATTAACTTGGACACGGTTTGACTTCAGATTTCGAATTTATCGTTGGTGCTAATTGAGGTTGTAGCTAAAGGACCAGAACACGATTTCTCGTGAAAGCAACATGAACAAACCCACGTATGATGTATAATTACAAAAGATCTCAAACCAAAATCTCAAGACCAGCACGAAATCTGTCCTGAAAAATAAGTTGTACCGAAACACAGGATAGAGTTTCCACCGGAAAACTTACGCAAGGATCCATTGCCGTTGAGAAGTAACAGAGCTTCCGTAGGAGCTGGGGTAGGGTTCTTCGAGTCGAGCTGTGTGATTAGATCTCCAATCTCCGCTCTCGTCTCACTCGATGCGCTTAACCGCCGATTTGTTCCGTACAATGAGGGAAGAAGAAGAAGATATAGAGAATAACTTTTTGATTGATAATTCTTTGATAATTTCTTTTTCAGAGTAGATACCTAAATAAGAACCTTAAAAGGCCTTAAACCATAACAATATGATAAGCTCGGTGTTGGATATGGGCTCTAATGTGGGCCTCGGAATTGAAGGGACAAATCAAACCCAAATTCATTTCATCTTATTGTCATTTACATTTCTTACTTAAACTAGTTTAGGGTTTCGTAAACATTTTTATAAAACAATTATCAATATGTTAAATTATGGATAATTATCCATCTATTTACCAACTTCCTCCATTTCATTTACCAACTTTCTCCACTCCATTTACCAACTCTCTCCACTCTCTTTACCAAATCTTACCACCATCAAAATATTTTATTATTATTCTTTTACTATAAATATGTGGTTTTCCTCATTGTAAAACTCACTCCAAAATCAATAAGAATTTCTCTCTTACTTCTCTCTCTCAATCTCTTAAGATTATTATCTCTCAAGGTATATAAACATATATATATATCTTTTACAAATTCCATAAATAATTCATAACACGTTATCAGCACGACGCTCTACTGATCCGATCAACCACCAACTTACCATCCGATCAACCACTGCCTTATCGTCCGATCAACCACCGACTTACCGTTTTAATTTTACTATTCACTACCAGAGAAGGTGAAATTATTTTTAAATTAATGTTAAAATTATTTTTAAATTTATCGAAAGGTAAGTGATGCTTTATCAACTATCTCAATTTATGCTTTTAAAGTTCATGTTTTATTCATGCTAAATTCTCATTCTTGTTATACTATAAAAGATATAAGTCACCATAATTTATTTAAGTTTAAAAATAAAAAATTTAAATGACTATTATTTATTTAATGTTCTGATATGAATATTTTATTATAATATTAATATTAATTATATTATGTATGAATGTTAAGATTAGTTATATATAAATGAAAAAATAATAGCAATATTTTTTCTCTTTATCTCCAACGGTCATAAAAAGAAAAAGAAAAATTCAAAATGAAAATTTCAAAACTTTTCATATTTTCAAACGGCTATGAACAGTATTTTGAATCTATAAATACACTTATTTTTCACTTTTTTCTTTACTCAAATATTTTATCTTTTCATAAAAATCTCCCAAAGAATTTTTTTTTTTTAAAAATGATTCTCTTCTTGTTAAGTTTATGTACGGTTACAATTTTTGCTTCTATTTATGGTATTTTTGTGGGAGAATTTACTCCCGAAGAATTCATCATAGTTGTTGCATTAATCTTCTATGCTTCGACTTTTCTTTTAATCATTTATGTTAATGGTTCATCTTAATATATTTTTCATCAAATAAAAATTTAACGGTTATTTATTATTTTTAGAATTATTTTAATTGTGAATTGAAATGTTATTAATTCTGAGTTTAATAATCGGTTATATTATGATGCAGTTATCATGGCAAAATTGACAAGCCTCGATATCATTGCCCTTGATGCCGGTAGAAACAATTACATGTCGTGGGCATCAGATGCGGTTTGGCACTTAAGCTCAAATGGTCTTGTTAAAACCATCGATCCGTCGGAAACGACGTCAGAAGAGAGAAAGTCTAAGGCCATGGTGTTTCTACGCCACCATATCCACGTTAATTTAAAATTGAATACATCACCAAAAAGGATCCAGCAGATCTTTGGCAATCGATTAAAGATCATTTCGATCATCAGAAATATTTAATCTTACCAAAAGCGATATATGATAGGGTCCACATTCGTTTCATGGACTACAAAAGCGTCGAAGATTATAATTTGGCCTTGTTCGGAATTACTTCCAGAATGGCATTGTGTGGCGAAACGATAAGCGACTATGACATGATTGAAAAGACGCTTACCACATTTCATTCTGGAAATGTAGTCTTATTGCAACAATATCGAGCCAAAGAGTGCACTCGCTACTCTGATTTAATGCAAGTGCTTCTTGTTGCAGAGCAAAATAATGAGCTCGTGATGATGAACCATCAAGGTCGTCCAGCTGGATCGGCTCCATTCCCTGAAGCGAATGTTGTAGCATCCAACATCAACAATAATTATCGTGGGCGAGATCGTGGATGCGCCAGAGGCCGTGGTCGAAATTATGGACGATATCATGGACGTGGAAGGAATTTTAACACTGGAAGAAACAATCACTTCCAAGCCAATGAAGGTGGTTTCAACGCTAGGCGAAACAATAATTTTCGAAGTAACGAAGGTGGTTCCAATCTTAGAAGAAACAATTACTTCCAGATAAATGAAAGTTGTCGAGAAATAAAGAAACCAGCCGAAAACGCTTGTCAAATATGTGGCATGAAAGGACATTGGGAACGAACATGTCGTACACCAAAGCACTTTTTCGATCTATATCAAGCGTCTCAAAAGGCCATAGTTAATAATGTTGAAACCAACTTCAAAAATAATGAAGCCGGGCCTTCCTTCAGTGGCCTAAATGATGATGCTTCTCTTGATATCGCGGATTTCCTTGTGAATTCTGAAAACTAAAACGGCTATGATCCATGAGACCAAATAAACTGCCAAGGAGGCTTAAAATAAATGTTTGCATTTTTTATAATATGTTTGACTTGTGTGTGTGCGTGAAAGTGTGTTTTTCATTGTAATAAAAATAAAAAATAACTTTTATATATTTATCTTACTTTATTAATACATCTATATGAATATTATGAAACAGAATGTCACAAATCGGAATTCATGATGGAGATATATGTCTGGCAGACAGTGCTACAACTTATACAATAATCAGTGATAAAAAGTATTTCTCCTGTCTCAAAATAAAAGACTCCGCTGGAAGCGTGACTACAATTTTTGGTAATGCAAAAATTATAATGGGCTCCAGAAAAGTGAATTTTTCAATGCCAAGGGGAACAAAGTTTGAAATACATAATGCATTATAATCTCCAAAATCTCAACGAAATTTATTAAGTTTTCGAGATATCCGCAGAAATGGATATCACGTTGAGACTATGAGTAAAAATGGTATTGAATATCTTTGCATTACATCGGAGAGGAAACATGTATTAGAAGAATTAGAAATGTTATCCTCCGGATTATATTGCACAAAAATATATACAACTGAATCATATGTTACAATACACCGAAGCTTGCTAATACATTCAAAATTTGGCATGAAAGGCTAGGGCATCCTGGTTCAGTCATGATGAGAAAATTTTTGCAAAATTCTAATGGCCATACGTTAAAAATGAGAAAATTTTGCAATCGAATGAGATTTTATGTAATGCATGTTCTCAACGAAAACTTATAACTCGGCCATCACCAACTAAAGTTGGGAATGAATCACCAATATTTTTGAAATGTATACATGGTGATATATGTGGGCCTATTCACCCACCTTGCGGACCGTTTCGATATTTTATGGTGTTATCTGACGCATCCAGTAGATGGTCACATGTGTGTCTTTTGACCACGAGAAACACGGCTTTTGCAAAATTTATTTCCCAGATAGTCAAATTGAGAGCGCAATTTCTTGATTATACAATAAAGAAAGTAAGGCTTGATAACGCCGGAGAATTCACTTCAGCGACTTTTAATGACTATTGTATGTCATTGGGAATTAATGTCGAACATCCGGTTCCGCATGTTCATACACAAAACACCATGGCTGAGTATTTGATAAAATGGTTGCAACTCATTGCTAGACCATTAATATTGAGAAAAAACTCCCAATTTCAGTATGGGGTCATGCTATTTTGCATGCAGCAGCACTACTTCAGATAAGACCAAGTACGTATCATAACCATTCTCCGTTACAATTAACATTTGGCAGAGAGCCAAATATATCTCATCTCCGTGTTTTTGGATGTGCGGTTTATGTTCCAATAGCCCCACCGCAGAGAACAAAAATGGGTCCTCAAAGGAGATTGGGAATATATATTAGGTATACGTCACCAAGTAAAATTAGGTACCTTGACCCGCGAACTGGTGATATGTTTACGGCACGTTTTGCCGATTGTCATTTTAATAAAGATGAATTCCCCGCGTTAGGGGGAAGATTAAGAGAATCACCAAAAGATATCACATGGTGTACACAATCTTTTCCTTATCTTGAACCTCCTACAAATCAATGCGAGATGGAAGTTCAGAAAATTGTACACTTACAAAATATAGCAAACCAGTTACTAGATGCATTTACAAATATAAAGAGAGTGACGAAGTCATATATACCTGCTGCGAATGCTCCATCTAGAATTGAAATTCCAAAAGAACGAAATGATGGGAGCATTGCTAATGAACCTAAGATTCAATTGAAAAGGGTGAGGCCAATGGGTTCAAAAGATAAAAATCCCCGAAAGAAAAAGAAGTTGGGAGAACAAAATGAAAAGGTTCATGCTGAACCAAATCTGGAAAAATGTCCAGAAGATATTTGTGAAAAATATCTCGAAAAACCAGATAAAGATGAAAACCTCAAAGTCGAGCATGATACAGAAAAATGTGAAGTTTCCATTAACTATGCCCAAGATGGAAAAGTATGGGTAAGACATGAAATTGATGATTTGGATGGAGTATTCTCCTTCTCTGTATCTAAGGAATTTGAACATGAAAATGATGATTCGGATCCAAGGTCTATACTAGAATGTCAGAAAAGACATGATTGGGAAAAATGGAAGATGGCCATAGAAACTGAATTACTCTCCCTCAATAAAAGAAATGTCTTTGGACCTATTGTCACAACTCCTGAAGGTGTAAAACAAGTTGGATAGAAATGGGTATTTGTGAGAAAGAGAAATGAGAAAAATAAAATCACAAGATACAAAGCCCGACTAGTTGCTCAAGGATTTTCTCAAAGACCGGGAATTGATTACGAAGAAACGTACTCTCCGGTTATGGATGCAATCACATTCAGGTACTTAATGAGCCTAACAGCATCTAGAAATCTTGAAATGTATCTAATGGATGTTGTGACGGCATATCTATATGGATCACTTGATAATGATAGATACATGAAAAGTCCAGAAGGAATGAAAATGCTTGAAGCATTAAATTCCAAATCTAAAGAAATATGTTCGATCAAATTACATCGATCTCTTTATGGATTAAAACAATCCGGACGCATGTGGTATAATCGATTAAGTGAATGCTTTTTGAATAAAGGTTACATCAATAATGCGATATGCCCTTGTGTGTTTATCAAGAAATCCTCGTCGGGATTTGGGATCATTGCTGTATATGTTGATGACTTGAATATTATTGGAACTCAAAAGGAAATTAATGATGCAAGAAATCATATGAAAGAAGAGTTCGAAATGAAAGATCTCGGAGAGACAAAACTTTGTCTTGGACTACAAATAGAGCACCTCCGAGATGGAATAATTGTGCATCAATCAAATTATACCAAAAAGCTCTTAAAACGTTTTTATATGAATAAATCAAATCCTTTGAGTACTCCAATGGTAAATAGATCACTTGATTTTGATAAGGATCCATTTAGACCTTGTGAAAATGACGAAGATATATTAGGTCCTGACGTACCTTATATGAGTACTATCGGTGGGCTCATGTACCTTGCAAATTGTACTCGACCAGGTATTTCATTTGCTACTAATTTACTCGCAAGACACAGCTCATCTCCCACTCGTAGACATTGGAACGGAATAAAACATATTTTTCGTTACCTCCAAGGTATAAATGATTTAGGTTTATTTTATCCAAGAAAATCCGAGGTTGGTCTTGTTGGTTTTGCAGATGCAGGTTACTTATCAGACCCTCATAAAGCTCGATCGCAAACTGGATACGTTTGCACAATTGGCGGAACTGCAATCTCTAGGCGTTCCCAAAAACAGACTTTGGTTGCAACTTCATCAAATCACGCATAAACTATTGCGCTCCACGAAGCATGTAGAGAATGTGTAAGGTTGAGATCCATAACTCATCACATTCAAGAATCAAGCGGAATAGCTACAAAGAAAGAACCAACAATTTTGTTCGAAGATAATTCTGCATGTGTCACTCAATTGAAGAAAGGATATATCAAGAGCGACCGAACAAAGAATATTCCTCCAAGATATTTCTCATACATTCAAGAACTCGTGAAAAATCAAAAATTTAACATCGAGTACGTCCTTTCATGTGACAATGCAGCAGACCTTTTCACAAAGGCGCTTCCTACCTCAACGTTCAGGAAACATGTTAATAATATGAGAATGCGTCATCTACGTGATTTATGAATACTTATCATTTCCAGGGGGAGATTATGTTACTGTACTCTTTTTCCCTTTCATGGTTTTTTATCCCATTGGGATTTTCCATTGATAAGGTTTTTAACGAGACAATACATAATTCAAAATGGATAATTAAGGGGAGTGTTAAATTATGGATAATTATCCATCTATTTACCAACTTCCTCCACTTCATTTACCAACTTCATCCATTCCATTAACCAAATCTCTCCATTCTATTTACCAAATCTCTCCACTCTCTTTACCAAATCTTACCACCATCACAATATTTTACTATAAATATGTGGTTTTCCTCATTGTAAAACGCACTCCAAAATCAATAAAAATCTCTCTCTTACTTCTCTCTCTCTCGTAATCTCTTAAGATTATTATCTCTCAAGATATATAAACATATATATATCTTCTACAAATTCCATAAATAATTCATAACACAATACCCATTATCATATTCTCTCTTCTTCTCATTTGGTTAAGGTCACTGGCCTTAACACTGCTCTTCTCTTCTTAAGTAATAGGTCACCGACTTATCATTGGTATCAGAGCCATTGTTCCTCTCACAGTGGATTTTTATCAAAATAAAAATGGGTTTCACAAATGAACAATATGTTCTTGTCCTACAGGTTTATGATCGTGTGTCTCAGATGGATTCTGAAATTCATGAACTGCGGAAGCTAATCCAGACGCCGAAATCCATGGAGCTTAAGCAGATTATAAACCCAGAAATTCCTCTGGGGGATTTTGTCGAGCAGGTGGTGGACAAGGTTTTGAGGGTGGAATCTTTGATGGAAAATCCGAAAATGGATTTGCAGGCTGACGATTTTGGACTCCTCAAAAAACACAAGATCATTTTGAGCTTGTTGATGGCCATATTCAGAAAAGGACGAGTGAATTGAATAATGTATGTAGGTTATATGATATTAAGTTGCCAAGGAGAAACCTTGGAGTTTATGGTGGCTATATAACCAAACGATATTTTGATCCATGAGGAGTTAGGTGTGTCATGGACGCAGCCTTGGCAACGCCGCCGCCGGAAATGATCGTTGAAATTGTTGGTGTGGTTATGAGAGAGAATGGACTGACGGTGGATCCTTTTCTCGTCGAGGCTTTGCAGAACCCTCGGCATCGTCTAACCATGTTAAGTATGGAACTTGATGTTCGAAGGTTCTTACAGAGCCCTGAACAGAAGCAGTTCAAGTTCCACCATTTTCCTACTTCGTATCTTCGCCTCGCAGCTCATTGTGTTGCTAACCGCTATGGGCTAGCTATGGTGGTTCAAGACAGTGGTGTGGATGGCAATGAGAAAATATTCCTTGTGACAAAAGCAGTGGAGAGCAGATTTCCTGATGTTCGATTGTTTGATATCTCTGCAACTACACAATCAGAAAATGGTAAATTTGAGCACATGAGAGTTTCCATCAAGACCGGACCTTCTAAAGGATCTAGATGGGACGCTGGTGAACTGGAAAAGAAACGTGATCATCTGAGGAGTGCCGAAGAGAGGAAAGAAGAGTATGACGGGGCTCAACTGCGAATATATAATGGTCTCACGGGCCTCAATGGTGATTAATCTTCATCTGAAACTCAGGGTGATTGGAGGAATACAAGTCTTGGTAGAGACGAGAATCAAGTATTTAAGAATGCTTACGTTAAGGTTGAGAAGAACTTAAACCACATGGAAAGCGGTCCACCATCTCGTGTTGCAATTCTTAGAGACAGAGAGAAAGATTGTCATGACTCTGATTATGACCGCAATTACGAAAGGTACATTACGAGCCTTCTGGTTAATCAGAGTTTCAATCTACCACCCTTCAACATGATTCAGCCTCCATACAACGAAATGGGATTGTCTGGATATAACCATATCCCAAATACTCTTGCTTCTGCTCTTTCACAAACGGCTTCTTCGTCTTCCTCCTTCTCATTTGCAGTGTTTTCTACTGCAACCACCACTAGTCCTTCTTCGACTCCCGCTGCCACTAGCGCTCCATATCCTTCAGTTGCGGCTTCTACAACGACTTTCCCTTTTTTGAGTACAACATCAGTTCCTGCTACCAGTTTGGCCACTACAACACAGACATCTCTTGTTGTTGCTTCGACTGGTGGGACAAGCATAACTGTCGCAGCTCTAACGTCTGAGTACTATCTCACACCAGGGGTTGAGACTACATTTGTGTGGACACGTAATAAGTACAACCAAGCTGCAGAATAATATGAAGAAGCGATTAATTGGTTAAACTTGACTTTTACGAAGCTTTCCTTGCACATGGGCAATAGCAGTGTGAACAGGCCAAGCGTTGCTGGTATCATGCTCTCAAAAGAAAGGTAAATAGCTATGGTAGTAGTGGAATCAGTGCATTGCTGTTGAACGAGTATACTTCAGGATTCAGTCCGAGCTCAATCTCTGGTTATGGAGTAAAGTCTGAAGTTAGGTACAGTCCAGCAGTAGGTAATAGGGGCGGATTCTCGCCGTTTGGTCAGGAGTATGGAATCGAACTAAAACTCGAGCAGCTCTTTAGCTCAGGATTTAATGCAGGCCAGAGCAGGAATGGTAGCCAGATTGACTCAGGAGTAGCTAGTGTCGGGAGCAGTTCTATGCTAAATGCATTAACAGGGAACCGTTTATGGGGAAATGGCGGTCTAAGATATGTGTCAAACTCTCTGATATCTAGGTGCATCTTCAATCGAACCTCTGGAATGTATTCACTAGGCAGCATCGGGGAGAATTGGGGACCAGCTGCAAGTGCGTGTAGTAGCTATCTCAGTGAGAGGAGGAAGCAGAGATCATATGATCAAAACAGAGATCATAATCAAAGAAGTCACATTAAGCTTAGCTTTGAAGAGGCGTGGCGTCAAAGAATGGCTTCTTCCACCTTGAGGACAAGGTGGCTCTTTAAGGAGGGAGTATTGATAAGCTCGGTATTGGATATGGGCTCTAATGTGGGCCTCTGAATTGAAGGGTCAGATCAAGCCCAAATTCTTTTCATCTTATTTTCATTTACATTTCTTACTTAAACTAGTTTAGGGTTTTGTAAACATTTTCATAAAACAATTATCAATACACATTATCATATTCTCTCTTCTTCTCCGTTGGTTAAGGTCACTGGCCTTAACACTGCTCTTCTCTTCTCTTCTTAACTGATAGGTCACCGGCTTATCACAATATCCATATTGAACCGATGATATGAGACTTATCACCTCTTCAGCAGCTCCATCTCCTCCACGTATCCTCCGCTACCAATAGAGCCGATCCTCACTCCCCCGTTTCCTGGCCCCACTCGTCTTCCACATCAGTGACTCGGACTTTGACATCAGCCCGAGAAAAAGCGGATTCTCCGGTCCATAGCACCGAACGGCGGCTAATGGAGTTTACGGGCGCCAAAATCGAAGGCTTGGAGACGGATTCCGAGTTTGATGAGCTCAAAACTCGGGTTTTGCAGGGAAATTGGCTGAATAATTGAACAGTCGCCATCTCTTGAGCTGGCTTCAGTTGTGAAGATACTGATTGAAGGGTATCAACTCAACGAATCGTCGTTACAGCAATCTCTTGAGCTGGCTTCAGTCTCCGAAACCAACCCATATCCATGGCGATGCAACCGTGGGAGAGGCAAAAAGCGCCAATTGAACGAACAGTCGGAAAACTTCAAACAACGCTGTGGAATCGGAAAAATATCCTATTTTCCTCATCACCGCTCTGATCAAAACAGTGATGGCAACAAGAGGATGCTTGTTTCAGCAGCAACATCAGAATTGATTGAATGTCTTTGGTGTCCACAGTGAGCCTAATTACTCGCTGTCATGGCAAAGGAAACAACAATTTAGCTCCGGTACTAGTGATTTCATGATCGTAGGAAGAAGACTTTTGAAAAACGCACATTCAGTTGAGCATCATTCTCAAGTTATGCTCAAGAAGCTTGGCTCTGACACAAAGTATGTAGCAACAGTCTTGACCATGGGAGCTGAATGTGACCTTGCATTGTTGACAGTCACTGATGATGAGGTTGGTGAATTATATAAGTTTGACTTTTATTGATTTCAATTCATGAAATCATCCCAAAATCATCTAGTTTGATTTAATTTAACCCTATGTTTTTCCAAAGAAGGAGAAAGAATCACTAACCTTGATCCATGCTCTTTTTGGCCCTTTAAATGGATTGAATCTTCTCTTGACTTCTCCTTTCTTCAACTCTTGAATTCCTTATGATTCCCTTTGATGGACAAAGAAACCCTAATACTTCTTTTAATTGTCTCTTACTCTCGTATGTGTGTGTGTTTTTGTTTTTACTCTCGTTAATCATAATTGTGAAGAACACACATAGATATACTAACAACAACGGACGTGTAAGTACGTAACGTAACGTACATTCCCTTAAGTCACACCTTTCCATTATCTTACGTGAGTAAGAGACAACCTTTAGATAACTATATGTATTAAATATATAAATATATATATATTCATGTATATAAACATATATATATATATATACATATATATACGAAAAGAACATATAACATAATAAGTTATGGAATGAGGGTTATCAGTAAACCTGAATCTAATTCTTTAATCGAAACCGATCCATCACAGTGTCGTCTTTTATACTAGAATCCTTTAACATTAATGTGAACTTGATAACGTATATTAAACCAGAGACATATAGGTCACATATAAGAATAAATATTCTTATATTCTCCCACTTGACCTTTATGTCGACTTGATGGTTCAATAACTTTAATGTGTATTTTTATATCAAGTTCATCCGATCTTTAATATACACTATAAAATCAAAATTGATTGAATCATGGCGGTCACACATCATTGAACGACATGCTCCCTTCCATGTATCACAAACCAACTCTAACTTTATAGATATATATATCTCCTTTATATGAGAGGATCTTTAATTCTCAAAATAATTATATGTTATCCACAAACCTTAATGTATACATACTTTAATGATAACATACTTAGTAAAACAGAAACGTAATCTTTAAGTGAATTCATAGTGTCATATACTTAATGAGCATTCCATAATCAAAACAGCAAGGCTTTCTCTATGACACCCATACGCTCTACATGGCCAATGAACGTCTTGGGTGGCAGTCCCTTAGTTAACGGATCCGCTACCATCATATCCGTCCTTATGTGCTCAAATGACACTTTACGTTTCTTGACTTCTTCTTTGACAGATAAGAACTTCATCTCCATGTGCTTAGCACCCTTAGAGTACTTATGATTCTTTGAAAAGAAGACAGCTGCGGAATTATCACAATACATTCTCAGCGGTTTCTCTATATTGTCGACAATCCCAATCCCTGGGAAAAAGTTCGGCAGCCACAACGCGTGAATTGTGGCCTCATAGCATGCCACAAATTCAGCCTCCATAGTGGAAGTAGCAATGACAGACTGCTTTCCAGTTTTCCATGATATTGCTCCCCCAACCAATAGGAACAAATAGCCAAACGTCGATTTCCTGCTATCGACGCAGCCACCATAGTCTGAATCTGAATATCTAACGACCTCCAGATGATCAGATCTGCTATATGTAAGCATGTGCTCTTTGGTTCCTTGCAAGTACTTGAGAACCTTCTTTGCATCTTTCCAGTGGTCCATTCCGGGATTACTTTGATATCGACCCAACAAACCAATAACAAATGTGATATCTGGTCGAGTACATGTCTGAACATAGTTCAAACTCCCAACCACTGATGCATATGGAATTCTTTCCATTTACTTACCCTCCAATTCATTTCTGGGACATTGCTTTTCACTGAACTTATCCCCCTTTTGAATTGGAGTTATCCCTGCGGAGCATTTTTCCATATTATATCTCTATAAGATATTATTGATATATCCTTTCTGAGACAAACTTAACAATCATTGTGATCTATCCCAGAGTATTTCTATTTCGATCACATAAGATGCCTCACCCATATCCTTCATCTCAAAGTTCTTAGAGAGATACTTCTTTACATCATATAACATCCCATGTCATTGGCAGCAAGCAAGATGTCATCAACATATAAGACCAAAATCACAAATTTGCTCCCACTGACTTTAATATAGATACATCGATCAACAATGATCTCCACAAAACCGTATGACGTGATGGTATCATCAAATTTAATATACCATTGTCTGGAAGCTTGTTTTAGTCCATATATTGACTTCCTCAGCTTACATACCAAATTTTCTTTTCCTGTGGCCACAAACCCTTCAGGTTGGTCCATATATACTTCCTCCTCAAGCTCTCCATTAAGAAAGGCGGTTTTCACATTCATTTGGTGGAGCTCAAGATCGTAATGAGCCACCAATGTCAAAACAATCCCTAGAGAATCCTTCTTAGAAACTGGAGAGAAGGTCTCTTTGTAGTCAATGCCATCTTTTTGAGTGAAACCTTTAGCAACAAGGCGAGCCTTGTACTTTTCAATGTTACCATTCGAGTCACGTTTGGTCTTAAAGACCCATTTAGAACCAACAGTCTTGAAACCGTTAGGCAACTCTACTAAGTCCCAAACATTGTTATCACTCATAGACTTTATTTCTTCTATTGCGGCATTAAACCACTTTTCGGAATTGCTACTTTCCATGGCTTCCCGGAATGAGTTCGGATCTTCATCAATGCTCAAGTCACTTTCATTCTCAAGAGTGTAAACCACATAGTCATTTGAAATGGCAGATCTTCTTTCCCTTCCAGATCGCCTCAATGACTCTTGTGGTGTACTAATCTCTTCTTGAATCGTGACAGGTTCATTAACCGTACTTTCAACTAGTGGAGTTTGTAAATCATTTTGTTGCTCTATTGTGCCATTTGACTGTGATGCAACAACGGGAACAACAAACTCAGGTGGAATGACAGGTGGATGTACCTCCACGTCAACCACCTTAATGTCCACCTTACGTGGTTCACCACTCCCACTAGTTTCACCATTCTCAATGAACCTAGCATTGCCCGTTTCAACTATTCTCATACTATGGTTAGGGCAATAAAATGTATAGCCCTTTGATTTTTCAGGATAGCCAATGAAAAATCCACTGACAGTCCTAGAATCAAGTTTCTTTTCTTGTGGGCTATATAACCTTACTTCTGCTGGGCAACCCCAAATACGTAAATGTCTTAAACTGGGGTTCCTTCCCGTCTACAGTTCATAAAGGGTCTTAGGAACTGCCTTACTAGGATCCCGGTTAAGAACATACGTTGCAGTCCTTAATGCATATACCCACAATGAAGGAGGTAAAGAACAATTACTTAACATGCTCCTAACCATATCCATTAATGTACGATTCCGCCTTTCAGCTACACCATTCTGCTGAGGTGTACCGGGCATTGTGTATTGTGCACAAATGCCCTTACTTTCAAGTAACTTTGAAAATGGACCTGGACATTGTCCACTTTCATTGAATTCTCCATAAAACTCACCACCTCTATCCGACCTCACAATATTTACTTTTCTATCTAACTGCCTTTCCACCTCATCAATGAACACCTCTAGGACATTCACAGACTTGGACTTTTCATGCAGTAGATATGTATACCCATAACGTGAGTAGTCATCGATACCACTCCAAGAAGGAGCATCGAAAGGTCCACATATATCGGTATGTATTATTTCAAGAAGCTGAGTGCTTCTTGTGGCTGGTTTCTGAACAATATGCTTAGTCTGCTTTCCTTTAATGCAGTCTATACTTACATTTAGATCACTAAAATCCAATTGAGGAAGAATATCAGTCTTTATCAACCTCATAATCCTTTCTTTGGAAATGTGACCTAATCTTTGATGCCACAAGTAAGCAGAACTTTCATCTGATGAACTACGCTTAATGCCTCGATTTTCAACATTAAATAAGGATTCAGAGAACTTTGCATCAAGATTGAACTTGTAAAGTGAATCAATTAATGTACCACTACCATAAAAGTAATCATTTCGGTACAAAGAGAAAACACCATGTCCAACCTTAAAATAAAAACCTAAATTATCCAACCTACTTATTGAAACAAGATTTCTAGCACATTCAGGTACATAGAGACATCCTTCAAGATCCACATGACACTTAGTGTCTAAGACCAATCTATACGTCCCAATGCCCTCAATTCTTGCCTTCATCCTGTTTCCCATGAACAAGAATTGTTCAGGTCCTCTTATAGGCTGGATCGATCTGAATCCCTATTTAATATAAGACACATGAGTAGTTGCACCAAAATCTAGCCACCAAGTATTATTAGGAACTTCCATAAGGTTCAATTCAGAGTAAACAAAGCTTTGATTTTTACCTTTCTTATCAAACCATGCCTTTCTTTTCGGACAATCTTTCTTGAAGTGTCTCGTTTTCTTACAAAAGAAATACTTCACCTCCTTCTGGATTTTACTTTCGGGTCTTTTCATGAAAGTCTTATCCTTCCCTTTGTCCTCTCTACTTGGTTTTCCTTTAGTGCTGCGGGCAGTACCAAGACCTACGAGATTAGCACCTTGATATTTAATCTTCTTTAGTCTCCCTTCCTCTTGAACCAACATAACCTTTAACTCCTTAAAGTTCCATTTTTCTTTAATGGTGTTGTAATTCACCTGGAACTGGCTAAACTCAAAAGGTAAGGAGTTCATGATGAACTGGACCAAGAACTGCTCATGAACTTCCATTCCCAAGGTCTTTAACTTCGCTTCCAAATTAGGCTTGTGTGTCACATGATCATGGATTGGTTGAGACCAGTCAAACTTTCTTGTAGTAAGCTCGTTCATTAAGCTTCCTACAATCGACTTGTCAGCCAAATCCGATTGTGAACACTCCTTAATTTTCTGTAAGAATTTCCTTGCATTCTCTGTCACGGGCATAGACGGCTTAATACTTTCTGCCATCGTCATTCCCATGATGTTCAAGCTCAGCCTGTTAGATCGCTCCCATCTCTCATACCGAGACTTTTCAGATTCAGAGCTATCTTCTGTAACGGCCGAGGGCACCTCATCAGTTAATATGGAGGAGTCTAATGCCATAACACCCAGCGTAAACCGGATCTGTTCGGACCACTCTCCATAATTAAGCCCATTAAACTTCACGACAGAGTTTGCAGATGCAAACAGATTTGATGAAGCTGCAAACATGAATACATGTTTACCCATCAATGCTATGAAACTTTTATTTTAGGAGGTAATTTAATCTTTTATTGCATGAATTTAAGTAACCTTTGGGCAATACTTAAACACAAGCACTATCATTGATGCTAAGTTAATACTTTTATAATTAATCAAATAACACATAAGTTAAATAATATACTACCTTTGGGTATGTTTACCATCAACTATAGTGAAAATGATTAATCCTTTTTATATTACTAATTATATTCAATGATCCACCTTTGGATGATCTCCTAGAATATAGTTAGTAAAATAATTGATCAATCAAACTTTAATGTCATTTTTAGCATCTCTTTATTCATGATCAATTATATTATATATATTATAAATATATATATATGTTTTATTACTTTTAATATTTACATATAAGAATAAATATTCTTACAAAGGAATGTCACCTGTGGAGATTGGAGAATTACCAGATTTGCAAGATGATGTAACTGGTAAAGATGCGCAAGAACTCTTTGAAATCGCAGCGGATACGTTCCAAGAAATGGGTGCAATGGCTATGTTTAAATGGGGCAACATTCACATGTCGAATACAAGGAAGCAAGTCTGTGTTCTCGAAGATGCTAAAAGAGAAGCTATAAAAGAAGGGGGTTGAGACTACATTTGTGTGGACAAGCTGCAGAGAAATATGAAGAAGCGATTAATTGGTTAAACTTGACTTTTACGAAGCTTTCCTTGCACGTGGGCAATAGCATTTTGAACAGGCCAAGCGTTGCTGGTATCATGCTCTCAAAAGAAAGGTAAATAGCTATGGTAGTAGTGGAATCAGTGCATTGTTGTTGAACGAGTATACTTCAGGATTCAGTCCGAGCTCAATCTCTGGTTATGGAGTAAAGTCTGAAGTTAGGTACAGTCCAGCAGTAGGTAATAGGGGCGGATTCTCCCCGTGTGGTAAGGATTATGGAATCGAACTGAAACTCGAGCAGCTCTTAAGCTCAGGATTTACTGCAGGCCAGAGCAGGAATGGTAGCCAGATTGACTCGGGAATAGCTAGTGTCGGGAGCAGTTCTATGCTAAATGCATCAACAGGGAACGTTTATGGGGAAATTGCGGTCAAAACTCTCTGATATCTAGGTGCATCTTCAATGGAACCTCTGGAATGTATTCACTAGGCAGCATCGGGGAGAATTGGGGACCAGCTGCAAGTGCGTGTAGTAGCTATCACAGTGAGAGGAGGAAGCAGAGATCATATGATCAAAACAGAGATCATAATCAAAGAAGCCACATTAAGCTTAGCTTTGAAGAGGCGTGGTGTCAAAGAATGGCTTCTTCCACCTTGAGGACAAGGTGGCTCTTTAAGGAGGGAGTATTGATAAGCTCGGTATTGGATATGGGCTCTAATGTGGGCCTCAGAATTGAATGGACAAATCAAGCCCAAATTCATTTCATCTTATTTTCATTTACATTTCTTACTTAAACTAGTTTAGGGTTTTGTAAACATTTTTATAAAACAATAATCAATACAAATTATCATATTCTCTCTTCTTCTCCAGTTGGTTAAGGTCATTGGCCTTAACACTGCTCTTCTCTTCTTAAGTGATAGGTCACCGGCTTATCACAATATCCATACTGAACCGATGATATGAGACTTATCACCTCTTCAGCAGCTCCATCTCCTCCACGGATCCTCCGCTACCAATAGAGTCGATCCTTACTCCCCGTTTCCGGGCTCCACTCGTCTTCCACATCAGTGACTCGAACTCTGACATCAGCCCGAGAAACAGCGGATTCTCCGGTCCATAGCACCGAACGGCAGCTAATGGAGTTTATGGGCGCCAAAATCGAAGGCTTGGAGATGGATTCCGAGTTTGATGAGCTCGAAACTCGGGTTTTGCAGAGAAATTGGCTGAATAATTGAACAGTCGCCATTGTTTTTTCTTTCGGACGAAATTGTATTCAAGAATGGAAGGGGATAATTTGCTGGTGAGGATGAAGAAGGAGGCGGTGTTGATGGCTTGTTGTTCTGGGCATGGATATTTAATGGGAGAAGAGATTTATCTAAAGCGGTTGAGATTTTGATGGGTATTGATAATTAAATAAATTCAATGGTGATGCGTTTACACTTTACAGTGATAGAGAAGGAAGGAAGGCGAAAGGAACAGGGTTTTCATGGAGCTGTGGTTTCGCGATTTCTGTGCGGAGGATGCGACAGATGAGGGTAAAGTACACGTGGAAGAAGATACGACACAAATACAAATCTTAGGGCTAAAAAATTTGGGTTTCATTTAGATCATGGGCTTACGAATATTTTTCAGAATAAAATTTTGAGGCCCAACAATATAATAGGAAAAGGACACGTGGACCGCATAGTGAAGATCCTCTCATTATTATATAGACTAGTGATAATTCCGCGCACTATGTAGCGGACTGTACATTTTAGTTTTGTTTTTGGTTGTTAACTAACTTACTAATATATATTATATTTTATTTTATAGGTCATATATTAGTGTATAAAATATTAACCTTGTTTGTTTTTTTTGTAGTAAATTTTAGCAAACTAATATCAATAATAGTTGCCCAAATGAAAATTATAATACATTATTCCATTCTGTGTATAGTTTTATATATTTGTAAAAAACCTATAAAATAACTCAGGGGGAAATATTTTTTGAATCTTTGTTTGTCTATGTTTTTTCAAACGTTAGTGATTCTCGGTAATAATCAAGCTTTGTAGGTCACATGCTCCATCCATTCAAATAAATACACATTCAATTTAGTTGTTAATACTAAAATTATTAGAGCATGTATATAATTAATTGGAGTCGTTGAATAATCCTTTTGTGTTATTATAGTGAATGTATCCCTTAGTCAGGCTCCATTTTGATTTAAGAAGACTAAAACAAATTTGGAAACATAACACATATATAGTAATGGGCTAATATGAGTTGTTGTTTACTTAAAGGCTTATGATACTTAAAAATTTGAAGAAAAAACTATGTTGTGTGGACTCTGTGTCAGACCTCAATTAGTTTTTTTACCGTGTTGCTTTTATTTATGAGTTTGTTTACTATTTTGATTTTTAAAAATGCTATAATGACAATGTTTGTAATTTTATGGAACTAAAGAACATGTTCGTTAAATATTAAAATTAATCATTGATAAAGTTGATTTAAGTTTGAGTTTTTGAAATTTAGAAATTATTTATGTCAAAAATTCAACCTAGTTTTTGGTGAGATCAAATATATATATATGGTAATCCAAACCCTTTAACAAGTTTCTCGACCTTGTTGTACGAACCTGGCGCAAGATTGTCTTCAGGGAGAATAACTTTCACAAAATTGAAAATCGCATCCACACATTGCTCCGCCATGCTTTGTACTTCTTGTAGCTGCACTCCACCTGAAGTTTAATTAAACCCATAACTCAATATTTTTCTTGCCATTAGCTTTATAATTCAGAGTTAACCATCACTGTCACATTGGTTTAGCCATGGACTATTGCTTGATAATGTGTATCAGACCTTATGATCACATTTCCTTCTTACTGCAGCCTGCAACAAATCCATTTATAACTGAGATTCACCAAGCCACTTTTCTTTGCTTCCTAGTGCCATTAAAATAAACCAGATCTAATTGTTACGGCCACTCCATCTTCGTTACTGCACTTGTCATTCAGAAGCTGTCCTCACAGTAACTTTAACTTGTGCTGTCAAAATCCCCGAAATACATGAACCATTTCTGAAACTCCTTTGATCCACTAAGAACTCCACCTTAAACTTGTCTCAGACACTTACAACACTTCCACTGCTTCGTTCCTGCTTACAACACTGATCTACCTGACTTAATTTGACTTTCTGACATGAGCCATCCAAAACCAGAAACATGATCTTGTTACTTGGTTTCCAGAAAACTGATTTCCTTATAAATCTTCACCAAAAGTACATCTTCATATTCACATGTGTAAATATCGTGGAAGCACACATGATAACTTTAAGTTGAACATGTCAATATAACTATAATAAAAATCGATTGTAGCGATTATATATGATTTGTAAGAAAATATATATTTTCTTACATTAATTAATTATGCATATTTAGGTATTATGGGATTGACTATTATTGAATTTTGATTATTATTGTTTTATGTGGTTTTAAACTTGGAACTTTAATTAATAATTTTACTAGTAATAAATACTATGATGTGATCTAAAGGATGTTAGTGTGTGATAACACTATAACATTCTTAAAACTAGTGAATGTCAATCCCTACATGCGGGGGTCAATTGCTTCAAATATTTCCTTAAAAAAATTTCTACTTATACAAAACAAAACTAAAACGGTCAAGATAGCCTCTGACCCAAGTAACCAACATGTTGTCTTGGCATGCCTCCTCATTTGTTTCTTCACGGTGTGCTCACGTAAGCGCTACTTGTGCGTAGTCTTTGTGGCTCTCGTAAAGCTTGGGCAGTTGTCAAAAAAATGAATGTTGCTTCCATATGTGTCACACAAAGTAATACCACCAAAAAGTCTTGAATCATTTCCATGTTGACTCACTTGATTTGCTGCAACAAATCAAAATTCTATGCGAGGGATGTCTACTGATGAGGCCTATCTGCTTCCTGAGGTTAAAGTGCCAGAGTTAAATGCACTAGACTTGTATTTTGAATTAAAAGCGGAACCACTACAAGAAAATCGACGGTTAAAAAGGCGTCAGTTTTGCGTCGGTAATTTCCGACGGTAACTAAATCCATCAGAAAATTTCCGACGGTTTCCGACGCTGTCTGTAATACGTCGATTATTCCTCGCGAACCTGTCGGTTCAAAGTTACCGTTAACATATCCGTTAATTTTACTGTTGGACCGACACTAAACCGTTGGATTACTGACGGTACCGGCTATATCCGTCAATTTTCCTTCGGGTTTCCGTCGGTTTTCCATCGGTTTTCTGTCGGTTAATTTTGAATATATACGAAACGTTTCTCTTTTCTCCTCCACACCAATATCTCTCTCTCCCACACTCTCTCTAATACTTTTTATTATGGCAAAATGTCCTCCTCTAATTATTTCAGATCGTGGATGGACGGACCGAGGGTTGATGAGATGACGAACTTAGTGCACACCCCATATTCACTCGATATTATTGAATTCATGTCGGTAGCTTTTAATCAAACACACACGCAGGAAACTGGTAAGCTAAAATGTCCATGTACTCTTTGCTGAAATGTTAGAAATCGTACGATTGACGAGGTATTGCATCACTTGTACTCAACTGGGTTCATGGCGGGTTTTAAGATTTGGTATCTTCACGGGGAAATATCGGATTATGCAAATAGTAGTAGAGAACCTTTTTGTAGTACTGGTACATTGTAACCTAATGTTAGTTCTAGCGAACCTTATAGCGCGTATGTAGATTTATATATAGGTACCGTTCATATGGTTAATGATGCATATAGAGAAAGTATTAAGGAAGTATGTGAATATAAAATTCCTAGGGTAGATGAGGAACCTAATATAGAAGCTTGGAGATTTTTTTGATATGTTAGATGCAGCAAAGCGGCCGCTTTCTGATGGTTGCAAAGAGGGTCATTCATCATTATCACCTGCTACAAGATTAATGGGCATAAAGACAGACTACAATTTGGCGGAGCAATGTGGGGATACGATTTTGAATTTTGTGAAAGATATTCTCCCTGAAGACAATCTTGCGCCAGGTTAGTACAACAAGGTCGAGAAACTTGTTAAAGGGTTTGGATTACCATATCAGCTGATAGGTGTGTGCATTGGCAACTGTATGATATATTGGCGAGAAGATGAATACCGTCTAGAATGTAAATTCTGTAAGAAGCCGCGCAATGAGGATACAAGGGGAAGCGGTAGGGTTCCGTTCAAGCGAATGTGGTATATGCCATTAACTGATAGACTGAGGCGCTTATACCAATCAGAGCGAACTGCGGGGGAAATGAGATGGCATGCTGAGCATAGAAGAGGAGCAGAGATTGCACATCCGTCGGATACTGAAGCATGGCGACATTTTCAGGGAGTATATCAAGATTTTGCATACGAGCCACGTAACGTGTACCTAAGATTATGCACATATGGTTTCAACCTGTTTGGAATGAATGGGAGACAATATTCGTCGTGGTCAGTGATTTTAACTCCTTATAACCAACCGCCAACTATATGCATGCGTCGAGAGATTCTTTTCCTCTCCGTACTCGTTCCCGGTCCAGAGCATCCATGAAGATCACTTGATGTATTCTTGCAGACACTGATATATGAGTTGCAAATGTTATGGCTGCCCGGCGTTGTAGCATATGATGTCTCATACAAGGAAAATTTTCTGATGAAGGCTATACTAATATGGACCATTACTGATTTTCCGGCTTATGGTATGTGATCAGGATGGACAACGCATGGAAGGTTAGCATATCCGTATTGTCAAGAAAAGACCGATGCATTCCAGTTGAAGAATGGACGCAAATCGTGTTGGTTTGATTTTCATAGAAGATTTCTACCGAAGGATCATCCATATCGAAAAAACACTAAACTTTTTACGAAGAAGAGGAAAGTGTTTGATGATCCTATTCTCCAAGAAGATGGGTCGACTACTTTGGGCCTCTTAGAAGGATTTGGTTCACTAAGAACTCGTGAATGTAGTGGGAACGGGCATGAGAATATATATGAAGCTGATGTAGTCCACAACTGGCACAAGCTAAGTATCTTTTGGGATTTACCATATTGGAAGGACCAGCTACGAAAGCATAATCTTGATGTCATGCATATTGAGAAAAATTTCCTCGATAACATCATGAACACTGTTCTCAACGTGCCAAGGAAGACACAAGATAATGTGAAGTATAGGATTGATTTGCCTGAAATTTGTGATCGGCCTGAACTTCATCTTCAAAAAAACGGAAAACCTCCAATTACGGCGTATTGGGTAGATCCCAAATATAAGGAAGAGTTCTTCGAGTGGATTACGCGACGAGTTAAATTCCCTGACGGTTACACATCAAACTTGCGTTATTGTGTGGACACAGATGGAGACAAGTTTATCGGGATGAAGAGCCATGATTGTCATGTGGTGATGCAATGACTACTACCATTTGCATTAACTCATCTCCTACCCAAAGATGTTCGCAAATAAATTGCCACGGTAGGAGCTTTTTTCAGGGATATATGCACGAGATCACTTACAATTGACGGCATCCGATGTTTAGAGAAAAACATTCCTAAGATCCTATGCAATCCAGAGAAGATATTTTCACTGTCTTTCTTTGATGTTATGGAGCATTTAACCATTCATCTGCCGGGAGAAGATAGACTAGGTTGTCCGGTACAATATCGGTGGTTGTATCCCTTTGAGCGCTATATGTTCCACCTTAAAAAAAGGTTAAGAACCCTACTAAAGTGGAGGGTTCAGTTGCTGCTCAGTATAACAACGAAGAAGCGGCGCCCAGCTAGTAAGCGGCGCCGAGCTATTACTTCCCTTCACAAACGCACAAAGAGTGGGTGCCCAGCAAGTAACGATGATCGAGGCGAGAGACAAATATATTTGTCAACGGTTCCCAGCATTTTCCGACATTTTGGGCGGTCAAGCGGTGAAGTAGAAATCGACAACTAACGACCCAAGAGCATGGACACCTACATCAATATATTCTCAGTACCTGCGGGGAAGTATTTGAGTATGAGAGCTATGTATAGTTTAATTTGTTATAATTATTGCATTTAAATTTCATAATAATTTTATTACTAAGTCTGGTTGATTTTTATAAGTTATACATGGAGTCACTCCAATATCATCATCCTGAATTGACCGAGGATGAGCGTGAGGAGTGGAAAGAAACATACTTCTGCATTTGGTTAAAGTATTATGTGAGTTTTTGATTTTCATATCACCCAAAACCCAATAAATTTGATTAGTTACTAAACCGTTTTACATGTAACTTTTTTAGGTGGATAACGAAGTCAAATACGGTCGCAAACCGGAAGATTGGTTAATAGACATTGTCAGCAATCTCCACTACAACACAAAGTATTATCCACGATATTGCACAAGGGGATATGCGTTTAAAGTGCATAAAGAAGGATCATCTAGGACAACGGCCGATCACGGAGTTTCATCGACATCCGTCGAAGTTGTGTACTACAATGTTCTTAAAGAAATATTTGAAGTGAAGTACATAAGGAAGCTTGGCATGAGATGTGTGGTATTTTTGTGTGATTGGTACAACCCTATCAGTGGGAAAGGTGTAACAATAGATGAGTTTGGTGTGACGTCTATCCATTCGACTAAGAAGCTTTGAAAATATGATCCACTCATTATTGCTTCTCAAGCAGATCAGGTAAATGATCGACTTTAACCTTTAAGTAACTTTTCATTTTGAACTATTTTATTGTAACACCATATATTTACTTCTTTCATTCAGGTGAATTACATTCCCTACCCTCGAGTAACATACAAGAACGACCCATGGATCAAAGTTACAAAACTATACCCCCGAGGAAGAGTTTACGGGGTTGAAGAACATGAACCACTGCAAGCAAGCGAAAGTGATTACATAGCTCTGGTTGAAGAATCTTGAAGTTAATCTAGTCGTCGATTTAAGTCATTTTAGGATTGTTGTTCTTCATTCAGATTCCGAAGAAAAGAAGGGTGAATTCGACGACGACACTGATTCGATTTCAACAGACCACGACTCAGAAAGCGATGCAAAATGAAAAAATTAGTTTATAAACATTTTTATAAAAGAAACTAAAAAGATTTAAAAATAATTATTGAGTGGATGTTTTTTTATTTACATGTGTTACTATTTCAAAAAATAAAAATCACAAACTTCTTATTATTATTATTCCATGTAGACTTATCAATAAGAATTAATAGTTGCAAGAAAACAATAATGTAACACCCATGGCAAATGGTCATAAATCTCCTTGCCTACCAGCCTGTTCTCGAGTTCGAGTCCAGACAGGTGCGAAGATTTATTTGTAATTTTGCGTTTCCGATGGATAATCGATATAAACTTATTTTCCGTCGGTTTTTCGTCGGAAATTTCCAAAAGACAACAGACAGAAAATAAGATTTAGGGTTTAGGGTTTCAAACCCTAAATTTGTTCTTTGCAAAAACTCTTGGGGAGGTAATGTTAGGGTTTCTTTGAATAAAGAACAACATTCAGAATCACGTAACAAAGAATCAGTGGTCCGAGAGTTATGTGAAGTACTACAGTGTTCCCGACGACCTTAAGGCTGCATGGTTCAAAGAATTTTTTGTAAGAAAATATTTAAATAAGCCATTTTTTTCTAAATTTAAAATCTTCTATAATGTATTCTGTTATTAATTTAGAGGCGCACTTCACCTTTGGTCCGGACATCATCCTAACCTTTTGGCGGGAATTCCATAGGACAGATAGGCGAGTTTTCCAGACAAAAATGCGCCGGTTGAGGTTGCTATGGGAAAGAGGATATGCAAGACCGGAATGGATTCCCACAAGGTCATGGAACCATATGATCCGCCAGTGGAGGCAGACGGACGCCGAGGATTGGTTCGAGAACCAGTTCCCGAATTATGAGAGTATGTATGAGTTTAATATTTAATATTTTGTTTTTAAATATTGTGTTTTTAAATTATGAAACTATGCATTATGAAATAATTAATGTCTTTCAAAAATTAGAAGGTAATTTGTTTTTTATTATTGAAAAACACACATACTTTGACCTTATATTTATTTACATGTAGACAATGAATAATTAGAACACTTAGCATACTGGTTTGAGCTACCATTGAGTTTAAATAGACCATGGTTTGAAAACTGGGGTTGCCTGTTTTTTTAGTTTATTAGCCGACGTATTTTTGATGGAAATTAATGAACCCGTCGGAAATCCGTCGGTTCATGAACCACAAAAAATTCATGAAACCATCTTATGACCGCCCAAATATTTTGGTGAGACCGCCAATTTAATTGGACCGCTTCATAACCGACGGATTTTCGATGGTTCATTAATTTCCGTCGGAAATCAAGAATAATTATCCGATCGATTCTTCTTCTTCCCCATTCTCTGCGATTTCTCTCTCTCTCTCTCTCTCTCTCTCTCTCTCTCTCTCTAGCCTCTTCTTATCCACCTTCTCTCTAACGAATCTCGACGATTACGGCCTCCTCTCTCCACCACCGACCGTCCAAATCCCTTGAACCATGTAAGTTTCCATTAAACCCTTTCAATTTCGAAAATTAATTAGTTTCTAGGTTGTTAGAATTTCGGATTTAGGATGCATGTAGTAGTATAGGCTTGAATCTATGTCTATGGTACTAAATTATTGTTTGATTGATTGGTTGTGTTTAGGAATTTTGTTTTTGGTTTTCAAACGTTTGGAACCGCTTTTAAACGTTTCAAAACGTTTTGGTCAATACCAAAACGCTCTTAAAACATTTAAAATTTGATCCATAATTTTTCAAAATTTGTTATGCCCAAAACCGAAATAGTTCATTAATTTCCGTCGGAAATGCGTCGGTTAATAAACTAAAAAAATAGGAAACCCCAAGTTTCAAACCCGGGTCTACTGAAAGTCAATGGTAGCTCAAACCAGTATGCTAAGTGTTCTAATTGTTCATTGTCTACATGTAAATAAATATAAGGTTAAAGAATGTGTGTTTTTTTCAAAAAAAAAAACAATTACCTTCTAATTATTGAAAGACAATAATTATTTCATAATTCATAGTTTCATAATTTAAAAACACAATATTTTAAAAGAAAATATTAAATTTTAAACCCATACATAATTTCATAATTTTAAAAACACAAACAGACAGATTAGTTACTATAATTCGGGAACTGGTTCTCGAACCAATCCCCATCGTCCGTTTGCCTCCACTGGCGGATCATACGGTTCCATGACCTTGCAGAAATCCATTTCGATCTTGCGTCTCCTCTTTCCCATAGCAACGTAAACCGGCGCATTTTTGTTTGGAAAACTCGCCTGGCTGTCCTATGGAATTTCCGCCAAACGTTTATTATGATGTCCGGACCAAAGGTGAAGTGTGCCTCTAAATTAATAACAGAATACATTATATAAGATTTTAAATTTAGAAAAATGGCTTATTTAAATATTTTCTTACCAAAAAATCTTCGAACCATGCAGCCTTAAGATCGCCGGGAACACTGTAGGACGTCACATAACTCTCGGACCAGCGATTCTGGATGATATCGCTGATGGCAGACAGAATTCTTTCATGGTAACCAAACCAAAGGGAACAATTTTCTCAGGACAGGTTAAGAATGGGAAGATGTTCCCGACCCGGCTGACGGATTTCCTGCAAGTAAAATTCGCGGTTCTTGGGGGACATATAGACGAAATCCATTTTTGTAAGTGTTTTAGTGTTTGTCGATGATGAAAAATGGAAACATCCGTAACATATTTATACAAAATTTTCCGACGGAATTTCCGTCAGAACCCGTCAGAATATATATTAAATTCCGAAGAGACGTTTACCAAGGCAACACATAGGGAAGAGTCGGGAATAATTACCCTCAGTAATTTCAGCCTTTGACCGTTTTTCGACGGATTTCTGACATAATTTAAAAATCTGTCGGAAACTTCTGACAGCTTTCCGATGGATTAAGGTTAGAGTTTGTTTAGGGTTTAGGGTTTATAAATTCTACAAGCTCTAAACTTAAATATGATATTGCAGACACCACATTTAGGATCATGTGACTTGTGTATTACTAAATTCAAATTTCGTAAATCGAACAAGTGATCCGTTCAAACTATTGATAAACAACATTGTAGAGTAAGAAGTGATTTCGTCGGTTATACTTCATATTCCCAAAAATGAAAAAAAACATTTGTTACGTGATTCTGAACGTTGTTCTTTATTCATAGAAAGCCTAAATCTTATTTTCCGTCAGTTTTATGTCGGAAACTTTCGACGGAAAATAAGATTATGTCGGTTATTGATATGTCTGTAAAGTTTTATCCTATTCTACTGCAAGTGAATAGTTATGTGATAGTATAAAAGGTATCGAATCCCACAGAGACTCTCGGTCACACGATAGATTATAAGTAATCGAATTAAGCTAAGCGAAACGAAGTGAAAAGCAGTAAATAAGACAGCAAGGTAAGCGAGTAAAGTGATCAATAAGCGAAGGCGCTAGACTTAGGAAAGTTCTCAGGAATCATGCGATGCTAGACACTTAACTAACAAGATTCAGATTAGGGACAGTTCAAGAACTAGAAACAAAATGCTAAATAATCCAACTCTCGCTGAGATTATTTATATATCTAGCAACCTAGTGATCCAAATCTCTGCAGGAACCACCAGTTGCAGGCTCTGAAGATGTTAGAGTAGATTCCTGAGGAACCACCATCTTCTTTTCCCCACTATCAGACACTGAAGTTCCACCAATCTGAAATTCTTCTTTCAAATGACCATCAGTGGAGATCATCTTCTTTGCATATCTCAACACACAAGGATGAACTCGCGAAGCTTCAGTTGGTGCAGTTTCATTCAGCTCCTTATCCATCACCACCATACACTTGACTACATTCTGCTCATGTTTAGACCTTATAGGAACTCTTGGGAACGGTATTGGAGGTTTGTAGACCCTTTCCTCAGCAAAAACATCATATTTGGGCGAAACTGGTTCTGTCTGACTGTCGCGTCGACCGACGCAGAAGTGATGTCGGTCGACATTGAATTGATGTCGACCTTCAGTGTCGACCATGGTCGATTTCTGTTCGTCATGAGGACTCGAAATTTCCGTCAGAACTGCGTGTCGACCGACACTAAGAGGGGTGTCGACCGACACTAAATCTGCAGTTTCAAAAACGTGTTTCTCATCTCTGCAGCTCACGAATCCAGCCTCCAAATTTCCTCCAATCAGCTGTGGAACAACCTCTTCTTCATGCTGGACATGGATTGCATTGACATGTAGCCTTGGGTTATGCTCAGTTCTCCCTGGAAGGAATCCATCCTCTCTTTTTACAGCTGTAGCAGTCTGAGCAACTTGAGAATCCAACTGTTTCACACATGTACTCAAGGATTCAAACTTCCCATTCAGATCTTCATACACAACATCCAGATTCTTGTTGAAGTCCACAATGATCTTAATCTGATCTTCCAGCACCCGCTCCAACATAGCTTCCATCTTGCTCTCATGAGCACTAGTAACAGGAGGTGCCTGATAATAAGAATCTCCATAGTTCCTTGTGAAGGAATTGTTCTGTTTTTCAAGAAGCTGCTCCATCATGGTTTCCAATCTGCTCTCATATGTAGGCGCAAGAAGTTCTTGGTAAGAAAAAGCACCATAGTACCTTGAGAAGGAACTGCTCTGTTGCTGGAAGGACTTCTGAAAAGCAGATTTCTGATTGTAGAATCCATTCCCTCCAACGTAGTTGATAGCTTCTTGCGCATACTTTTCAAGTACAAGACTATGCAGAGAGTCAACTTGCTTCTTCATCCCAGCTATCTGCGAGCTGTCAATCCCTGAGCTGAGAAAACCATTCGAATACATCATCCTTATAGAGAATAATACTGCTTCCGCGAAGAGTGTCGATTGACGTTGAGTTGATGTCGATCGACACTAAGTGCTCTCGCTCGTTCTTCTCTGCAAAAACAAAGACAAACGAGAAAAAACGTCAATAAACAAGAAAAGAAAACACTTAGACTAAATTCTAGTAAAAAATCTATCGGCGAACTCAAAGAGTCCCCGGCAACGGCGCCAAAAACTTGATAGGTCTTAAAGTTTTATCCTATTCTACTGCAAGTGCACAGTTATGTGATTGTAGTATAAAAAGTATTGAATCCCACATAGACTCTCGGTCACACGATAGATTATAAGTAATCGAATTAAGCTAAGCGAAACGAAGTGAAAAGCAGTAAATAAGACAGTAAGGTAAGCGAGTAAAGTGATCAATAAGCGAAGGCGCTAGACTTAGGGAAGTTCTCAGGAATCATGCGATGCTAGACACTTAACTAACAAGATTCAGATTAAGCACAGTTCAAGAACAAGAAACACAATGCTAAATAATCCAACACTCGCTGAGATTATTTTTATATCTAGCAACCTAGTGATCCAAATCTCTTTGCGATCCTATAGTTCTAAACAAGCATTAAGAACATGTTCTATCGGTTCACAATTTCCCTAGACCAAATCTCTTTGTACCTAGTTAAATTGCTCACTCTAAGTTCGTTCAGATTATAACTCACACTCTCGTGCTATTGCTAATGATCTCAGATCTGATTATAACTCACACTGTCGTGCTATTGTCAGAAATCAGTGTTAAGCACAACTTAGGTGATGAACGATAAGAAGGTGAATCATAATCAATCAGTTATCAAGCAAGCATAAAACCTTTATGAGAATCCCTAAATCTAACAAGAGAAATACTCAGCATATCAATCATAACAAAAGACATAATCAAAGTAATAATCTTATAAAACCAAAAGAATAAGAACAGGGGTTCGAAATCTCTTCTCTCTCTCGAGCAAGAGACCAGCCCCCAAATATCCTAATCTCTCTAAAACAAAGTGTAGAATGAAACTTAGCCTAAACAGTGGCTGCCAAACCTAATTTAATAGCTAAAACACGTTTTGGGTCTTTCTGTAAATATGTGAAACTTTTGGGTAAATTTGTAAATCTCCAAAAGCTGTATTTTTGATGCGCAGGAATTTCGTCCTGTAGTGGTGTCGATCGACACAGAAGTTGTATCGACAGACACAGAGTGCAGACGAACCCAGTAAACTCTGTGAAATCCATTTAAGCTGCCAAATCACTCCAAAAGCTCCCAGAATCTCCAAATAAGCTCCAAATATACCTAAACCTGCAAAAGACTCTAAAGACTCCAAATACAAGGTTAAAGACTCAATATATACATATATATCATGGTTGAAAACCTATAAAAACTATGATATATCAGTTATCCGTCGGTAACACAAAATTACGAATAAATCTTCGCACGTGCCTGGACTCGAACTCGAGAACAGGCTGGTAGGCAAGGAGATTTAGGACCATTTGCGATGGGTGTTACATTATTGTTTTCTTGCAACTATTAATTCTTATTGACAAGTCTACATTGTAATAATAATAAAAAGTTTGTGATTTTTATTTTAGAAATAGTAAGACATTTAAATAAAAAAATATCCACGCAATAATTATTTTTTAAATCTTTTTAGTTTCTTTTTAAAAAAAAATATTTATAAACTAATTTTTTTCATTCTACATCGCTTTCTTAGTCGTAGTCCGTTGAAATCGAATTAGTGTCATCGTCGAATTTCCCCCTCTTCTTTGGAATCTGAGAAGAACAACATTCCCAAAATGACTTAAATCGACGTCTAGATTAACTTCAAGGGATTCTTCAACCAGAAATATGTTATCTCTTTCGCTTGTTTGCAGTGGTTCCTGTTCTTCAACCCCGTAAACTCTTCTTCAAGGGGGTATTTTTGTAACTATGATCCATGGGTCGTTCTTGTATGTTACTCGATTGTAGGGAATGTAACTCACCTGAATCAAATGAAAGAAGTAATTATATGGTGTTACAACAAATTAGTTCAAGATGAAAAGTTACTTAAAGGTTAAAGTCAATCATTTACCTGATCTGCTTGAGATGCAATAATGAAAGGGTCATATTTTCGAAGCTTCTTAGTCGAATAGATAGACGTCACACCAAAATAATCTATTGTTACACCTTTCCTAATGATAGGGTTGTACCAATAACAAAAGGTACCACACATCTCATGCCGAGCTTCCCTATGTACTTCACTTCAAGTATTTCTTTAAGAACACCGTAGTACACAACTTCGCCGGATGTAGATAAAACTCCGTGATCGGCTGTTTTCCTAGATGATCATTCTTTATGCACTTTAAACGCATATCCCCTTGTGCAATATCATGGATAAGACTTTGTGTTGTAGTTGAGGCAGCTGACTATGTCTATTAACCAATCTTCCGGTTTGGGACCGTATTTGACTTCGTTATCCACCTAAAAAGGTTACATGTAAAACGGTTTAGTAACTAATCAAATTTATTGGGCTTTGGGTGATATGAAAATAAAAAACTCACATAATACTTTAACCAAATGAAGTATGTTTCTTTCCACTCTTCACGCTCGTCCTCGGTCAATTCAGGATGATGATGTTGTAGTGACTCCATGTATAACCTATAAAAATCAGCCAAACTTAGTAATAAAATAATTATGAAATTTAAATGAAATAATTAAAATAAATTAAACTATACACCTCTCATACTCAAATACTTCCTAGTAACTGTTGAGAATATATTTGTGTAGGTGTGCATGCTCTTGGGTCGTTAGTTGTCGCTTTTCTACTTTACCGATTAACCGTCCATGTTGTTGAAAAATGCTGGGAACCGTTGACAGATATATTTGTCTCTTGCCTCGATCATCATTTCTAGCTGGGCGCCGACTCTTTGTGCGTACTTTTGAAGGGAAGTAATAGCTGGCAAATCTCGCCGCTTCTTTGTTGTTATCTTTGGGGAGGAGTTGAGCAAATGCAAATGCTAGTAGTCGTTGCATCACCACAGGACAAATATGGCTATTCATCCCGATAAACTTGTCTCCATCTGTGTCCACACAATAACGCAAGTTTGATGCGTAACCGTCAGAGAATTTAACTCGTCGCGTAATCCACTCGAAGAACTCTTCCTTCGATTTCGGATCTACCCAATACGCCGGAATTGGAGGTTTCCTGTTCTTCTGAAGATGAAGTTCAGGCCGATCACAAATTTCAGGCAAATCAATCCTAGACTTTATATTATCTTTCGTCTTCCCTTGCACGTTGAGAACAGTGTTCATGATGTTATCGAAGAAATTTTTCTCAATATGCATGACATCAAGATTATGCCTTAGTAGCTGGTCCTTCAAATATGATAAATCCCAAAAGATACTTAGCTTGTGCCAGTTATGGACTACACCAGCTCCATATATATTCTCATGCTCCTTCCCACCACATTCACGAGTTCTTAGTGAACCAAATCCTTCTAAGAGGCCCAAAGTAGTCGACCCATCATCTTGGAGAATAGGATCATCAAACACTTTCCTCTTCCTCGTAAAAATTTTAGTGTTTTTTCGATATGGATGATCCTTCGGTAGATATCATCTATCACAATCAAACCAACACGATTTGCGTCCATTCTTTAACTGGAATGCATCCATTCTTCAACTGGAATGCATCGGTCTTTTCCTGACAATACGGACATGCTAACCTTCCATGCGTTGTCCATCCTGATAACAAACCATAAGAAGGAAAATCAATAATGGTCCACATTAGTGCAAACCTCATCAGAAACGTCTCCTTGCAGGAGACATCATATGCTACAACACCGGGCAGCCATAACATTTGCAACTCATATATCAATGGCTGCAAGAATACATCAAGTGATCTTCTTAGATACTCTGGACTGGGAACAAGTACGGAGAGGAAAAGAGACTCTCGACGCATGCACATAGATTGCGGTAAGTTATAAGGAGTTAAAATCACTGGCCACAACGAATATTGTCTCACATGCCTTCCAAACGGGTTGAAACCATTGTGCATAATCCGAAGTACACATTACGTGGCTCGTATGCAAAATCTGGATATACTCCTTGAAAATGTTTTCACAATTCAATATTAGAACGATGTGCAATCTCTGCTCCTCTTTTATGCTTAGCAAGCCATTTCATTTCCCCCGCAGTTTGCTCCGATTCGTATAAGCGCCTCAGCCTATCGGTTAACGGCATATACCACATTCGCTTGAACGGAACCTTAGCTCTTCCCCTTGTATCCTCATAGCGCGGCTTCTTACAAAAATTACATTCCAGACGGTATTCATCTTCTCGCCAATATATCATACATTTACTGATGCACACATCTATCATCTGATACGGTAATCCAAGCCCTTTAACAAGTTTCTCGACCTCGTAGTATGAACTTAGCACAAGATTCTCTTCAGGAAGAATATCTTTTATAAAATCGCAAATCGCATGCACACATTGCTCTACCAATTTGTAGTCCGTCTTTTTGCCCATTAATCATGTAGCAGATGATAACGGCCTCTTTGCAACCATCGTAAAGCGGCCGCTTCGCTGCATCTAACATGTCAAAAAATCTCCTAGCTTATACAATAAGTTCTTCATCTACCTTAGGAATTTGATATTCACCTACTTCCTGAATATTTTATCTAAATGCATCATTAACCATCTGAACGACAACTACACCAAAACCAACATTCGCACTATAAGGTTCGCTAGAACTAACATTAGGTTCCCACATTTTGTACTACCAAAAGGTTCTCTACTACTACTTGCATAATCCGATGTTTCTCCGTGAATATACCAAATCTTATAACCCTCCATTAACCCAGCTGAGTACAAGGGATGCCATACTATGTCAATCATACGATTTCAAACATTTCGGCAAAGAGTACATGGACATGTTAGCTTACCGGTTTCGTTTGTGTGTGTTTGATTGCAAGTTACCGACATAAATTCCATAATACAAAGTGCATATGGGGTGTGCACTAAGTTCGTCGTCTCATAAACCCTCAGTCTGTCCATCCACGATCTAAAATAATTAAAGGAAGACATTTTGCCATAACAAACAGTATTAGAGAGAGAGAGAGAGTGGGAGAGAGATAGTGGTGTGGAGGAGAAGAGAGAAAAGTTTGGTATATATTGTCTGTCCAACGGTAACATGAACGGCTATGTTAATGTATATATTAACGGTAACATTGAACCGACATATTTCCGACGGATAATCGACGGATTACCAACGCCTTCAGAAAATTGTCCAAAAATTTCTGATGGATTTGGTAATCGTTGGAATTTACCGACGCAAAATCGACGACTTTTAAACCGTCGATTATCTGTGAAATCTCTCAGTTTTTCCGATGGGATATTTTCCGTCAGCAATTCTGTAAGTTATAGCTCTGTTTTCTTATAGTGATATATGGTTATAAGTTTTAGGAAACTGAATAAAGAAAGCAAGATGATTCCTTGAGTTTGGCTTAAAGGACGTGATAAATCTCGCAGGTCGATAGTCATTCTCATAACTGAATCCCATCCAATCTTTTTTTTTTCACACATCATTTTTCTTATTGTTTACCATTTAAAAAAAATCACATCTTTCTCGTGCAAAGCCTACATTGAAGCAACTTGGAGAATACTACATTTTTTTTTCTAAACAAACAACTACTATCATAACAAGAGTATTATGTTCGATATGTCCCAAATGAAACAAAAACATATTAAAAAAGAGAGATCAATTTTTCTGTTGTGGTGTTTCTGAGCTCAGATTAGTCCTAGGCGTCGGTGGCTGCAGCTTCTTCTTGTGCTTCAACAGCTGCCTCCGTCTTTGCATTAGCTTCTTCCTCCAGAGTTTTTCCGTTGGTCACAGGTGGCACCAAAGAGTCAAACTTGTCAGATTTCCCCAACACAATCTAAATCTTTGCCTTCTAAACAATCCTTCCTTTGGTCTCGTTTTTCATTCTCACAATCGATGTCAACACTTTCTTCTCTGTGGCTAATCCATTGTTCTTCAAGATCTCAGAGATTGTTACCACAATCGTGATTGCCATGGCGAGATTAACGTAGAAGAAAAATGGTTTCTTCGTGTTGGAGAATTGAATCATGTTCTTCTTGTGAGTCTCAAGAGTGGCCGTCTTTGCTGGTGCGAGGACGATGTTTCTCTCCGTTGCTGGGATCGGTGCCGGAGCTGGTGTTGCTACTTCCATCCCCATCTCTCCTTTCAGATTTTGCGTAAACTTCTCTTCTCTCTCCCTCTCTCATAAGCGGGAAAAGTTTTCTCTGATCGCTTTGGGTTGCTAATAAGGGAATTACGAATCCCATCCAATCTTTTCAAACAAAATAAATAAAATGTTGTCAAAATTCTCATATCAAAACAGCAACAAATCTACAAGAAATAACTTACCTCGCAGCAACATAGAACCCAGAAGAGAAACAAAACAACCTGAAAAGTTTTGTTCAGTGAACAAAAAGCTTTGATCAAATGATATATGCTGTTAAACAGATAGTATAATATTGAAAGCGAACCTTAAATCTCCATAGGAATATTGGAGAAGGAACCTTTGTTGTAATATGAAGTGGTGAACTTGAACCTTTGAGGTCACTCATATCACCGTTTGAACCTAAAAATAAGATCAAGAAATTAAATCTCTTTAAACCAGATCTAATTAGCATTTCACAGGATCCAAATGTCTTATTGGTATCTATATGAGCATGCATTTTGAATACAGCTGAGATGGAACTTGGGCTTTCCAGGATCAACGAATACAGATTTGCTACAAGGTTGCCGAAGGTGAGGATTGTTTGTTGCTGGATTTTCAAACATGACCCCATAGTTTCGTGACTTTCGTGGGGGAGATAAGCACGGGGACGCCTTTTTGGCGACGTCTCCCGCTTTGGAGACGTTTCGGGGATGGGGACGTGGTGAGGACGCAGTGGGGACGTCTCCATCACGCTTTGATAAATGAGGAAGGCTAGTGTTGGATGGGGACGGTTCGGGGACGTATCCACGTATTATTATGTTAATTTTTCAATTTCGAATTTAACCAATTTTAATACCAACAAAAAATGTTAATTTTCCAAAAAAAAAATAATTAAAAAGGTAAGCAAAATCTTAAACTAGGTTGAATAAGAAGAGTCTTCAACTCTCGACTCTATTATCTCGTATCTTTTTCATCTATTGCATTTCTCATGATATCAATCAAGCAAGCATTAGCTACTAGGTAAGTCTCTCGATTCTCTCATCTCTTTTGTTTATGTCTCTACCTTCTCTTATGTATGATTTTGTATTTTTATTGATATTTTATAGGATAGATTGTATTTTATCTTATAATATATTTCTCGTACCTATGCCGTCCCCGCATTTATAATTTTTGAGTTTTGCTGTTTCCGTACCCGTTTCCATCCCTGTTTTCCGTCCCCGTATCCGTCCCGGTGCAACATAGGAAACGAATCTCGTTGGTATTTATAGAAAGCAAATCATCATCACTTCACCTGTAGATTGAAAGCAAGGGCAACCTAAATTGAAAAGATTATATAGAGATAAAGGGTTTACATCGTTGTGTGGACGCTTTTTTCTCTCGAAAAAGCTAAAAAGTCAAAATCCCTAAACGAAGCGTTGACCTCCTTCTCCGTCGTCGATGGCCGGTAACACGGCTCCTCTGCCTGTTCCTCCGTTACCCCCTGATTTGCTCTTCCTTTCACCTTCTTCACCCTCGATTCCAAGCTCTCCGGCTCTTCTCTCTGATCCGTCAATTCCCGTGGATTCAGTCATGACAGAGGCGTCTTCTCCGACAAGCTCTGGTCCGAAAGCTCGTGTTACCCTTCCTCTCAGGGAAAGGGGTCTTCTTCAAACTCCATCTCTTCCCGTGTCTACTGCTGAGGTGTGTGCTTCGATTCCAGAAGCTACTTCTCCTAACAAGAGTATGTCTGGTGAACCTGTAAAGTCTGCTTCAGTAGATTCCGACAGTGCTCTTCCCGCCAATCCTCCAAAGAAGTCAAACTATACATGGGCAGCGAAGGCTAAGTCCGGCTCTCGCTTCCCTAAATCAAATATTCCAGTTTATGTCCAAGACAACGGAGTGCCTCGGGTGAAAGTACTGGATGCAGTGTTTGAGAGAGGTGCTCGCAAACACTCAGACTACATTGTTGGTATCTTTTACGGTAAGGCTCCTTCATATGGAAATATTTGGGGTGTTCTAAACAATCTATGGGGTAAAGATAAACGGGTTACAATCCATAACCTGTCGAAGAATGCCTTTCTATTTCATATTCCATCGACTTCTCTCCGTCAGCGTATTCTTCAGCATGAATTATGGCATGTAGGGGACTCTCCCTTCTTCGTTACGGAATGGAGAGCTTCGTTCAGTTTGGATCCTCCATCGCTTTAATTTGCGCCAGTATGGGCTCGGTGTTCACAAGTTCCCTTTGATTTACTCACTGACGAAGGACTTGCAGTCAGCCTTTGGGCAGAATTATTGATGCTAAGCCCTTTTCCAGTATCAGTTCTGTGGAAATAAAAGTAGTCGCGGATCTGACTATGCCTTTACCTGCCCAAGTGGAGATTGAAAGGGACAGTTGATGTCATTTTAGTTACCTATCCGTGGCTTCCTCCTCTGTGATCGGTATGTAAGGAAATAGACCACAAAGCATCCTTCTGCCCTTCAAGCCCAGACCCTCCACCAAATCAGGATAGTTCTGCGGCTCCATCTAAAACGGGTAAAAAGAACAAAGGTAAAAAAAAGGTGGCCTAAAGTCTAAACTGAATGACTCTACCACATCAGCATCTTCTTTTGTTCAAAAGAACTCGGCACATACTCCTCTTGCTAATGGTGCTACATATACAATTACTGGAAATGGAAAGGGCAAGGAAAAGGATCCTTCTCAAGCGGTAGTGGTGGATATTCCTCAAGCTGAAGTAGCCCCTTCAAATGCAGTTGTGGTTTTCGAATATCAGCCTCATATTCCCACTGTGCAGCCAGCTCAAAGTGCTGAGATCGTCCCTGTGTTGCGTCAGGATGTAGCTTCAGAGCCTCCCTTCATACCGGTTCGTAAAGGCGCCTCTAGAAACTTATCCCTATCGACAGAGAAAGATAATTGAAAGGCGGTCCTCTCCAATTCATTCCAAGCTCTTCTTCTGGAAGTGGAGAGTGGGTCTTCTATGGAAGTATCAGAGGAGTCGGCTATTGTGAAATCTCGGCATGATCCTCTGACTAAGTCTTCACCCTTCCCTCCCTTATCAAAGAAGCAGTCTCAGAAAAAGAGAAGACTCTTGCAACGATCCCCGGAATCCGATGGCAGTTTTCCCCTCTTAACAGGGGATCGTCACCACATCTAAGAGGCGGTTTTCCCCTCTTAACACCTTTTTTTGGAACGTGCGTGGTATCAACGACCAAGTTAAGCATCGAACCTTTATATCATGGGTTAATTCTAGAGAAATAAGCTTTGGTGCCATTTTGGAAACGCACGTAGGAGAAATAAATAAACTCTCTATTTTGGCGGCTTTAGGATCGGAATGGAAGGCTATTTCCAATTATCAGTTTTCAGACCTTGGTAGAGTATGGATTATATATAAAAATCCAACCAGGGTCATTCATCTCTTTTCGGATGCTCAATCAATAACCTCTGAAGTCTCTCTTGAAGATGGCACTTCTTTCATTTTTACGGCTGTTTATGCGTCGAATGAGCTCGAGGAAAGACGGTTGTTATGGGATTCTCTCAGGGATACAAATATTTCTTTTGACATGGATTCCAAACCGTGGCTTGTATGCGGAGATTTCAACGAGATCTTAAGCCCAAGTGAATCTTCAAACATTACGGTTATTTCTTCAACGGCTGCAATGCGCGAGTTTGGTAGCTGTCTCTCTGAGGTTGGATTATGGGACTTATCTTCTCAAGGACTAAGGTTCACTTGGTCTAATCATAGACCCTCGGACCCTATAGCTAAGCGTCTTGATCGCTGTCTTATAAATGATTCATGGCTGCTGTAATTCCCGTCTGGTCATTGTAGGTTTGAACCTCCAGAGTTCTCTGATCACACGCCATGTCATATTAAGCTAGCTACTCAGCCTCCTTCTTTTGGTACAAGGCCGCTTAAATTCTTCAGTTTTGTTACTTCCCTTCCAGCTTTTGCTTCGACCATCACTGCCTATTGGGAAGCGTCGGGTTTACCCATCAGTAGTTTATCCGCTCTGTGTTATAAACTGAAGGGAGTCAAAAATCCAATTAGATCTTTGTGTAAAGTTGTTTTCAGTGACATTGAGAAAAGGGTCAAGAATGCACATGAGGAATTACAAATCTGTCAAATGGTGGCTCTATCCGATCCTTCTGCCAATGAATTATAGAGGGAAGTTCAGCTATGGGAGAAATGGACATTCCTATGTTTAGCGGAAGAGTGTCTGTTTAGGCATAAATCTCGGATTAGATGGCTGGAAGGAGGAGACTTGTGCACTAAATTCTTCTTTAGAGTTGCCACAGCTAGAAATGCATTCAATGCTATCAAGTACCTTCTCCGTGAAGACGGCTCAAAGACTTCTTCTCTTCAGGAAACCCATGAGTTAGCAGCTAACCATTTTGCTGCTATTTATACGGTTTTGCGTGGCGACTATTGTTCTGTCCTTCCCGCTTACTTATCTCGTGTTGTGGTTGGGAAATGCTCTACGATTCAAATTTTCTGTATTATGAGAGAATTTACTGCAGACCACATAAAAGCAGCTATTTTTGGGCTCAAGTTGAACAAAACCCCAGGGCCAGATGGGCTAACAACGGAATTCTTCAGAGCTTGTTGGGGACTTCTCGGTTCAGAAATCACCACCTCGGTTCAGAACTTCTTCATATCCCCTTTTATGCCTTCAGCTTTAAATGCTACATCCTTGGTTCTAATCGCAAAAAGACCAGGAGCAGAGGATATCAAGGATTTTAGGCCTATCTCTTTGCTTAAACTCCATGTACAAGGTGATATCGAAGTTAATTGCTGATAGATTGAAGCTTGTTCTTCCTTCTATTATCTTGCCGAATCAATACGCCTTTGTCAAGGATAGGTTATTACTTGAAAACGTCCTCCTTGCTTCGGAGGTGCTGTAAGGATATCATCGGTCGTCATCTTCTCCTCGGTTCACTTTGAAGGTTGATATATCAAAGGCTTTTGACTCCATAAGATGGGATTTTATCATCTCTACTCTCGCTGCCCTTAACATTCCCGATCACTTCATTGCGTGGGTTAAGGCCTGCATATGTCACTCATCCTTTTCTCTGAGTTTAAATGGGGTAACATCCGGTTTTTTTAAAGGAAAATCTGGACTAAGGCAAGGAGACCCTCTTTCTCCACCCTTTTTTGTCATCGTCATGAATGTTCTCTCAATAATGTTGAACAATGGAGCAGCTGATGGTATCTTTTCATACCACCCGGGTTGTGAGGAAGTTGGGCTTACTCATCTTGCCTTTGCTGATGACCTTCTAATCTTCCTAGAAGATACATAACGTTCTTTAGCCGGTGTTTTCACAGTGCTATCACAATTCGAGAAGCTTTCAGGTCTGGGAGTGAATATCACAAAGACATCCCTCTTCTCCACAGGTGCTGATCAAGCTACATTGGATAATATCAGTCACCGTTTTGGCTTAGCTCCTACTTCTTTGCCCATACGCTACTTGGGCTTGCCACTATGCTCACGGAGGCTAAGAGTCAATGGCTTTGATCCTTTACTAGCTCAAATAAGGCGGAAATATAATGGTTGGATGCATAAGCATCTAAGTGTGGCTGGTAGACTGAGATTGATATGTGCAGTTATTCCAGGAATCATTGGTTTCTGGGCTTCGGCGTTTTACATTCCAAAGAAGGTTTTGAAGATGATCACTAGCTTAACATCTTCTTTCTTATGGCACGGTTGCTTGGACATTCCATCTGGTGCGAAAGTGGCTTGGGTCAACCTTTGTTACTCTAAGGATGAGGGTGGGCTGGGAATCCGTCCCTTATCCTCTTGGAATACTATTTTCGGGCTAAAACTAATATGGCTACTTTTCTTCAGAGGAGGCTCGCTATGGGTCTCTTGGATGAGGAGAAGATACCTATCTTCTGGTTCTTTCTGGTCATTACGCTCGACAAATTATTCTCACTCTTGGATGTTCCGTAGGCTGCTAAAGCTTCGTCCTACTGCTCTTCAGTTTCTTCGAATAAAGGTGGGTAGAGGTGATTCAACTTTTTCTGGACTGATCCATGGACCAACTTAGGTCCCCTGATCGACTATCTTGGTCCCTTGGGACCTATGCAGCTGGGAATTCCATTGGATTCTCTTGTAAGTGACTACTTGAATGTGCATGGTTGGTCCCTCCCCTCGGCAAGGTCTGAGCAACAACTACAAATGCTCATCTCGATCACAGGTATCCCCTTCTCAGACCTCTCTGATGCGGCTGAATGGTCTGTCAACGGTTCTGTCTGTACTCGATTTGTTTCGAAATCGGTCTGGAATTGTGTTAGAATTGTGAAGCCAAAGGTGGCTTGGGCGCGCCTGATTTGGAGTAATGTAAATATCCCTAAGCACTCGTTAACGGCTTGGCTGTTTCAGCTTAATCGTAATCCTACCATGGATAGGCTTATTACTTGGGGATTGGATGTTGAATCCACATGTCTTTTATGTGGTCTGTCAAGTGAGTCTAGGAATCACTTGTTTTTTGGTTGTGAATATTCTGCCTCTGTGTGGTCTGGAGTATGTCAGAAACTTGGTTTTGGCAGTGTAGTCTCGGATTGGGAGCAGGTTCTTCTGTGGTTACAAACAGACAAAATCCTTATCAAACTCTTGCTCTTATTCAGCTCTGGACGACTTCGATTTACGAAATATGGAAGGAACGCAACCAGCGTTTTCATTCGGGAAGCACTGTCCCTTATACTTTTGTGATTCTAAAAGTCCTCAGATCTGTGAAGAGCAAATCATTGGCTCTGAAGAATACTGGCTCTAAATACGGCGAAGACCTTATCCGTATCTGGACAGCTTGATCAATTCAGTGTACTCATCTTTGTGTGCCTTATGCTCTGTTTTTTTGTAAAACTGAGTCTTCTTTCTCACTTACGCTCTGTTTTATTTATCTACAGAGTCTTCTTCCTCCTCTTTCTGTTTCTATTTAAATGCTTTTTCTTTCTTTCTGTTGTAATTTTTACTTTTTAATATTAAGAAAGCCTTTTAAAAAAAAAGAGATAAAGGGTTTAGGGTTTACATATATCTTGAGGGTTTAATTTGGGTTCTTATTTTTTTGAAATGTTAAATATATACTTGTTATATTTCGACTATATTAAAAGTTTTAGTTGTATTTTATCAGTGGGTTTAATTTGGGTTCTAATTTTTTTGAAATGTTAAATATGCATATACTAGTTATATTTCGACTATATTAAAAGTTTTAGGTTTATTTTATCAATGGGTTTAATTTGGGTTTTAATTTTTTTTGAAATGTTAAATATGCATATACTGGTTATATTTCGACTATATTAAAAGTTTTTGTGTATTTTATTAGTTTTACTTCATAATTTTGCAGTTTAAGTGATAATTAGTCAATTTAGGATTTTTCTGAATAAAATCTTAAATTTAAATTAGAAAATTAGAAGAAAAAAATATTAATTAAAATTTTATACAGAAATTAGATAAAAAATATTGTGAAGTAAATAAAATTAAATTTCATAAAACTGAAACAAATAAAACTATATGAGTCAAAATGGGGTGTAAACCACAAATAGAGTGTTTCTATGAAACATTTACATATATATATATTTAAGGTTAGATTTTGGATATTTAATATTTTTCATCCTAAATGTTAAATTTTCATATACTTGTTAGATTTCGAGTATACAAAATAGTTTTGATGTTCGTTATCAGTTTTACTTCATAATTTGTTTATTAAATGGTAATGAGTCCATTTTTCAAGACTTCTCAAGACGTCTGGAATTAGTTAAGTAAACTTCAAAATAAATTCTCTTAAACCGATTTATTAACCTAACAAGAGATTTTATCCCAGCTATATAAATAAATTTTATTAAAGACTTCTCCTGAAGTGTACATTCAGACGACAAATTTTTAAACTTTTTGAATTTTTTGAAGTTAATTTTTTGAATTTTTCCAATTCCCGCCAATATTTTAATAATCTTGATTATGTGACACAAAGTAAAGGAGTCTCAAGAAGCCAAATAAAACTTTTCTGAGTCTGTAATGTTAAAACTTCTTTGGAAACCAAGCCTAAGCGGTTATAATTTTACACTGACCCAAAAACTTAC